>JAYKKO010000021.1:3600000-4200000 GCA_037074685.1 Glyphodes pyloalis | reverse complement strand
TCCCCTGTTTAAATAATGTTTTTGTAATTGCATTTTCCTGTGTTTTGCATTTTTGTTGCCCGAACATCCACGGATGAAAGTACACCAGTTGGTCCGAAAATATTTTAAAGTCAGTTTGTTTATAAGTATATACTTATGACTTATATCAGCTCGCTCGCGCACCATATTTTTAAGTTCCATAGACCCAAATATTGTAAAGATTAGGATAACTACTGAGTTTCTTGCTGGATTCTTCCCTGAAGGTTTAGGTTCCGAACCGGCTGTAGGCTCAATTTTGGTTTATATTCATTTTCACGATGCATAAATTACTTGTAACCGATATGAATAAATGAATTGACTATGATTATTATGTGGTTGTCAGAGTGTGTATAGTCAATTTATGAAGGAATTGCATTTCTTAGTTGACTAGCTAATAAATATAGAGGCAACAAACTAAACAAGGTAATTTAGTCGTAAGCGTAATAAATAAAATTAACTCAGTCAAATTTTCCGCGTCGCTGGTGTAGTGGTTACTGGATTTTAATTATTAAGTCCTGTGTTCGATTCCCGTGTCGGACAATATACTATTATGGAATTTCCGAACTTAACTCAAGTAATCACCACTTCGCATTTGAAAGCGTTGTGTTTAAGCCAATACTACTCGTAATTATTGAAACGATCTGACTCTGCCTGATTACAATAACGGAAGGCTTTGTCTTCAATTGGGACAATAATACAATGATACTTTACTTTTGAACCGAAATATAGTATTAGTCCCCGATCTAAAGTTTCAAAATCACGTTAAAATGTCATTTCATTGCATTTACCTAGAACTTACACAAGTCTATGGATAACTGCAGCAGCGGGCGCCGCTTGTGCGAGCGCTTCGATTACTGAATGCCATGGCAGAGCAATGTGGTTTATTTTATAGTAGGCCAAATGAGGTCTTAAGATTGGCTATTAATATAGCATCAAAAACGACATAATTGTATTAGGGTAAACCTGTAAAGATTATGTTTGTATGCTTATAAATAAAACAAAAATAAATAAACTTTTTGTTAAAGTCCTTAAAGACTCCTCTGCTTAGTAAAAAGACACACACACACATACTTCAAACCCACATTGCTCGTTTGATATTTTTGAACTAAGGTTTAAACATTTATGTTATTTCATTATCCTTATATTGGTATAAGGCATTCCCTTTAAACTAATATGAGGTTAATTAAATAACATAAATAAATATTAAACTGCCCTCTAGCGCGTTTTTAAACTACATTATCAGTAAACGTATTACCGTTTCTTTTGCAAAACACAGAATCGTTTTTCAATTAATTCAGTGTAAAAGATTTACTCGGAGTATGTTTAACTACATTTTGGCACTTCATGAGACTAAATTCTCATTCAGTATATTTGAAGTGAAAGCATTTATTATTAGAACTTTTCAATGGCGAGAACCACCATTTCAATGGTATGTACCAAGGAAGGGTAAAAGGGGGAAAAGTGACCTTTACCTTAAGTAGGGAGTTATGATAATAGATACCTTATTTCCATTCGTTTCAAGAGTCATCTTTGTATACCGCGAGGGGAAGAAAGGACGAATCAACCTGGTTACTTTACGACAAGCAGATGGAATTCAAAAGTAGTATGGTTTACCTACTATGAAAAAAGGCTGTTATAAATTAGAGACTATATTAATCACAAAAATGTTGGCCTTGATAGCATTAAATATGTACACTAGACGTAATCTACATTCTTAATGTTTTTTTTGCATGTTACCATATATGTAAGTTTTTTTTATTCTTTTTTTTTACAGGACTTTTGTCTACGTAGAGACATGTCAGTCCTATCGTACCTTGACCAATTTTTAAACACTAAATACTAATTTCTAATACTATTAACTAAATTAACGAGTAGTTTAGCCGCATCCGATAAATGTTCGGCCAAAATGAGCTGGTATATGTCCACGTCTATATAATTTAATTGCAACCTCTCCTTTATCATCTGCCGATATGTAAGTTTTGTAACGAGTAACGATCAAGTTCATTGCCGGTTCTTTTAGACAGAATTAACCTTCCGAACACGTATCGCCGTGTTTGGAAGGTTGATTCAGTAATGTTTCATTAATTTGACAATTCAAAAATATATACGGTCGAATTGACAACCTCCTTTTTTTGAAGTCGGTTAAAAATTATTTTGTAGAAGTTATGTGAATAAAGACATTTTCATTGCTGAAATCTTGGATTGAAATATGGACTACTTTTTGTTTCGAATATTAGAGGGTAAAGCCAACCATGAAAGTATGTAGTCCACGCGAACGAAGTCGCGGGCACAGCTAGTTTATAATAGTTCAAGATCTTAGCCTGTTCGGTTCACACTTGCCCCGTACTTTTTGCCTTCTAAATTATTTTTATAAACACCCAACAAACTCTAAAGACCTTTTATTTCGATAAAAAAGCGTCTGGGTTAGTCCGCTAAATTTATTTCTTTTGGGCCCACAATCTTTTATAGGATAATTAAAGACGAAAATAACTTTTTCATTACTCTTCATAGCTTTTATTCTTTATTTAGTTTAAGATACGATTTTTTTTTTAGAATTACGGTACGTCTAGGTATTAATTTAAATATTCGTTTTTATGCCCGCGACTTTAGGTATACAGGCGTATAGTCTGTAAACAACAATTAAGTCGACATTAAAACGATTCGGATAGCTCAAAATCATTCAGCGTGCGACTGAAATGAGTATTCTTAGCAGATCAAGAACGACATAAATAAAATAAATATTGACAACGTCACCTACTTATTTATATTTCGGTTTAATTGGCATTTTTGTACGTTGACCTCGTTTAGAAGTCATCAGCCAGTTCGCATTTAGCCAGCAAGACCGCCGCGCGTGCTCATTCATTATTATAAGTTGTATATCAAGTCGTATTGTCCAAATATACGTTTTACCATAATCAAGCTTTATCATTTAGTTTCGCCATACCCCGAACACTTACATATCTCTTATTCTATTGTAAGTAGCACTTGTAGGAACAACTACGGTAGCCCTGGACCTAGTCCCAAGATAATACAGAAAAGTTAGTTTTCTTTATTAGCCCGACCGGGAATCCAACCCGGGATGTCTGAGATATCCTGACGCCAAAGTCTGTCCTCTCGCTTCTCAGGTCATCTTACTAATATCTCTGCTTACATTTCGATACTGTAACATCAGAGAGTAGTAATCTACTACCGAGAAACACAATCGATTTATACAATAGCTTTCCTGTTTTTGTTACCCTCCCGTTAGGGTTGCCAACCGTACACTTAAATAGAGTATTGCCCTCTATATCATGTAGGCGTACTCTATAATGGATGACACTAACAAAGTACGCTAAAATACTCTTTTTTAACAATTTATTTAAAACCAATAAAAAATTGTTATGTGCCGCTAAAAGTACAAATATATACCTATTTAAAAGTAAAAAATAAATTGTACTCTTTTTTGTAAGTCCGTACTCTTTATTTACATACCTCCTTTAAAATCAGATATACTTTATTTCAGCTAAAAAAAGTTGGTAACCCTACCTCCCGTCTTTGTTTACATACGAAGTATGAACTATTAGGTAAAATTAAGTAGGTAAACCAACTCAAATCCTTGAAACTCCCAATGATTAACTCTGCTTCTAGTAAGTTCGTTTTCCGCATTCTATCAAAATCTCCTAACTAAGTAAACATAGAAGTAAGCCCATCTATTGGGAGACTCTCAAATTGGTTCCCAAATGAGAAATGTAAAGGTCAACCTAACACAAATAACATAGAATGTTGGTACTACTGTTGGGTACAGGTCATAATTATAAGGTGGAACAGGATTCACTCTATGTTAGAGGACCGGTGTAAAGGAAGGCATGTAGCCAAGGCAGGTGTATATAAGGCAAGTGAACAATTTTTTTGTCAGATATTCTAAAGCAGTTATATGGCCTATGAATAAAATAAAATCGATTGTTGACAAGTCTGCCGGGACCAACAGCTAAACGTATTGAAGATAAGATACTCGTACAGAACGGATATACTCGTATAATGTCACTAAATTCGATCGGCATGGTCACCCATCCCGTATGTACCAGCAGCGTGCACAGCTTAACTTTTAGTATTGTTTGTTAGCGCGCTGAGTGCACCTCAAAGGTTATTATGAAGTATGGTCAAACACTTGCTATTGGATATTAGTAACCTATGTGCACGGTATTAGAGCGAGGTTCGCATACAGCCCTCTATTTTTATTCAGAAAAATATATTTTTTCATTTAAGACAAATATTTATATAGTAGTGGTCCTTAGCCTCTGGTGTATATTTATTTATCTAATCTGAACTTTATATCTTGGATATAGGTACTAATATCCCGCAAATTTATCCCGTGACGTGCGTACAATATCTACTTAATACTAAATTAAATAAATATGAAAATTTATAGCTATTATGTACAAAATATGCAATCAATCAATCATTTATTTGTCATAAATATGTGTAAAATTGTACAATTATAAATTATAAAACATTATACTATTTCTTTGTTTAAATGCAAAATAAATTAGTTAGAAAACTTTATCCATAGATCATGTCAGGTAATACAAACCATAAAAAATAAAAAAAATCCTTCTCTCTATTTTTCCAACTGCACCATTCATCCTCATTACGTAGTAAATCCCGGTTGTTCCGGGAAACTGTCTAGTCGGTCCAGAGCCCAATTGTTACTGCGTTAGAACTAGCGACTAGTAGCACGAGCTCATCAATCAACTGGTTCTGTGCTGTCAGGATCAGACTTAGAGGGAGTTTGTCCCGGGAGCCAGACTAACTAAAAGAACCGTTTTCTTAACTTTACAAATCTGATATATTCTTTAGCATAAGTAAGTACGAATTTTTTTGTACTCGTGGATTTTTTTTCCGTAGTTTTCAAATAAATGATCTTAGTTGTTGTCACTTATTTCGAAATTCTAACTTTAAGTCTTTAACAAGGCATACAAACCCAAAAATTGACGTAATAATTACATTCAATCAAAGGTATTAGGTATCTACCTAGATAGATAAGAAAAGCAAAAAAACTTTTATGTTTACAAATCAATTATTTTAAAAACGCATTCAAATTTAACCTCCGCTTGCAAAGTGGCGAACTATGTGGTAACGTAGAGAACATACGAGTTCCTTTCCTTTCAATTTAGTTTTGATACAATCACAAATTTCGTAGCCAATGATAAATTAATACACAAAGGTTAAGAATAATCTAATCTCGACTGCATTTTTTTTCTAATTGGGTTTCTAAACGTATTTAATCCAAGTTATATGTATAGTCAAAAAGGCAACCTGCTAAAAATTATATGGAGCGTCCAATGAGTAAGCACTCGTGTGATGGGACCCTTTATAAACACCAAATCAAATCCTTGGTTCCGGTTCTTCCCACCAAACAAGGCGGAAACAAGACTGTTCCAAAGGGTCACATTTTATCGTTTGCCCGGAGTACATCAAAGTATTGAAGCTTTTTGAAACTAACCGATTATAATTTATGTCATGTATGTTTATTTGCGTTTTGCATCGCATCTCTATGATTTATAAAGCCTAAGCAGTTGACGAGAGTAGGTCTCATATGTGGGGTGGTCTATTCCTGGATATTAACTCACAATAAACGCTAACCTTGGAACAGACTTTTGTATCGGTTCTTTGAGCGCGAGCTGAAAGGTAAATCAAACACAATTTTTTGTTTTATCTACAAAATGAAATGATTTGATATCTGAGGTTATGTGACGCTATTAGTATTTGTTGAAAAGTTTTTCGTCTAAGATTACAAGTGCGTGCTTGAGCACGAAGGATTCCGTATCATTGACAAACGGTAAAACAATCAGGTTTCTTGTATGGGACCCCTTTAAATAGGGGAAACAGAAATCAACTGAAAATTTTAACTGTCTGTTACAGTTTGTGAGATACAGCTAGGCTACAGACAGGCAAATGCACAGCGGAATCTAAATTAAATGATGTCTTTACCCTTTGGATACGGAAACCTAAAAATACTGTTTGAACTGAGAGCACAGTGTAAAAACCTCCTTGAAAAAGATTTCCACAAGACCGGACGCTAGCCGCCACATTGAGTCGCTATTCAAAAGGGCTTGCAACTTTTTTTTTTGTAACGGGTATAATGTTTAAAGTTTTGCTATAGAGTCGACGAAGTTGAAACCAGAGGACAAAGGATTCGGGAAACGGAAACGTCTCAACTTTTTATGTTTTTTCCGTGTATTGTGAACAGATTTTATCTTTATAACCTTTTTCTTTATCATATGTTTTCTTCCTCAACGCATTGGTTTACACAGGAATTCGTTGATCCCATGTTAAATTTCTTATAAATGTACGTGCTGTATTAACAAATAAATCCATAAAAACAATAATAATAATGAATAAACATAACATATATTATATTGACGACCTCGGTGGCGCAGTGGCTAAGGTAGGCGGTCAAAGCGCGAAAAGTCCCGGGTTCGATTCCCGGTCGGGTCAATTTGGAAAACGAACTTTTCTAAATTGACTTGAGTCTGGGTGTGCTGGGATGACGCCCCCAGTCAGTATCCGTCGTCTGGTACTCATAGTACATGGGAAAACCTTAGTTTGAGACCAGGTGATTGGTGTGATTGTCTGGCGCATTTATTTATTTATTTTATATGTACCTACTTCAAATGTCTATGAAAAATTAAACTTCTAAATATGTGTTTGTCGGTTATTTTTCTGTACCTAATTGCATGTAAAGGAGAATAACTGCAGTTCGATATTAGTTTTTATGCACTTGACATTAGGGCATACAAAGTCCAAAGTGTGCTGTCTGACGTCTGTACAACTGCGCTTCGAGGTCTGAAATCCACGTGCATTTGACGAAGGTTGGAACGACAGAACCCGCCCGATGCAACTATTAAATAACAGAGTAGAGTAGATTACAACGCATTTACCTTAAAAGACTCTCAATTTATGCATAAACATTTAAGGCAGATCTCTCTGAATTCATTTATGTATGTGTTTAAATATTTAAGTTGAGAGCTTAAAGTTAATCCACTTTCTAAGCTCAGGACGGAATTCACTTAGTGGAAAATTTACCATGAACGAAACGTATGGTCTACAAATGTTAAAAATAAAGCTAAACATAGATACAGTCAAAAGCACGTCAGATTATACACTTTGGACTTTGCACCGCCCTTATTTCGTAAGTATAAGAACGAATATAAAACTGCAAGTGTTTACATCGATGTGCTGCCGTCGGTCCGTCAGAGTGCCATTTATACAAGGCTATTTTTGTAGCGATAAGTCCACCTAAGTTGTGCTATGATTTGTGTGTGAACCAATTTCTGTAAAGTTTTAGTTCAGTAAAGTACGAGTATATCTATCTAGTTTTAAAACATGAACACGATTTAACTACTTACATCATTAACAATAAGTTTTGTTATGCAACTTTATCAAATTTCGCATAATTAATTAGCTGATCTATTTTGACGATATTGTAAAACTGTGAGAAAAGTCGTTGTTAAAGAAGTTAATATAATCCTGCGACGGTGTTGATGTTTTAAGAAGAACCCTATATATATATCTTCCATTTTATACATGTAGCGGAATGATGAATGTCCATGACAAACACTCGTCCCATACAGTCGCAATGTCAATAAAAATCCAATTGGAATCGTTATTTACGGTCGTCTGTAAAACTCCGGTTTATGGATTGTGCGTCAGACAAATTGCACCTGACAGCTCTATTTAAAGGGTGGAACTGAAGTTGACGTTTATACGGAACAGTTCTTAATATACAATCTTTAAACATAAAAAAATGTATAGCAGCAGTTTCATACTAAGTAATGAATTTTTTTTTTCTATTAATAGGTATTATTGATTGAATCTATGTGAATAAAAAGATATGACTAAATTTTCATCAACTTTCAGCTTCTGGAAACTGGTTTTGTATCTGTCTGCTAAGTTAAAACTGACAAGAATAAATTTAAACTTGAAAATCCTTTAGTAAGATTCTTACTAAAACTCCATGAATATAACCCATATTATCTATAAAATGTTTTCCTGTGGGATGCCAGAGCAGGCCACTAGTATTTTATAAAAGTCCAACGGTGGATTTCCTATAAGAGTGACAAGGCCCCAAGCCTAGGGCGTCTTCGTAACAGAAAACAACAGACGAACAAGACAAGCGACGATACCGGAAATAAACATCAAAGCGGCTACTATTACTTGTCTACAAAATACAATAGTTACTTAAGCAAAACCAATTACTTAAATGACAATGTTTAGTCCGTAGGCAAATTATTACCCGCAGAGCAGTCAAAAGTTTGAAAATTAGGGCCCTCCGCACACAGCTCGTAAGCGTCATCGTGTCGCAAGCGTGATAATAAATATTGGACTACATCACATCCATTGCTCTGATTCTGTTATAAGTAGCTTAAGCACTTATGTTACAGAAATCAGAAACAACGACGTTACCACACCACCCAAACCCGAGACAATATAGAAAAGTTTGTTTCCCATATTGACCCGACCGGGGATCGAACCCGGAACCTCAGAAATGGCGCGAGGCCAAAGTCCAGCCCGCTCGCTTCTCGGCTACAGAGGTCATCGACACAAGATTTAATAACGAAACAGATACATACCTAAATCCATTAACATTATCATCACAAACGCGTGGAAAACATTACCTTCCGATAAGTCTGATTAAGTCGGGAACAAAGATATAATTATGACTGTTAACATTGAAAGCAACGACCTCTTCCAGAATTCCCAAGAATGGGCGCTCGCAAAATAAATAAAAGGCTGCTTAGGCTGTCTAATAAACAATTTGTGACGTCTGCGCAATAATGGTGCCGAATTGTGTCTTCACGTCGAAAGGGCAGACGATAAAGGTCGGCGAGTCGGAAACCAGCCGCCTCTGGCGCGCCGATACGTCACTGAGGCCTAGGGCTGCCAACCTCAAGGGCCAGTCCAGGAACCATAGGAAATTACGATTATCTATGACTACATGCTACACGCAACTTCGTTTACGGTTTCTAAATTTGGTATAATACGTTATAATACGTTCTACCTCTGGAACGGACGTAGGCTACTTTTTGTTTTAAAAATAAGGGGGTATGGTGGTAGTGCCGCCCTTTAAAGTATATATGGGGAAAATATTTAATGTTGAAGTTAGAGATAAAATATGAAGTTGGAAACCAGCCGTCTATGGCGTGCCTAAACGTCACCGAGGCCTAGGGCTGCCAACCTCAAGGGCCAGTCCAGGAACTACACGAAATTACGATTATCTATGACTACCGGCTACACGCAACTTTTTTTACATTTTCTCGGGGTAAAAATTTTCCTATATGTTTTTCCAGTATCAAATCTGTCTATCTACCAAATTTCGTCTAAATGTATTTGGTAATGTTTAAGTAATTTTAAAACAAACATGAAGACCTCCATAAATACAAATTTTCACTTCTTTAATATTAGTGGGATTGTAAAGGGAAGATATTTGTATTTTTTTT
Source organism: Glyphodes pyloalis (assembly GCA_037074685.1). Classification (NCBI taxonomy): domain Eukaryota; kingdom Metazoa; phylum Arthropoda; class Insecta; order Lepidoptera; family Crambidae; genus Glyphodes; species Glyphodes pyloalis. Next base: position 4,190,503 of record JAYKKO010000021.1, on the reverse strand, counting down.
TGTAGCGGATACAATCGCAAGTGGATGTTTTTCAAAAAGTCGTTCAACATAATTAACGTAGGTAAGTAGTTAAGAACCTTCTTTATATATGCACTATAATGGAATCTATTCACCTCAAAATTCAGTTAGGAATTCGAAAAAAAACCGACTTGCCTTTATCATGATTTTAAAATCGATTTAAAATTTATATTTGTTCTACTGCTTCCTTTTGGTCATTAGCCCTTTGGTTACAACATAAATTTATGGATGTGAAACCACGAGGAACAGTATTATTTACTTATTTACATGTAACATGCCTACAAATAAATTGAATTAGTATAGAGGCTGGTAACATAGTATAGGTCAGCGACTCTCAACATTTTAGCATGAGCGATGTTATTTTAATTGGGTGTTTAACTTGAATTTAAATGAAAACAACATAACTAGTAAAATATTAACATAAAAATTACTTGAAATTATCATAACTACGATGATTTACAAGCGAAAAAAAAAATTAAAATTCCATTTAAGTAATAATTACATATAAAAAATACTTTGTTATCTGTCGTTATTTAAAATTGTCCTGCCCACCAGGATTCAAACGAACTTAATATATTTGTACCACCTAATTCACTATGGTCAATATAATTTAACATATGCAAACTTGTTAAGAATGCAATAAAACAGCTAACTATTAATACACATATATCTTTTTAATGGATTCTCTCGTCAATGACGTAGCCCTCTGGGGGTCTGATGTACACTTTGAGAAGAACTGCTGTAGATTATTCGATTTGTCCTGTCCTAGTTGACGCGTTGGTTAGTGAATTCGAGCGTAACGTTATCAGAGCGGAGCCAGGCGGCAGCATTTTTCAACTTTCTGGTTACCGCTGCGCCAGGTAGACTGGGAAAATCATTTTGACCTACTTTTGTCATTATAAAAGTAGGTCAAAATTATTTTCCGGGGCTAATTTAAAAAGAAAAACAATTCCGATTTGAAATATCTATCCAATCGTTTTTATTAAGAAATAAATAAAATATAGTTTTAAAATTGGAATTCGATTCTGACATTTTCTGAAAAGGTATGGTAGTTGAAAAGTTTGGAAAATCTATCTCTGATTAGGGATTATTACAAAGGTTTGTGAAAACCTTTGATCAGGAGTGAGCGTTAATTGCAACTACCTTTATAAATCAAAAATTATTATAACGTAAGTTTGCCATAAAAATTTACCTTTATAGAACAGGAAATAAACTTATTATCGAACGGCTGTACTAATTATGTATATTTTTATTTATTTATTCATTCTATCAATCAGCATTATGTTAAAGCAACAAGTGCCAGAAAAAAATACCTTACAGCTTTCTGTATTAGTCATACAGATGACAATAGCGGTCAAGTATACAAAATATATGCTTTTTTAAAATCTTTTATCGGATAAATCTTGGACATGACCGCAAGAGAGACGTTCCTGTTTGTTGTAAGTTTTTTGAACAATCGCTGGCAACACTGACATCAACGGACACTATAGAAAACACTACTTACGTTTTAAAACTACTAAATGGCTTTAAGTACCTATCGATTTATGTGGTATTGATACGATTCATTTTGGAACATTCAGACATATCTTACTAATTTGCATAATACTTAACTACCTACAATTTTTATCTTAAGTTTTACCAGTAAAGACTCATGCTATGTAATGACGTCCATTATCATCATTGTAACGAACTCCTTTAATAGTGTTTATTCTACTTACAATCTGTTAGTTTTCGGCTTGGATACACTTCCTTCTTCTTCAAGTTGAAATTTTTATTGTATTTCTAAATCGCTTTTTATTAGCTCTCGCTCCATTACATTGTTACTGTAAGAACATAATGTTCCTGCTTAAAGTGGAAATACTTCTTATATATTATCTGCAAAGGGACCAAGGTCTGTTTAGCAATCTGTAGTGTATTGTAGGTACTCAGAACGCTGAAAACATGAACTTTGCGTTCTAAGCATATCGGGAATCACTTAGAGTGAAAATCGTAGCGAACGCTGCGATCTCGTAGCAAATACTACGACGCTACAATCGTAGCAATGCTACAGGTATTCTGAATATTAAAATGCTATGTGCGCTACAGGTCATGTGCGCTATTTGAATAGTTTAAATATTAAAAAGAAACAGAAAAATACCATCTAGGTACCCAGCGGTATCTGTGGTGTGGGTTCCGAACCCATGATTTTGACATCATCGTATTCAGGTGGAAGAGAAAAGGCCTCTCCTATCTATAGTAAATCCAAAATGTATGTAAGATAAAGTATAATGATATATTGCTTAAAGTCCCTTCGTAAAAAATCCATTATTTATTTAAAAAGTGAGGAATACAAATGATAAATATGGATTATCCTCAAAATATAAATACAAACTGTCCCAGACTTTTTTGACCACCTTTTAAAGTTGGAATGTAAGATTTAAATGCATTTTTAGGGTTCCGTACCCAAAGGGTAAAAACTGGACCCTATTACTAAGACTTCGCTGTGTGTCCGTCCGTCTGTCTGTCTGTTACCAGGCTGTAACTAGAGAGAGAATTAGCTAGAGAGTTGAAATTTTCACAGATTATGTATGTTGGTGGTCGCTGTAACAACAAATACTAAAAACAAAAAATATATTAAGGGTGGCTCACGGGAGCAAAAAACGGCTAAAAAATCATGTTTTTTGTCCGTAACAACATTTTTTAACATGATTTTTTAGCCGTTTTTTGCTCCATAATAATAACGGCGACAGATAGATGCTTGAAATATTCACAGAATATTTAGTTATAAAATTCAAAAATAAATAATTGTGTCTAATGTTGGAAAGATGGTGGTACGGAACACTTCGTGCGCGATTCCGACTCGCATTCGGTCGGTTTATTAATGGCATCAAAAAATACATTTTCGAAATTATCAGTGTTACTCTACATATATTATGCATACAAACCTTCCTATTCATCATAGTCAGGTAGAAAAAAAAGGTCCTGAAACCTATGTATACGATTGTTCAGTTATTTGTATCTGTAAAACCGTAATTACCCATCCGACTGGGATCTTGTACAAATGTAGGAAGGGTGTCCACAGCTCAATGGCTTTATTGATTCATACCTAATTGCTACCGTTCGAGATGAGTCGTTGGCTAATGACCGAATACCGAACTCTTTATTGCATTACTGATTACTTAATTGGGAGGTTGCCTAGTTTTATATCAATGTCATTTGAAAGACTTCTCAATACAAGAAAAATTGTATCAATCCATACTAATATTATAAATGTGAAAGTAGCTCCGTCTGTCTATCTGTCCGGCTTTCACGAATAAACCACAGAACCAATTTTAACGAAATTGTATATCGGTATACGATGAGCCTCTAGAACGGACTAGTTTAGAAAAAAAAAGAGGGGATGGGGGTAATACCGCTCTTTCTTTTATATGGGAAAATGATTATTTATGTTAGAGTTATAAAATTTGGGACAATTATAGCTGAAAACTTAGATTTAATTATGGATTACTTTTTGTTTCAAATTTTAAGGGAGATGGGGTTAAAGTCGACCATGAAAATATGTAGGTAATCCACGCGAAGGAGTTGCGGGCACAGCTTGTGTAATATAAATAATTGTATCTTCTATCGAACTTTTTTTATGGAGTCTATCCCGCGTTTAGAAATAATGCAGTGATTCCGCCAATATCCAGTGATTAGAGAGACACGTCAAAAAAAGAGACTGTGCGGTATTTACCAAACTAGAACCCAGATAGAAGAGAGACACAGCGATTTATCGCTCGAACTGGAGCAGCCCGACTGGTGAAATACCTCCACCTTACAGAAGACCGCAGCCAAATAACACTTCTGTGTTGTTGTGTTTCTGCATGTGAGTAAGGTTTCCAGAGCTCCTGGGGGGTGCTGCGTTAGTAGCAGGGGTCAAGCCTTCAAGGTAAGGGCGATAAGTCCAGTAATAGAATAATTATGCTGTACTTATCACCCTTAAGCTAGGACCTCATTACCACTTAACATCAGGTGGGATGAGGTCAATCTTGAAGTGCAATAAAGAAAAAAGATAAGAATTGCAATGATATCTATAATCAATTGCTAATGTTTTTATATTCGTTGATGATTAGTATGCCTATACACTAGGAAAAGGATATCCGCAGTGCTCAGAATATTGTTTAACTTAATTACCATAATATTAGCAAACATGCGTACCGTGAAAAATCGGACGTCCGGGAAATTTTAGAAGAATATCATAATATGTTTTTCTTATACTCTTCTTCTTATGCCCACAATAGAAGTATTACCCACTTCGGACAACTTGGCCAATCGTTACAGAATATTGAATAAATTGTTTACTAAGGCACACACACACTGCCTGTTTTAATTTGCGTACATAAAACGTTTGCAGGCTCATATCATTTTGTCGAATCTTTTCGACCGATGCTACAATTCACCGAACATCACTTTGCCGAATCATACATAGGTCTATGATTCGGATTCATACACAGTTCTTGTGATATACAAGGTTATTCAGCATCAACCGGGATTACGTGATTTGCCTAGGGATATCGCGGTATTCCTGATTTCCACATTTCCCTGCAAATTATATACACAGTCTTGGCGAAAGTTAATTAGATTTCATATTTAAAATAACAAAAACGTATTAAATGATTCCCATTCATTTTACCAAATTGAATATTGGGCCAATTATCATAAAGTGCAAAGGTTGAATAAAAAAGGCTGGCAAAATATGGTTGGACCCAAAGATAAAATACGACAAAAAAATAGCCAGTCGCTAACATTCTTAAGAACTTCAAATTTTTTAATGATATTTACGTCAACTATAAAGACGTCTCATTCAGCCTGTAAAATACGCATTTAAAATGCATAGGCTTCCACTAGAATACCCGTCGTCTGAGATTACTAGGTCATGGCAATCCTGCAGTCTGCGACTGACACATCCATAGCGAGTAGGTATGTACGGCAACAACAAGACAAGGTAAACACTAGCTGTTCGATATTAGTTCTTATGCGCTCGACATAAGGGCGATGCAAAGTTCAAAGTGTATTGTCTAACGTGCTTCTGATGGTACGTAAGTTGATTGGCAAAATGGGTAATCCATACCGCAGTTAGTTTACAAGATCAATGTTCTCGTATTTCGATCGACTGTTCTAATATTTCGATTAACGCTTATGGCTAGGGCTGCCATCTTTTCAAGAAATAAAGTAGTATTATATCTGAGAAGGATATGGAATAGCTTTGTTAGAAAATGTAACAGATATTTATTTTAAAAAATGTGAGCGAGTCTATTACCGATAGTGTTAAGCATTTTTGTACTGAAGACGTATTTTTGAACACTTTATTTTTGTTCAACAGTATTACACTTTTATATGTATAATGTAGTGAATAACAGTATGATACCTTTTTTAACAGTAAAGTTGGCAATCTTACTTATAATTAAACTATTAGTGGTTGGGAGCTTTAAATAGAAAAGCTCCTGTTAAGACCCGAGTTTTAGCCACCCTACCAATTTGAACTTTGGTTTGCCTATGATTGACTGCCTAACTTAGATGGGCTGTAATACCTCAAAACTTTACAAATTGATAGCCTACTGTGAATTTCATTCCGCTCGTGTAGTTAAGTGTAGTTGTATTCCTATAATAACGTAGCAAACATTACATCGTTCCGATCGATTTCATTGAGATCAACCAATTGGCTACTTGACAGTTTTTGAAAAAGTATTGTAAAAGGTGCACCCGTTCATTTTATATCCCAAGCAATTCGATTTATCTGAAAAAATGTTAATAACCAAAGAAAAATAAGATTTTGTGTAACACATCTAAAAAGCGCGCGAGAACGCCAAGTCACTTCACTGTTGGAATTATGACGTCAACGTTCGAGAAATCGAACCGATACGCATAGGAACGAATTAATTTACATAAACAAAAAATGTTTAAATAAATTCTTAATACGGTTAGCGACACAATAATTCAATTTAATCGGTAAAATAATGATTGTTTCGCCACAATAAAATAAATAATTTTCGCCGACAGCTGTAATTTCCGTAGTGCAATGGTGGTTTCCGTTTCGATTCTTTTGTTCCACAGATAAAAAAAGTAAAATTTATTTTGCAAAAATGAAATACTTACTATGCTTTTAATTAAAAAATAATTTATATTAAAAAATATAAAATTATTACTTAACTATTAATCTAACTTTTCTAACACTCTTCATATTTTATTGTTAACACTGTCTAGTGGCCAATTACACAGGACTTTGTTTATAGTGCCCAAACAATTGAGTAACTCACAAGTACACCCTCTCTTCCTTCACTCTCATAATTCAATAGGACAGCAGACCGATACGATCGGAAATAGTTCAGGCACAGAGGGTCCACTCTTCAAACTAAAACGAACATACGAAAGATTTCGTTTTTGAAGATTAATCAAATGTTTGCGAATTAAAGCGTGATTTTTTATTTCTATGAATAATATATTGTTTTTATAAAACGCTTTAGTCGCATTCGAAGTGACTTGCGGTAGCATGCGCCACGCGAGTAATTTTATCGAGTTCTTAACAAAATGTCAAATTCAGTGCGTCAACTGCTGATTGGCTGAATATACGAGTGCAGTGTGTTATCAGCCAATCAATACTATCGAAACTTTTGTCGTCTCATGCGATAAATGCGCATGCTAGCCCTGTTGGTTACGGTAATTAAAAACTACTATCCGTCGTCGTATCCGATATATTATTATTTCCTTTTTGAGAGTAGACCCCCTGGAACGACTATTTACATACCCATAAGAGCATGTAAACCATCATGCATGCATAGTATTGATATAGTTATGTTTTATTTAATACAAGCTAGCTTGTGCATGCTGTGTATTATCCGCATTATTTTAAGTTTATTTATTTATTTAAAACTTTATTGCTCAAAAAAGTACAACAGGTGGACTTAATGCTATAGGCATTCTCTACCAGTCAAACTTTGGGTCATGCGGAGAGTTAGTTTATGGGTGCGGTAATAGTGACAAAGTGCAGAAGTAAAGTGTTCACGAACTTTCATATCACACACCTAGATCTAAAGGGAACTAACTCAAAAATTGCATGTTTTTGAGTTTTGCACACTATTGAATTTCTTAAATCAGTAGCTATCACCAAAAAAAAATCAATAACATTTCTCTTGTAGCTTCATAAGTACACCATAAATCTATTCAGTAAATTCCTACGGTACTCAGGGACACGGCAATTCGATAAATTCGATTGTTTATATCTAGAGGTGCGATATATCTTGCTACCAAATTTCAAAAAATCCATTCAGTAGTTTTTGCGTGAAAGAGTTACAAACATACATCCATACATTTATATATATAAACTTTCGCGTTTGTAATATTAGTAGAAAACACTTATGCCTAGTTATGTTGGACTGGTCGTACCAAAATTATAGATGGCAGTCACGTTTGTAACAACTTCTGTTCTTACTTTAGTTTTATTAGTTGGAGGAACTCTTAGATTAGATGTGATCTAGGTAACTGTCGGGTTTTTTTATCCTAGAATGAGTCGGTGAAGTTTTTCTTTCTCTTTATCAATCTCAGTTAAGTTTTAAATCAGTTTTCTATGACTTAATGACTTTCTAATAAGCCGTATTTAAAAACTTTTGCTGCTTTCCTTTTCTAAATACCTTGAACTAATAGAAATAGTACTACAAAATAGGAACTTGTTAACAGAATACAGGACTTTGAGCCATTATTTTATACGACATAATTTATATTCATGATATTTGGTTCAAAGAACCTAGAACACGTTCCTAAAGATCAAAGCTTCATTCGGTTAGGTTTTTAGATTTTTTCGTGCTTACTTGTCTACTGTAGTTTTTTAGTAGGTACCCATTATCACTATAATATAGAGCAGTTTTGTGATAGTTTTATAATAGTGATTTGTTGGCAGGCTGATGTTGTCAGTGCACCAATGAAAAACCAACTAATTAAGTTCGAAATTTATAGTGAAAACACTTTTCAGTTCATAATTTCTGTATAATATTAAGCCACGGAAATAAAAACCCATGATATCTGATTTATCAAATCGTGAAAAGCAAGTAGTATAGAAAAATATCAGTACTAGACATATCCAAATTAGAAAAAAAGAGGCAAAATCGTATAGAAAACATGTTGTCACGGTATCCAAAGCATATTTTTATACACCACTGTTTGAAGCCGTTATAAGCTTTTTATTATATATAAATACACATACTGTACATTATATACAGTATACTGTGTATTTGATTCTTAACAAAGAATAAATATCTAACAAAAGAAATCTAAAACCGCACTCAAAAATAACTTGTTACGAAACGAAACAACACAAAAATACTCGAGGCGTTAATTAAAAGCAAACAGAATCGCAAAGAATAATATCTATTACGGGTGTGGTATAATTAACAGATCGACATCTGATACCGACGTATCGGAACCTATTTTCAAAATTGAATTCGATTTGTTGTTTTCGGATGGTCCAGGCTTACGCAGGCAATAATAAAACCGGCCACGTGCGAGTCGGACTCGCCCATGAAGGGTTCCGTAGCGGCAAGTAACATAATATAAAAGTTTATGTTTTAGTTGATGGTATTAAAGTTACGAGTACCTATATTGCGGTTTACGATTTATGACGTATTAAAAAAAACTGTAAGTAGTTTTTGTCGAATTTTTTAAAGATCTCGTTCAAACCAATTTTCGCTGGGAGTTTGCATGGAAATGTACATCGTATATTTTTTTATGGTTTTTTTTATTCTCTTATTTTAAAAGTTAGAGGGGGGGGGGGAGGACCTAAATAATTCCACTTAGGAAGCATCTCTCTCGCAAGTTATTCAGTTTTGAAAAAATATAATAGAAACCTCAATATCATTTTTGAAGACCTATCCGTAAATACCTTACATGGGTTTGATGAAAACAAAATTTGAGTTTCAGTTCTAAGTATGGGGAACCCCAGAAATTTATTCTTTTTTTTTCTATTTTTGTATGAAAATCATAATGCGGTTCACTGAATGAGCCCCAACACGCGTCGAACATCCAACAGATGGGTGATCCTGCAATCTAGTGGGGATTTTTAGTCATGGACATGAGGTCTGCAAGCCTACTACCATAAACGAAAGAAAGAAACAAGAGATATCGTTTATTTCGTTTTTAAAAACTAATCTTAAATTGGGGAGTGAAAACGTAGATTTTGATTTGTAAAAAGATGCATTAAAGTGAGCTTTAGTAACGATTATGAGAATTAAAAATGACAATCCGTCAACGTGTGTGACACATTTAGTTTTTGTTAGTAGTCTTCCTCTAACTTTTTTTCAATTTATTGTAAGTATTTGGTTTCGAATAAAAACTACAATTCAAGTTTTTTTTTATATATTGCACTTCAAGATTAACCTCATCCCACCTGATGTTAAGTGGTAATGAGGTCCTAGCTTAAGAGCGACAAGTACAGGATAATAAATCTATTACTGGACTTGTCGCCCTTACCTTGAAGGCTTGACCTCTACTACTAATGTACACGCAGGAATACAACAACACATAAGTGATTGTTATTTGGCTGCAGTCTTCTGTAAGGTGGAGGTATTTCACCAGTCGGGCTGATCCAGTTCAGAGCGGTAACACGCTATGCCCGACCTCTCTTATCTCTTATCTCGGCTCAGAGAGTTTTAATTTTTCACGTCTCATCATTTGCCTTGAAGTACAAACTATTTTATAAGTCCTAGTTATAAACCATATTTATTATTTCTTAGCTCTCAATGGGACGGCGACCTTAGGGTCAATGCCCTTGATTGCAGCGCAAGTATTTTGTAATAATCTCTTTATTTCAAATGCACGCGTCCCTAGTCTCTGAACGTAGTAAGTAATTGAAATGTGAACGGTGGAATTAAACAGACAATTTTCAACGGTCTCGGTATATTATTTAAGTCATTATTTAAATGGAAATTCCAATTTACACGTACTTAGATTGTACTTTCTCATATCTTGTCAAATTAATTATGGGACTCCAGTACGTGTAAATAAAACCAATTTTTCATAATAATCATAACACTGGCAAGCTGACTAGGTATTATACGCTTATTAAAGTTTAAACTTTTATAATGTCTTATTCTTGTTTACACTCTGTCAATGTCTTTCCTTAAACTCTGTGCTACCTCTAAAAAATATTTATATTTTACCTCAATTTTCCTCGAGGCTTTCATATAATTTTCTAGACAACGACTATGATTAGTTTTAGCGTAGGATGAAAGGAAACATAATGTTATCTTCAGAAACTGACCTATGAGCTTCAGAACTTTATCATTTAGAATTCCCATGTTTTTATCAAAAATTATAATTGTTATAGGGATTTGCTTTTTTGTTATTGTTTTTGTTAAAAGTTCGCACAAAGTTTTTATAAAACAATCAAATAAATTTATATTAATCAATTAGTAAAACTCTAATAAATGCTTTATTCCGTTTCTTACAATTTCGCGTGAAAATTGAAATAATTATGTAACATGGATTTTCTGTACTCTACGGCTTTCCAAGGATTTTGTGGGGACCTTTTCAATGTACGATTGGGTCTAATATTACCTACGTTGTCTACGCGATAAGAGGTATACACACTCTTAATACACGATACGCCCTTTAATGCAGTCACCCATAATAGCTCATCAGATAATAAATTGACACCAAATGTATATCCTCTTAAGAACCGAACCATCCGCTTCGACTTTCCCAGCATAAGATTTAGTGGATTTTCTTGTAATCCTACAAATATATTTTTATAAACGCAAAAGTTTGGAAGAAATATTATTATTTCACTAGCGGCTCGCCGCGGTTTCGCTCGCATTATATCCCATCATTCTTCACATTCTACGTACGTACGTGCCGGACTTTAGCGTCGCCTTCTCTGAGGTTCCGGGTTCGATCCCCGGTCGAGTCATTACGGGAAACGAACTTTTCTGTATTGTCTCGGGTCTGGGTGTTGTGGTACCTACGTTGTTTCTGATTTCTGTAACACAAGTGCTTTAGCGACTTACCACAGGATCAGAGCAATGTATGTGATGTTGTCCAATATTTATTAATTTATTATTTTATTTATTTATTCTATCATTCTATTCTATACCTATACTTACTGATAATATAAAACCGAAGAGTTTGATTGTTTGAACGTCGCACGCGTATTATTCCCGTTTTTTTTCCACATTTTCCAATAATTTTTCGCTCCTATTAGTCGTAGCTTGATATTTTACAGTCTTCCTTGATAAATGGACTATCCAATACTATAAATATTTTTTGAATTCTAACCATTAGTTCTTGTTATTAGCGCGTTCAAACAAACAAGCTCTTCATCTTTATATAATTAGTATAAATATATGTTTGCAACTTATCTAAGCAAAATCTAAATTGTAAAAAGATAGATGATTTACCAAATAATAAAAAGTATAATTTTTATCCCAAAATAAAATAACTATAGTTGCAGGAAAACGCTGCTTATTAAATAATATATTTATGACTTGCATGCGAATTATCTCTTAATTGTTGCTTGCAAATTCGTTCGCGTATCTCATTTATCAATATGCCAATTTCTTTTACATTTATTTTAAACATAACCGTACTTATGTAAACGTAAACTAGCGATCCATCACGGCTTCCCTCGCGTTTTTCCCACATTTTCACTGATATTTTGGTCCTATTGACCGCAGCGAGATGTCACGTGTATACCCTAAAGATATCCTCGATAAATAGACTATACAACGCAACAAGAATTTTTCATTTCAAACCAGTAATGTCTGAGATTAGCGCGATCAAAAAAACATAAAATGTTTTATAATATATTTGAGTTAATAGATAGGTATTGTTCGATAACTAGTTGGTTGGAGATGCAGATAAATAAAAGTGGACTGTAAACTGGTTATTAACTTGTAATACCGACGGTGGTCGAATGCGCCCGAACAGGTATACCTACTACTACCAAAAACGGTGTTTTCGTACACACGATGCCTCATTAGACAACGAGCCCATTAGGGAAAACGGTAAACATCTCGCGAGTAGAAGGTCGCAGAATGCTGATAAGGCTTCGCTATAAATAGACGCGCGGATACGGGACGTGACGTGACGTAATGCATTCGAACAGGCTAGTTTTTGGTGTAGCTTTGATACAACAAATAGTAATAAGCCTCCTTTCTTCGTGGCCGCGCGAGTGACCTTACGTTAAAAATTATTTATTTCCATCTCGGTCACGTAAGGTTTCAATAGGGATGTTGACTGAATAGTCAGTCAACTGGGATACTTGTAAATCCCTGTCAAAACGCAATTTTTTCATACATTTTCTATCCCAAATAACATAAGCAAAACACTTGACATTGGCGGAATCATCGCGTTATCTAGAGACGCGAGATAGAGTCCATTAATAAAAAAAAAAAAAACATAAGCAAAACGTAAAATTTCTCGCATGAGACGACATAACAATGCTATTGATTGGTGGATTACACGCTGCAGTCGTATTTACAGCCAATACGGAATTTGACGTTTGTATTCGCTCGCTTGGCAAATCATAAGCGAGGATGATAGCAATCTTATAACGGCATAATTTTACGTATCAGCATTTGACTATGAAATAGTTTGGAAGCATTTCAAATTGCTATTTAAAGACAATTCACAAAAAGTCAAAGCAGCTGATGTGCCTAAGGAGTAGTAAAATTTTTCGGCATTGCTACCTTATAATTATTTTTTTGACACTTTTTGCAATGCTTGGTTCGATATCTTTTAAAACTTACCTATACCTACCATGTCGATTCTAAATAGTGCAACACTTGTACCTTTAAGTAAATCTATGTAAATTTTAGCGTAATACATTTTCTTGATTTACATTTGCATTATTTTTTTAAGTTACATACATATAATACACCGTTGATAACAATTATAAACCTGTTCATCATACTACAGTATGTAATTAAGTATTTTCTATCTATCTATAAAACACCCAGCCTCATTTCCCTATGCTACAAAAGGCGAACGAACGCCCACTGTCCTTCGAGACTGCCAATATCTGTGACATAAAAAAGACAATTACGATTTCTATCTACTCCGTTGATAAGCGTCACTGTGTCAACAATGCATCACCGGTACTCAAATATCCACCGTTCACCATCCAATTTGGAAATTGGTACCTAACGCAGCGATTCGAATGCATTTAAATATGTTCATCAGATTAATCATCGAATTCATGAATTTAATAATGTAATAAATATACCTACCTAATTTAAGTACGCTTTTTGTAATTCTTCATCTTTGCTACAAAACAAAAACATAAAGATACACTTTATCAAAAATCTAATCAATAACAGTGCCTTCAAATTTCTAACGATATTCGGTATTTTTTATTTTTAGTAGGTAATGACACTGAAAATGTTAAATATAAGGATGCATATCAAACTTATTGTCCAAACTTGATTTTTATCAGCATCAATAACTAAACTATAGTAAGTTTAGTGTGTAGATGTGTGTGTGTGTGTGTAGATCTTGAAATGTATACCCTTGAAAATTATAAACGCCCCAAAAAACCAATTCCATTTCACTCCTTTATATTTCGGGTAAATTCCTCTTTGTAACTCAAGTCAGTAAAGATTTTTGTAAGCCATATATATTTCTTTAAACACCCATATCCGTGTGAAGCTGTTTAAGTATAAAAACACATTGGTAGCGTTTTACACAATACAACTGGAAATAGGCCTGCGAAATAAGCTAGGGGCAAAGAAAAAGGGTTTTATAGCCCACTTTGAGGACTTCTGGTATGATATGAGCCACGAAGCGTAATAGAACTCCGGCCGACGCCACCCCGGGGAGCCCGACGTCGCCTGTCCTGATTTTGACGGCCATATCGCGCAAATATTGTACTTTATTTATCTCCACAACATCATCACTTTACTGGTAAAGCTTTTATAAAAAAAATGCGATATAATGTCTCGAGTTCAGACATACTTTTATCATGACAAAGGAATCTTGAAAACGTAACGCTTGAGTTTTTAATAAAACTGGAACAGGAAAAGAAATTTCTTAATACGGAGATACGTATAGCACGTCAAGGTAAACTTGAAATTCAATATCAGTTCTTATGCCAATGTCATAAGGGCGGTGCAGTGTTTGTCTTGCGTTTGATCGTACCTAATCTTTTAAATGCGGGGATGCAATATTTTCGCTGATTCTGTGTATTTTAATCGGTTTTTTCTAATTAAGTATTTTTGTAAATAACTAACTCATATAAGGCTGGTAACAGAACACGTAACAACAGACAACGGCACAATTATGTGCGTTTTTTTTTCTGTTTTAATGTCATAAATTTATCCTAAATGGTTTAACCAGACGAGTTTTGCGAAGCAAAGTCATGCCGTTCGAAGGTAAACAAACATTTCCTTTTTTTTTTTCAGGACACCCACTATGAGTGGTCAGAGACCGATATATTATCCCACGGGATTAGCGGCCTCAGTCTCCACAGAACTGATAGCTTGAACCAACGGTCCTTTGTAGGCCTAAAGCGGACTGGAAGCAAAGGCAGCGCCTACAGCCTACGCAGCATACGGAAAGAAATACCGAAACCAGCTACACAGATCGAGAGACCGCCTACGATACCCGATGCAGGGTTTGGTACTCTTGAAATCAAGCTGGCCTATGACAATTCCACGTCTTCACTTGCAGTCACAGTGTTGCGAGCGAGAGGTCTTATAGGCATGGATATGACTGGGTTGTCGGACCCTTTCTGCAGATTAGAGGTTTTGCCAAAAGGTAAGAAATAGTTTGTAAAGTCTCAAACAACTCTTCTACTTGGAAGCCACGTTTAAAAGGTTAGAAAAAGCTATCAGCCAAGATAACTTGTCATATCTCTAAAAAAGTGAAATTATGGATACCGAACTTTTAAAATTTATCTAGCTACGATGATGCTCAATAAGAAACCATAGTTTTTTAATGCTCATGTAAAACCAATACTATCAAGAGGAGAGTCAGGAGGCTTCTGAAACATATTGAAAGTACTAGTTACTTTAGGATGTCAGGTTTAATAGAGCCCAATAGACAAGGTGGGGGGTGTTTGGAGTTTAGAATATCGTTCATGATCTAGAAAGAACTAGTGCCAATCGCAAAACTCTTATCTATGATGTGCTTTTTTTATTGCAGAGGGATCCTATTCCAACCGGCTGAGGACCAAAACTGTGCACAAGACGAAAAATCCAGAGTTCAACGAGACCCTTCACTTCTTTGGCCTTACAGAGTCGGATCTAACAGTCAAATCCTTGGAAATAGTTCTATTTGATGATGACAGGTTTGTATTTTCTAAATCATTACTCTCATAATAAAGTTACCTATTTAAAGTCGAGAAAATACTTAAAACCCATAAACGCTTTTTATAGCGATTTGGCATACTTATTTATTCGAAATGTTGATTAATCCATCAGGACCTATCTCGCTACATTGTCGACGTAGAGAATTAACTTAAGTCATAAATAATAATACGATAAATAAAATTTTATTAGAAAGAAACTAAACGAATATACGAAATGAGCTCTTTACCAAAAGTTGTTACTACCTTATCAAAGTTCAGATGAATATAGATGTAGGTATAAGGAAAGCATACATGCTAATTCTACGGCATGCATCTTATTTCCAGGAATGTGATCGTATATTTAAACGACTTCAAAAAAAGAGGGGGTTTCCCAATCCGATATATTCGTTCGAACTTTATATAAATGTTCGCAGATAACTTCGACGTTTATGAACCGATATTGATAACTTTTACAGATACGGCTGTGACGAGATGGGTTCAGCAGTGGTGGCTCTGCGGGAATGCGCGAAGTCTCCAACGCAGCTCCGACTGGCTCTCTCAGGATCCTCAGGGTCGGAGCCGACTGGACCACGGGTACTGCTAGCCCTTTGCTACAGTACAAAGAGGAGGGCGTTGGTCGTTACAATCTGTAGGGCGGCGGACCTGCCGCCCCAAGACAGCAACGGCTACTCGGATCCTTTTGTCAAGCTGTGAGTACATACAGGGAAAAGTTTCTAGCACAACAATAGTACGGATTACCATCTAGTACTATACATCCCTTTACCCCTTTTCTTATGAGCCCTAAATGCAAGACAGACGGGTCAATATGGTTCATTCTTGTGAAGGTGTTTGACATCTGATGTAGGTAATTAGCTGCAGTATACTTGTGAGTATAGTGTGCTTTTTAAATTTAACCAATAAACAGTTTTTTTTCCGAACTTCCAGCCACTTGGACCCAGACCCGTATCACAAGAAGCACAAGTCGTCTATAAAATGGCGTAACCTGAACCCGGTATGGAACGAGGAGTTTCTTTTCGAGACCCGTCCCACGGAGCTGTCCCGGCAGAACCTGACGCTCACCGTCTGGGACAAGGACTATGGGAAGCCCAATGACTTTCTAGGTAGTAACACTGGAAAAGAAAACAAATTTAAGAACTATTGCCCCTTTTGGAGCTATTTATTATTAAAAACTGTGAAGGGAACATTTCAGTCATATTTTTAACCGGCTTTAAAAAGGAGACTTCTCATTTAGGAGGGTTTATTAATGATTTATCTTGATATTATGAGTGTTCAGATATTATTGGTTAGTTGTATGTATAGGTCAGATATTACTGAAGAAATGAATGTTCAAACATTAATGGTAACTTGTAGTGTATGGAACTTATTGACATTTTAAACTGTTCAGAAGTAATTGGTCACTTTGATGGCTCCAATATATCTGACGGCGGCTGGACCATGTTTGGAAATCAGAATTTGATGATGGCATCCCAGGGAAACCTGGGGGCAGTCGGTTTTATTTTAGATAAAATTGGTTATCCTTTTTTTAAACACTACTTAACTTTAGTTTTTCTCACGACTAGTTACCACCACTTTTTACTCATCAAAAGAGTTTTGGGAACTTTTCCAAGGCATCAACAAATGAAGCTAAGGCGTTTCTTAAAGAAGAACTGAGTATAGAGTTAGCTTTATAAATCCCATTGAGCTACAAAGATCAATTTAAAAGAGATCGAGAGAAAAGCGTGATCACTGTATGTCCAAATTTTTTAAATGTAGGTTATAGATGAAAATACTCAATAAGGATGTGGGTTCGATTCACACCAAAAGACAACGATTAATGTGATGAATTTTAGTGTTTATTTATTTCTGGTTGCTTAATCATAGGTGTCAGTAACACAAGAGCTTATGATAAGTACCTACTTACTTTTAGACAAATTTATATTGTCTAATATTGGTCTATACTAATATCATTGAGAGAAAAGATTTGTAGGTATTTTTAACGACCTCCGTAGCCAAGAGGCGAGCGGGCTTGACTTTGGCGAGCTCCATCTCTGAGGTTCCGGGTTCGATCCCCGGTCGGGTCATTATGGGAAACGAACTTTTCCATATTGTCTCGGGTCTGGGTGTTGTGGTACCGTCGTTGTTTCTGATTTATGTAATACAAATGCTTAAGCTACTTACCACAGAATCAGAGCAATGTATGAGATGTTGTCCAATATATTTTTAATTTTCACATTAGACAAATAAACTAAAAAAAATCTAGAGGAGACAAAGTTTATTAACTCTTCATAATCCGCAATTCCAGACGCTTTAGAAAATCCATTGTTTCGTGATGTACCAATAAGTCATTGGGATTTGAAGGGTTATGGGGTACATACTTACCAATTTTTAACTTGGTTATCTTATTCAATTCCAGGTAGCCTTGTACTGGGTGCAAGCAGCAAAGGCCGCAGGCTAAAGCATTGGATGGACTGCATCAAGTTCCCTGACCACCGCCATGAGCAATGGCATTCCCTAACCGATACCCAGCATATTTAAATCTTAATCATAATGTCTTGTGAAAGACCCAAAATATACTGACACAAAAAAAAATTGGACAAATATTTATCTATCAAAGTTGAAAATATATGCTGCTGTTTATCACTAAATAGATGATGTAAAGCTTTAATATAAACATGTAAATTTGAATATTCGTCATCATTTTTTACGTAAAAATAACAGTAGGTACATAACTGAAATATTGTCCGGAGATTTTGTAACGCCCTTATGTCTTAAAGATAAGAACTAAAATGGTAGATACTACTTCGCTTACGATGTGCCACATGAATAAATTTTATCGTATATTTTATATGTTTTACCTATCACAACAATTGTCAAAATCGATACGGCTGCTGCTGATTGGTAGAGAATACGACTGCGTTGTGCTATCAGCCAATCACCAGTATCAAAACTTTTTACGTCTCATGCCATACTTATAAGGCATTAGACGTCAAAAGTTATTATTTGGCGTATTGCGCTTGCGCATGCTAGAGGTAAATTTTAACTGTAGTACGGTCAAAAGCCAGATGTACCTAGTTTGTACGTACTATGAAAAGTCATCTATATTATTGGAACAAAGTTCCATATCGGGCGGTGCATAAGGAGGCTAAACGAAAAAAATTCAACCAAAAGTTGTAACGATACATTTTTTTGCTATACTTGTAAGCCGTGCGGCGTGCGCGTGTTTCTCTGTCTCTCTCTCTCTCTCTCTCTCATAGCAGAAAGCAAGCAAGCCGGTTATTTTCGTACAGGTGCTATGAGTATCAGAAAAATCCAACTTTATTCCATCCAGGTGTCCCTTAGCACCTGTCAATTTTTTTTATATAGTTGTTATCCTGTTTGCTATATTGTTTTTATACTGCTAAGTAACACCAAATATTTTACCAGGCCATGTCTGCCGACTTTCGCTGATGGTATCTTAGGATCGACATTTTTTTAATCTCTTTTATTATTAGAATACCTTCCTTTACTTTATTTACGTTAACACATATTGGGACATGGAAATTTTAGTGCTGAGAACATGGCGAACCTAAAGAATAAAGATATTTGCTACCAAAAACTAATGTAAAGGTTTCCACACTATGACACCTAATTAAACTGCGTATTATTACTGCAATTTAACATACAAACACCACCTACTCATAAGTGTACCTACATAAGAACTTCGGCGATAGAATATTACGTTATCAAATCCGTTTTCATCGCGATGTGGGTTCCTCTCTTGCTTACCATCAGGCTGGGAGGAGCCAATATACTGTGCTTCTATAAAAAAAAGAAATGGCCAGAGAGCTTTTATTTTTTTAAACGGTGCTAGAAAAATGGAGGGAAAGCGATGATGATAATGTAAGTATGTACCTACTATCGTTAGTTTAAAGTATTAGTACCTATCAAACAATGTGGTGTAATTAATTATATTGTAGATATATGTATTCCATTAAAATTCAAATTATAAAAAGAAAAAAAGAAAAGTTTTATCAACATTGTAAATGCGCATTTATGTGACAAGATCGTAACGCCATAAAAAGTAACTTAAACTTCATACGGGAAATTAATCCGCCCTTTTATAATCATATATCTATTGATCACACAACAAAGTTCGACATAGCATTCATTAATTGTTAAATAATCTGTAAAATGTTTAGTTTTTCTGAATGTTCATTAAAATTAACAGGCATTAAAAAGCATATCTAATCATTTTGTTTTTCCTTATGTAGGTAGGTACTTTGAACGTTAAAATATAAATTAGAATATATTATTGGTGTATCGGAAGTTTGTGAAAAATAAAATAAACCGACTGTACTGTACTTTACTGTACTTTTTATATGATTTATTGTTCTTACTAAATGTTAATGTGTGCCTAGGTTTATAAAAATATGACCGTAAGTTTCTAGTGTACCAAGTACATAATTAGTAAATGTTGCAACTGTGAAAGTTTAATATTCAACGTAGGTTACGTGTATACGACAGGTATTGTACCCAATTTATTTAAAAATGTGCCAAAAATGTAAATATACAAAATAAACTATTTAATCTTGATGCAGTTCATAAAAAGTATCTAAGTGAACGACTGCCTTTACAACTATCTAATTCAAATTCAATAAACGATTTTTCTACAATTTGCGATTTAGCGTTTCATTTGTAACGGTATAGTAATACGATACCTAGCTTTTTACTTTAACCTACTTAATGCATCTTTGAAAAGCCTATAAACTGCTAAGTGCTGGCTAAATACAGTCAAAAGCCTGTCAGACTTTGGTCTTGGTAACCGCCCTTATACCCTAAGCATAAATGCAAAAATAAACTGGCCAGTGTTTACTGTGACGTAGTGCTTACTAAGTGCCGTTTAATGTGTAGCGATAGCTTCCAATGTATCTATACTAAAGCTACTTACTAATGCTTCTGCTTTAAGTATTACAGCTTGGATAAGGTTTATTTTTCTAAATTTTTATGCCCCCCATTTAATAAATTTCACAATAAATAAGAAGTATTTATAAACTTACGAATATTTTTGTTATTAATGTTGCCAGCGATTTTACTCGAGTACTTTTGGAAAAGAAGCTTTTAAGTTATTCCTCTCTTCCTACCAAATTTCATCCAAATCCGTTCAGTAGTTTACGCTTGAAAGACTTTTTTTTCCCTACCTGACTATCGATGATGGCTGCGAAGCCTTATCATCTTCACTGAACTTTCGGGGGAGCGCAGATGGCTCTCACTCCTTTAATTTTAAGTAACAACTGGAGCCGGCTCGGGCTGTTACTGGGACTTTGTACCCTAATGTACGATTGGGGAGAAAAACGACCCGGCACGTGCCGGTAGCGTGAAAAGGACCCTACTGCTAAGGGAGGACGAAAACCTTCCCGTTTATTATATAATTAGGATAGTATGAAATAGATATGTAGGTACGATACTGATACCTATAACATATTTATCTACCTAAGGTAAGTATTAAATTTAAGCAAAAATCTTAAGAATTTATTAACCTTAAAATTTGACAACCATTTAATTAAATAACTAAGAGTGAAAATTATTATAAACTTCCAAGCCCGCTCTTCTTCGATCTTTGCAGGCCTAATAACATTTAAATTTCCTGATAATTTTGCCGGAAACATTGATGGAAAAAAACACAATATAAATGCTCAAACGTTTTGACATATCTGCAAAGCAACCCGAATGTTTTTTTTTAATCCACTCAATTAGAAGAAATTTACACAGAATAATTAAGTCTACATTACACAACAATGAAATCAATATAATTTAAAAAAGATTTGTTTCCTTACATAACAAGTTCATTTTTAAAAAGTGAAGCTTTTGATTAAAAGCGACATAGTGGCCATGGTGCAGAAACGAAACGCATCATAAAAAAACTTGTTTTGTGAACTTTTTTGACAGGTAGAAACCGTGTGAAAATCGTTTACGAACAAAGATTTGTGAAATAAATCAATGAAATTCAATTATTTTGTGACAGGAATGTGTTCAAATAAGTGAATAACAACATGGCATTCTTATGTCCAGTTAGAATAAGAAGGGGAAAGAAGAAGAAATGTAAGTTTTTACGAGCTTTCGTCTCGATTTAAGTCAATGACCTCAAGACTTTCTATATAATTATAAATATGATTTTCGTCCTGACAAGCAGCTTCGATGATCCCACAGCCTTGACCGCGAGACCATTATTAATCATACTACGAAAGGTTTACACAATAATTTAATGACAACATGTTGTATGTACGCCACTCCTATTTCCTGCTTCCCTGGTCAAACTAGTTGTACAAAAACATTTTTATTGCAATAATTTTGTTTAGATCCTCTAGTTTGCCTCGATGTCAATAGTTTTAATTATTTAAATGACTTGTAATAAAATATGTGTTGGACTGCCCTGGAAAGTATAGGTTTAATAAACCTATCACTTACTGTAATTTAATGGTTATTCAAAAATATCCAGAAATCATACTTCCAGCATAAGATAAATCAGAATATCCTAATTTTTGAAGATTTACACACTATGGAGTTGGTTAGGATTAGTCTTACCCTTAAACTTGACTTTTATTATAAATCACCCAAATTGTGTAGCAAAAAAAAGCAGTCTATGATGTCATGAATTATATTCTTCACTTTCAGCAAGCAGTGGGGATTCAGACAAAGACTTGTCCCGTCCTGGTTCAGGCTTGAGCCCAGGCATGGGACGCATCACAGGCTCAGCTAGCATTGAAACACTTGTAAGGGTGGGCATTGAGAAGGAACATGGGCTTAGCCCTGACTCTAAGATGGTGGTGTTACATGACTTTGCACCTTGTGTTGATGATGAATTAGAGGTAACAATAATCATAATTCTTTGAAGAAAAAACCTTAGTTTACTAGCAATTATTGACTTAAGTCTTTAATATTCTTAAAAAATGAATGCAAAGTATAACTAATCTTGTTTCCTTTGTATGCATAGTTAGGCATAATGATCTGGTAGGCATAATAACAGATACTCAGCATTGGTGTCAACCCTACACACCCAGACCCTAGTCAATGTAATAATGTTTGTTTTACAAATTGACTTGACTGAGATCAATCAACTACATATATTAAAAACCATAGATATTCTGAAGTACATTTATAATAAGGTGTACTTTGAAGTTATAAAAAAACTGAATCAAAAATTGAAATTGAAATTCCTACAAGATTTTTTACCGTACGTCTGAACTAATTACTATTTGTTCTATTTTAGGTAAAACGTGGCCAAATTGTAAATGTATTGTATCGAGAGAACGACTGGGTTTATGTGATAGTGGCAGAGTCCAGAAGGGAAGGCTTCATTCCACATTCTTACTGTGCACCATGTGAGCACCATGACTTAAAAAAGAAACTACCAAGAAGTAGATCTCCTGCAGATATGACACATAGAGATGTTTCACAGTAAGTGTAACATAGTTTTGGTTATTTTTATATAAGAATATCAACCAGATCCAGATAATATCATAAAAATGAAATCAAATAGAGCATTTTGATCCTAAAATTGGCAATATTTACTTGATTTGGATACGTGCAGCTATATGCCACATGCATATAGCTGCACGTTGAGACTCAAATCGAAGACTTTTTACATGCAGCCAGAACCTATAAGATTGACCATAAAAATTTGTGTTTAAACAGACATTCGGCAAGATTATCGGTGTCAGACGGGGCGACAAACGATGGCCACTCGGAAATGGGTAGCGAAGGTGAAGCATGTCCATTTAGCAAAGACCCTTCAGGGCGCTATGTGGTTCTGTACACATTCACTGCTAGAGACGAAAACGATGTTGATGTTGAAAGAGGAGAGTTTGTTACAGGTTTGTCATAATGGTTTATATTATCAAAAATAAAACTAAATAAGATGTGATGACTCAGTACAAAGCTCTTTGATTGTCCGTTACTAATATTATAGAAATATTATGAAAACATATTTTTTGCTTCATTAATAGATTTGAAAATTATTCAGCTTACCAAAATTAAATTGGGGAGTGTGTTTACGTCAGTAAATCATAAACATGGTGCGAAATATATAGGATAAAAGAATAATATGTGTCTTATAATTTTTTGTAATCCAACTGTTGGACCAAACATACATTCTTAGTTATCTACCCTATTTTTTAGGAATACATATTGATGACCATTCTGACTTTTGAGTACAGGGGTTTAAATAGAAATATCTAATTAATATCTCGTTGTTTTAGTGTTAAATAGAGAAGACCCAGACTGGTATTGGATAGTGAGGAGTGATGGTCAAGAAGGATTTATACCCTCAGGATTTGTATATCCCGCTGTTGTGCAAGGTAAGAAAATTGACAATAATCGCAAATTACCTATTGATTGACATAAATGTGTTATCATAAAAATGATGTCTACAATCTATAACAAACTCTAGGTATCGCTATGTATTCACACTCTTCATTATCAAAATTGATTCTATTAGCTTCCATTGTTTGTAACGAATTGTACCTATACTTAAGACCGCCTAAATTGTACTGTAATTTTTCTGTAAAACCTATTTCTGTTAAGATTTTGTGCAATAAAGTATATCTATCTATGTATACTTTAAAATTGAGACCCTTGTAATGGTGTTGCTGCCGCGCTATTTCAACATTTCATACCAATTTGTGGAAGTGACCAGCCCACATTTTTTAATTTTGGCTTCATCATTAAAATTTTCGTTAACAGCTTGTATACTTGTGTTATGCAAATTCTATACCAAATAAAATACTTGTGTACTTTAATTAATACGCAAAATATATAAATTCCAGCAACGCAGCAAGACAACACGCAACAGCTGCACTCGCCGCAGTCGGCAGTCAGCCCCAACAACACGATGTTGCCGAACAACAACACCCTCAACAACTCCGCGCCGCCCGACAGCGACGGCCGGTACCACGGAACGGAGCTAGTCATGCTTTACGATTACAAGGTACCGTTGTTTTTCATAATACAAAACCAAATGACTTAGTTTATATCAGGATCAAAAGTATCTGTTAATCTAGTTTCTCATTAATATCTCTACCAAATTTCATACAAATCCATTCAGTAGTTTTTGAGTGAAGGGGTAAGAAACATTAACCATATATTCTTACAAACAATCACGATAATATTATTATCTAGTATAGAATAAATTAATAAAACTTGATCCATTTTTCAATTAGAACGAGTTCTATCAATATAAACCGAAAATATCCGTCGTAACCATTTTGAAGGAATACAATGAGCTTAAAGTTCCAAACTTCTTTAAAATCTGTTGCCCTCGCCTATTGCTTAATCCGCTACTATCGTTCGGCCTACACCCTGGACGATTTATCATACAAGTAATATATCGTAATTCTAGGCTACTCCTAACCCTGTTTCCCAATTATATTTCAGGCGCAAGCGCCCGACGACTTGTCGGTGAAACGCGGGGAGTGGGTGTACGCGGATCTCACGCAGCAAACGGTGGAGGGCTGGCTGTGGGCGCACGCGCCGAAGTCGCGCCGCTCCGGGTTCATACCCACGGCGTACGCGCGCGCGCCGAGGACGACCTCGCTCTGACGTGGCACAGCTCAGCCAAGCTCGAACATGCGGTTTCTGACCAGATATATATACGTATTATGCCAACATAAGTTCTATGGACTACAAATTTGGTCGCGGTTTTTTTCCGCTGAACATTCTGTAACAAAACGTGGTTTTAAAGTCGCCCAAAAAACCATCGGTGCGGCCGCTTCCATTAGTTTCTTTAAGTCACAAAATCAGGCCGTTTAGTGCGGCCTAAGCCTTTGTTGTTTTTTTTAAATATTAAAATCCATCTGTCCCTAACAGATGGATTTTAATATTTTAAAGAAACAGAAAAATGTTCCATTTCCCCTTGCCATGTGGTGCTCGAACCCACGGCCTTCATGTATCGCGCGTGTTGCTTTTCCAAGAAAACTAACCGCAAGGTAGTGATGCACCAAACAAACAAACGAAAGATTACGTTTTTGAAGATTTATCAAAAGTTTGCGTTGCAAACAACTTATGCACGTAAAAGCCTTATAAATGTGTTGTAATTTGCAAAAAAGATCGTCAGAGACCGCAATCAAACGTTCACTTTATTGAAAATCAAATTTATGTAAATTTATAAATTAACATACATTTTCACATAATAAAAATTCTAAAAATTTTATTTGAAGATAAAATACCATTGTAAAAAACAACATTTTTAACCTGTTGGTTGATATATTTCATCAAAATTTTCTATTTTATCGTAAATAAACAAGTAAAGTCCTTGTGAATATTATGTGATATAATATTCTACAGTGTAAGTATGGTTTATAATAAGTTAGATAACTTTACGTCTGTGCTTAAATTGTTTAATTTTACTTTTAAATCATGGCCATAATTGATAAGTTATTAATAACTTCATGTAAGATAATGTCTTCCATTGTAATAAAAATGTTAAAAAATATTTTCATGGTGCACTATTAAGATATTTTTAGACATACTCATATATGTTTCATCAAATTCATGATCTTGATATCATTAGAATTTACTAATCGAAATTTTTATGTAAATTAATCCGTCCAAAATTGACTGAATTTTGACATTACGCTTTTTTATACTATATTTTATTAAATTAGATTTTAAGATTATGTATGTAATACTTTAAAATAAAAATAAAGATTTAAATATTATAATCCTGTTTTTTAATTGATTTCATTTCATTAAACACATTCGATTTCATGAATTGAAATAAAATCGCAACTTTCTAGGCTTCTAGTTTCATTTAATTAAGAAATCACTTTAGTAAAAACTTAATGTATCTTAATCTTAATGTATATTTGTGAATGTGTCCAACTGCCTGACGCATTTCCAATAAAATCAATGTTAATTAAATGTAGTAATTAATACACATTCTTAAATTTACAATCTAAATTATTTATTATTTGATACATGTAGTACTACATTTTAATCCAAATCTTCTAACAAAATGTTTTTCTTTTTCTTCTTTGCCTGTTGTTTGATTTCATCCTTTATTTTCCATTCCTCCAATTGTTTCTCCACCTTCCTGATATCCTGATCAGTCACTGTCACAGGCATCTGTAATTCGGTCTGTTCACTCTTTATAAATTTTAAGGCTTCTAGTTTTTCGCTCAAAAATGGACCTTGTTGACTCTCTAGAAGATTTCTATAATCATTCAACTTGTTGCTGCGGACATCTTCGCAATGCATTTCAGTTAGTTTCCGTAATGACTCTTTACGAGAAAGTTTGTTGTATGTTCTGAAAATACAATGTTATAAGAGTTAAGAAGAATTACTTTGTTAGAACCAGCTTTGGAATGTTTCATACAGCTAGATTCACATACACCTGTTATTTTAACCTTGGTTTTATATTAGAATATTTATCAAATTTAAATTTTAAGACTTTTGCATTCCATTTTAAACATTTAAAATAATTTAACGGGTCAGCTCGTGACCACGGTTGGTGCAACCTAACCGAAACGTCGGGCAGTAAGTAGTTCGTATTAACTACTAAATAAAAATGGTGTCGCATTTTGACCCGTTAAATTATTTTAAATATTTATCAAATTTATTTTGAAGGCAAAACTAAAGTCACTATCATGGCTGTATTTTAAAAAATATCTAACAGAATGTAAGTCAGAATTTCCAAACTTCTTTGCCCCAGTTACATTTAAATTCTAAATGACTTTGTCTTATAATCTGTAAATTGAATCATTTGATGAATTGAATTTAGTAGTTTTACCAAGACAAAGAAAAAAAAGACAGTGATGATAAATTTCTTGATTTTGCTTAAAGAAACACAACAACAAGAAAATTTTGAACAAGAAGTCTTGCCATTATTTCAATTGTTATTATTTACAGGTACTTACTCAGGATGACCCTTGTATTCAATATTGAGTTTTTCCAAAAGCCATTCAAACTTTTTGTAATCATACTGCCTCAAAAACTTCAGTAATTTCTTTCTTCTATCAATTAATTCTTGACATGTTTGCTGCAAACATAATAAGAAATGGTTTAAAAAATAATTTACCAAGCTAGCCATTCCATACTGTACATACTGATACATTTGGTACATAACTGACAGTTCTAATACTTCTGTAAGCATTTACTTGGCCATTGTGAAACAGGTTTTTAAAATAAATAGCAATCAATATTTGATTTTGTTTGCTGGTAGCCACCAGCTTTAATAATAATAGAATTAAATCAAATTCTTCAGTTATGTCTAATATAAACATCAAAATACCAATTTGATAAATACATTTTTAATCAAATATAAAAAAATTAGCTGTTAATACCTTTGCTTGCACATTCTTTGGGTATTTTTCCATTGTGAACTGGAGACATCGAATATGAGCAGTAATTCTTGCAACTAAAACATAAACATTCAGTTATCATCAACTATCAAGTTAATTTTTTATTCCATAGCTACCAAATTTCATTTATTATTAAGGTATAATAACAGATTTTAAAAAATGCAAGCGTTTTATCTATACCTTGTGTTCTTAATACAATAAAAATTAAAAGATTAAGTGGAAGTGGAAGAAGAAATATTTTCATTTGCTTAGAAAAATCATTAACATCGGCCTGCTATGGAAAAAAGGTGAAAAATTAAGTATCAAATTAAATCCATAAGAGATCTAAGTAATCATACTTACTCCGCGACTCCGCTGTGTTCACGTCATAATTATGTCGCTTAACTCTTTCTGTGAGCTCCTTTGTAACCAAAGTGTTGTACTCTTTCTGACCAAGATGAGCAACTGAAAATATTTTCTTCACTGATTCTGGAGCACTTAAACATAAAAAGAAAAATGAATCTATTAAGCCATTAATAATAATGAAGGTCATACGAGAAAAAAAATCTAAATGTATTGCAGACTCAAGACTTTAGAGGTTATGATTGCTTCTGTGGAAAAGTATATTGGGCATATAACTCATACAATATAAATAACGTTAAAAATTAAGCTTACTCTTTAATTTCATCACTAAGTGCGTAATCCCTTCCTAAAGTATCTGGAGGAAATGGAGTAATCGGCTCTAAATCACCAGATCTTTCGGGTTTGTATGCAGGTACATAGTCTGGCCTAACCCATTTGATTTTCACTTGATGTTTTATACCACGGCATTGAACAATTGTGGATGTTATAGTGCGCAGCATAATTTTTAGGTGCGAATTAGTTTCAGAAAAATATTCAGCCTTCAGTTTGAGTAGTAAAATCGCTCCAGCCGCAGTGTGACACTTGGTGACACTGACAGATTTGACAATTATTTTTTCTTTTTCTTTATGTATTTATTTATTCATATAAAACAAATACTTGAATGAATAAAAATAAGCAGGGTCCCACAAAACTACCTACTCACACTGTCTGCAGGATCAAGGTCTAACATAAAGGTAACATAATTGCAAAACTGCACTGCACTTTCGATTTAAAAATAATTTTATTTGTCTCCGATTATTTTGCGAAGTCTACGTCTGCCTGATTTCCTAGAATTCCCTGGTGAAAAAAACTTCATGTAGTAGATATTATCTATGGATATTAATTAATAATGACCATTGTCCGTTCTTCGATAACTTTTTATTAGATTCTATCCTGAACGAGGAGCTTACGGCACTTACTCAAAGTAGCCGAGAGAAATGTACGACATAATAAAATCATGCCTCTGCATGATTATAATTTTGGTTGGGTAGCCATCTCCCCTGCTAATAAGAAAAATTGGCACTCCTCGATAATGACAGGTACCCAAAGTGGTCGTCCTATCATAGATTATACATAATAAAAAGAGAAGTCCTAATCGCTCTAGAATAATGCCGCTACTATTGGTAAACCCGCAACTGATGAATTTAACAATGTATATAGGTATAATTTAGACAAAATAACCAGACAGACTACCTATCCAAAAACAACTAATTCAGTCTTTTGCTTCAATGAATGCCTTTGCGTAATGGTTTCTTGATGTGAAGGGATAGTCAGGGCCGCCTTTCACTCATTACAAGCCCTGGACATAAATCATTTAATAAATGTATTAAAATAAAAGGTATCAAGCTAGCGTACAGTAGTTATCGGTTATGGCTTCAAAACAGAGTTAGGCCTAAGGGGCTTCAATACTTCAGGGAGCCCTGGTCACGTGCTCAGTGTGCCCAGTAACATGGACCGGGGGACAGTGCTTAGGTAGAGATCTATAGTAAATTGTTTATTGGTCGAATCAACCCATCAAGAATTTCGACTTAGATATTAGGTACAATCCAATCCAGGAATTGGAATGAAAAGCTCTGTTTTAAACATTCATTTTATTTATTGCTCTCGGAGTACGAAACCTCAAACTTACAAAAAATGTTATGCAATATTTTGTACTAAATGTACCACTCCACATGACTGTACACACTAAAATAAATACTAATATAATATACGCCACTCTTAATTTTCGAAAATCTGGTAAATATTTTTATATAATGCCACTAACTCCATTCAAATTAAATATAACAACTGAATGAAAACAATTAAACATAAACAATCCCTTGGCTAAACAAATGTATAATAAACCTTAAATAAATACTCAATAAAATCATTTTCATTTTTTAAATTTAGATGTATTCTTTGTGTGCTGTATGTATAAATATGTTTTTGTAAATCACACACTGGCCTTAATACCTTTTTTGAATCATATCACTTAAAAAAATCTGACATCTGTTAAAGATTAAGAACCGTGATCTCTAATTTCGTGAAAAGCCCAATTAAGAAGGAATAATAATTATGAAAATATATATCATAGTTTAAAAAATAAGCACACAGTTTAATATAAATTACATTACTATTCACTACGTCTCTGACACATTATCGTGCATTAACTAGTGGAATGTAAGAGCAAAATTATACATTCTTGTAGACACACCTACAATACAAAATTAACTACACAACCTTTAATATTAGTGCATTTAGATACTATTTTCATCAATATACTAAGACACATGCTTTTCTTTTAACAACTATTTGGTTATTTATTTATAAAAGTTAACTTTACAAACACTGTATTCAATTTAACAAGGTTCACTTGTATTACAAAAATGGAAATAAGTATTAAACGAATAAACATATATTTAACATGCAGAAAATGCAAAGACATAATAAGTATATTGAGATAAAAATGTTTTAAACCTTGAAAATAGAAAGAATAATAAAATTAATATTTGAAGAGTTGTTTCAATAGTAGTTAACAATATTTTAAAGATTTCTATGCAACTAGAATACAATCGTAAAGGAATGCAATCATTGGAAATCTAAAATACAATGAACCATTCCTATCAAACTTATTAATACTGGACTTTGTTTAACTACTTACTTAAAACAATTACTTCCATAAATATTAATATAAATATGAGATACAAAAATGTCTTTAAATTCATTAATTAACAAGCATTCAGATTAAGTTCAGATACTTTTCAATGTCTTATAAAACAAAAAGACTGATATTTTGCGAAGCCTGAGATAGATCGATAAGTATTTTGAAACCTAACCTAATAGGTTTAAGTTTTCATTTTGATTACGTTTTCTAAGTTATGCAGATTTTATTAATGAAAAAGACATTGAAGTCACATTTTTTGTATTACATGCCTGTTGTACAATCACCAAGTACCCTAGCAAATAACATCTTATAAAGACGTAGTTTAGCCAAAAAAAAACTTATCAGCTATTTAATCATTACACTGTCTTCATTATAGAAATGAAGTTATCGTTAGAGTAATAGTACTGAAATTACAGCATCTGGAATTCCAGATACAAAAAATCATCTATTGTTTATCGACTCGACAACAAGTCATTGGGACGCCCAAGTCTAATAAGCACGCTTACAATATACGAATTGGTAATCAAAAACGCGAACGTAGACTCCTTTCGAAACATCCGTAAAAATATGCTACGTAACGTTGACAAGATTGTGAAACAGGATTTTAATTTTAATTAGAATATGTATTTAATTCGCATAACATTCTTACATCTTTTGCTCTCAGACATTGTGACTGAACTGTTATTTACAAAACTATGACTTCAATGTGAAACTAACTATTACTCACAAGTTTATAAGATCACGCAAGAAAAAAATTAAGTAAATAAAATCATCATATTTTATGGACTAGGTCAGATTGAGAACAGTTAAGTATTGAGAACTCACTGCGAACGGGGGAAGAACACATTGAAAAACAAAAATAGGAACAGCACCAACATAATTTTTGGAATAATCAATCACAAAGCTCTTAACGTAAATAACTAATTCTCAGTTTTTGTATAAAACTTTTCTGATACTGAACTATTTAATAGTTTTACGACTGTTTAATGTAGCTTTGATGGATGAATAGACATTTGGTAATTGAAGTTTCGGCTAGTCTTTACTTAGAAACCAGTATTTTTTAACTGCATGCATTTTATTTTAAAACTGTCATGTTTGTCGTGTAAACTTCGCCACCCACCAAAACTACGCCATTTATTTGCTATACCTACATAACAAACTAGACAAACTTGTTTCATATTATATTTTACTAGTAATCCTAATTTGCATTTATTGTTATAATTATGTTAATTTGGCTTGATTCAAATGATCATACTTATTCTGCTATGGTTAAGCATACTTCTTTAAAAAAAGAAATTATACATTTTAGGTACCCACTAAAACATTATGAACACTTGTCGAAAATGTAAACAAAAGCAGTAATTTTTAACTATGAAATTTTTCAATAGTTTAAATATTCATCTTCGTTAATCAGGAGTGTTATTTAAACAATAATTATAATTAACTTCATACAATGTTTAAAATTTCAACTGTAACCATTAGACTTTCATAAAAGTACCTACTTTAAAACATTGCCTTTCATAAAGAAGCACTTAGTTGATGTTATTTGTATTTTTCATTTCCTATATTTTATATGCCATTTGTCGCCGCAACGCCAAATGAGCACCCTATACACTTACATATCTACACTTAGAACACGCTGTATTAAAACCCATGTTAAAAATTACATCTAAGCACTCGCTAAGTTCACTTAATCAGGTTTAAAGTTAAATGCCTACCCTCCAAAGAAGGTTAGACTTATATTTACATTAGATGTAAAGGCAAGATATCATCAGTCGGACGATAGCTGTTTTTTCCTCCAACACTTTAATTAAAATTAAAAATCCCATTGCTTGATAGCATAAAAATGTTGTTCTAGGCACTTCAAAAGAAGGTTAAGGGCCAATTTTTCAATTATCAGCCAAGAAATAACAGTTCAATAAAGTACAATACGACTTATTTAATAAATTACACTCTTATTTTAACAGCTTATACTTAATCGGCGAAGTATTTTTTATCTGACGATTGAAAAGTCCGCCCTTATAGATAATAGCTCGGTTTAACCAAAATGTTAAAAAGAGGTGTTTGCTATGCATATATTGCTACATAACTATAGCACAGACTGTTGAAAACACAATTCTACTATATATTAATCGATAAAATGTGTACTTTGGACAATTTCATTTACTAAATCAAATACGTACATTGTAAAGTCAAATGTAAATATGAAAATACCCTTTAAGTCGTGGGTATAAGAGCTAGTATTGAACTGCGTATGTCGAAGTTATAACCGTGATATACTTTTGACCGTACTATGTACAATTTGAACTTTCTAATGTGTTTTATTTAATTCAAACGCAGGAACAGAATCTGAGCTTATTACAATTTCTTAGCTTTTCATTTGCGTATCGAACTGGGAAAAATACAGAACAATGCACGAAAAATTATGTTGTATCAATTTAAATGAGTTCCAAATTGTAATATTGTGCGCAACTTTTTTATCGAGATGTAAGTAAGTCAACATAATAGCATATTACTTAGTTCAGAATATCCTATTTTATGACGTTTCACATAGTTAGGTATTAGGACTAAAGTTTATACTAAATGGAGTCTATCACTGTTCTAAGGTCAAAACTGTTTTCACTTGCACTAATTAACCAACACGTCCACACGATGCGACGCCATTAGATTATATTATGTTATTAAGCCACCTATTGACATCGTGGCCTTAAAATGTACAAAAAAGGTTATTAACCCTGTCGCATGACGTCACAATGAGCTTGAGTACGCCTGACATTTATGTAAAACATTCGTAAATGTTTACAAGTAGTTCAACTACCGAAAAATGACATTCACAGCACTCTCAATATTACAATCTATATTCTTATTTTAAAATGTATTGTATAAACAAAGATCTGTATAGTCTATTTTCGTTTATATTGACTCAAAAATGACTGAACTGATTCACTTTTGAATGCTACATTATTCTCCCGAGAGCCGATAGTTTTTAGAAAGGATATATACGCATGTAAATGCGAGTAAAAAGCTTTTAAAAATTGAAACAAAATCTATTGAAAGCCCATTAGAATCTCGTTGTTGGTTTAATACTATGGCAAAAACTACACGATGTTTTCCACCTTTCGTGACGCATATCACGTGTCAGATTTCGGTAATTGACCTACGTTTACACGTCGTTAAACCAGGCATCAGTACCTCGATGTTTATAGTCTCTTCACAGGTAGTAATAAGGTATACATTAGACCGAAGTGTGAGTGTTGGCTTACTGTATGTTCTGTCTCCGCGTCGGCTGGGCGTGTCGCCTGCGGGGCGGGGCGGCGGGGGGCGGCCGGCTCGAGCGTGTACTACCGGCGCCGGAGCGGCCCCGACAGTGCGCCGCGCCGCGCTACACGCGAAAACAAACTTTAGTGCCTACTAGCAGGGTATAGAATCACGATCTCGTGAGATCTCGTATCATTTATACAAGCTTTTATATAGTTTCACCAAAAAAAAGTTAAAAATTGACTAGTTCATCACGTACGCTTCAGTGTAACAAAGCCACATTTTGTTGCACTGAAGCGTACTTGATATTATAAATGCGAAAGAAACTCGGTCTGTCTGTCTGTCCGGCTTTCACGCCTAAACCACTGAACCGATTCTGATGAAATTTGGTACAAGTATATATTGAACCTCTAGAACGGACATAGGCTACTTTTTGTTTTCAAAATAAGGGGGGGGGGGGGTAATACTGCCCTTAAAATTATATGAGATAATGTTTATTTAAACCTTACTCAACAACACCGAAGGTCTTAAATTAGAGAATATTATTCCACGCGAAGTCGCGGGCACAGCTAGTTGACTATAGCCTGGCCTGAATCTCATCTCAGTACTAACCTCGGCCAGAGGTCGGCAGGGCCGGCGTCCGCTTGCCCTAATCGCGCTTCTTGCCCTTTTTCTTCCCGGCGCGCTTGGCGTAGTTCTGCGCGAGCGCATTCACTATCGACACCACGAAGTACACAACCATCGCCAGCACGAACTTCTCCAGCAGCGCAGACAGCACGGAACCCTGCTTCTCCGGGAATGCGGACCCGTCGTTTTTGTGCAAACGCGACTTCTGGTTACGGAGAAATTCGAGGAGGGGCGCTTCCAGTTTCGGCCCGACGTATGGTATCCGCTCGACCCAGGATAGGACTTGGCTGAAAAGAGGAAAATTTATTTTTTTATGTACTCTTCTACTGGATAAAAAATTTCAACTTCATCATTTTAAAGCTAGGAGCATTCTTTACCCGTCGACCCTTGGGTAACACGAGTAGAGTTTGTTTATGGGTGCACGGTGCATGGTGAAAGAATGTACTTATTTGAAAAACTAACTAACGGACTAATTATAATAATTGATTTTTTTACAGAGTCCACGCCAAGTGAAGCGAGCCAGGGGGCTCACTTCGCAAAAATCGTGTTCTTCAAATTGTTACTATGCAGCTTTTAGGTGCTAAACTTCACATGACTCCCAAAAACTGAAAGGTATATTTTTACAGAGTTACATTATATGCCAGTTTTACTGCGTTCGCATAATACATAAGGGTATGGTGGATTTCATACAAATATTTAAAATTTTGTACGCAGATGATGTTGCGACATTGAAAAAAAGCACAAAGCAATATTAGAAAATGTTAATGTAGGTATAATTTTGGGGTCAACCTTACCTAACAATATGACTTAAATAAATCCGAGTAAAGTATCATATCTCGATGGCATCAGAATTATAATTCGTCTAATTTGAAGCTCTTGAATATTAGAACAGTTCGACAGGTGACGGATGAAAAGTTATTTTGAATCTTATAGCCTTCTATTACAAGTATTTTATTATTTTCCGAGTCATGATCCATATATATGTCAAACGACGTCACTCACCCAACAAGCGTCTCGTTGAACGCAATGATAACGAACATCTTCTGTATGTGCATCTTGATGACAGCCTTCCCAATGACGGTCGCGCCGAAGAACGTCCAGAAGGGCACGAGGAAGTGGCCGCACGTGAGGCCGGCGAGGTCGAACAGCGGGTTGGGGACCGACGCGCACGCCAGGATGCCGGCGAAGCCGACGCGCTGGACCAGCTTCTGAACCATCACTTTGGCTCTAAAAGGTTAAAACAATATACTACTATAAATAGTAAAAACAAGGGTCTACCACAAATTCGCGTTACAAACAAACATTCCTCGTTATACAATCAGATGGCTCAGGCGAATTTACAGTCTCAGCCGCCCTAGACCTGAAGCCCTCAGCCGGCCCTTTCTCAGCATCCATCACATAGACTACATAATAAATTACTTTTTTTTTTAATACAAACCTCTATTTTGGCAAAAGGTTTAATACGCCATAATACGTTTTTTGTCACGATTGACATCACGGGGCCTCCCCACTCTTACCGATGACTTATCGGTAGATATAGGTTCCGCACCGGAAGTAGAATCACTTTGCATTGTATTCAATGACGATTCCAAAGTGTTATATGTAACCTACTTGAATAAAGAAATATTTGAGTTTGATCTCAGTACCTAGCCAAAAGGCGAGTGGCTGTTGTGGTTCTGTAGTTGTTTCCAATTTTAGGGATCACTTTTGCTTCTAAAGTACCATGGAATCCTATTTTTTGCCCTGACTTCAAGAATTTAGTTGAGCCGTATTTGATGTAAAGGAAAAAGGAACGTGACTGGACACTGCAATATTATTTTATTTCAGTTATTTCCATTATATCATGCTTACTGTTGTGAAACTCCGCCGCAGATATCCAGACGAATTTTCTAAAAAAGGTATATTTAAAAAGGGGTAAATAGGCTGGTAAACGCGAATGATGATGACAAATAGACTTCGCTCTCACCTCCCAGTCCTGGAGTCGTCATTAGTGGTCAGTTCCGCCACGCCTCCACCAGACAGCCTCGCTGCCCGCGCCATGAAGTACGGCGGGAGTTCCCCCAGCGCTGTTCCTATACCCCACATCATAGACTCCACTCGCACTTTGGACATGATGTTCCATATCGTCACAGGGTAGTTTGGGTCTGATACCGCAGGACATATTATGCTGAAAATATAAGACGGAATTTAATCTTTATTCTTCAAATGATAACGTCGATTTTAACATGGAAATCCTAGTAATATTAAAAACGTTTAAATTTGTGAGTATAGATGTTACGTTACTTTTTGTAAAACCATCGTTTTATAACAACCGAGGGTTTTTTATATAACCATATACCTATATTAGGATGAAATGTTCAAGACAGATGGATGAAATGCTACATTAAGATATAGGTACAATACCGTTTATCAGAAAATACGATACGATGAACGAAGTAGCGGGCAAGTTTCTCTCTTTCTATGAAAATCTGTACGCAGCTGTTCCTAAAAACTTACATACAGAACTGTTGAAACAATTGAATATTCATTATTTATACATATAGTTGTATTTAATGACGTTAGTTACATAAGAAAATGGGTAAACAAGTTCACCTTGAACTTTACAGACTGTTTATATTCGTGAAGAATAATATACTCATTACTGTTGAACAATGGCTTTCATTATGTTTCAATAGTTATTAGATCAGGCCACTAAAAATCTGTCACAACATACACATTTTTTATGCAATAATAATCCATTTATATCCTAGAGTGATGTTATGACATTACTGTTAAAATCATATTTTTGTATCTCAAACTTACTTACCATTTTTATGATATTTATTTGTAAAAGTAATTTGTTTAAAATACGTTTTTTAAATACGTGTTTTTAAAATTTACTTAGTATGTATTAAACAATTTAACTGGAGGTATCTATACTATACTGATTGTATATATTATATGCATAATACATACTAATTTTATTACAATCATCGTATAGTGACTTTATTTATTAACCACTAGCTGTGCCACGACTTCGTTCGCATAGACTACAGGGCTTTTTTCGCAATTAAAGGTAGCATATGTCCTTTCTCAGGGTCTAAAGATTATCTGTGCCAAATTTCATTAAAATCGGTTGAGGGATTTAAGCAGGAAAGCGTAACAGACAGACAGTTACTTTCGCATTTATAATATTAGTAGGGATATGTTATCATTTATTTATTTAGAACCACAACTTGAAATTGGCGAGTTAACAATAACATTTGCATAATCTACCTGCATGTTAAAATACCGTTTATATAAACCTTTACATACAACATTAATGAGGTCGTAGAAGGTCTTAACTATGCGCATTTTAATTGTGTAGCAATTTATTTTTACTCTTTTTGTTTCAAGGTGATTTTTAATGACACCTACTAACATTTGTCAAAAACTTTTAAAATTATCTTAAAACACTTAATTGCAGTGAAGTTTACCGGTAGTCTTCTGAATAATACATATGACACGCCTGATTAATTTTATCGCTGTAGATAATATTTTAATTACAATCGACTTAGCATTCAAGCATGACTAGGTATTTCAATGACACTGCAGATTGTGTCATATAGGTCGATAATAAAATGTAACTTAGACTTTACTATGAATAACATTAATATTATATACTAGCTGTGCCTGCGACTTCGTTCGCGTGGACTACATCTTTTCATAGTCGGTTTTACCACTATCTCCCCTAATATTTGAAACAAAAAGTAGTTTATATTTTAATCCAAGTTTCGAGCTATATTTGTGCCAAATTTCAAATCGCTAACATAAAAAATAAACATTTTCCATATATACTTTAAAGGGCGGTATTACCCCAATCCTTACCCTTTAAATCAAAACAAAAAGTAGCCTATGTCCCTTCTAGAGGTTCAACGTAGACCTATACCAAATTTCATCAAAATCGATTTAATTGTTTAGGCGTGAAAGCCGAACAGACAGAGAGTTACTTTCCCATTTGAAGGGTCCACGGTAACAATGATGAATGTCCAAAATATTTAAATCTAAGTGATCAACGTCATTCGGTCACTCCATACATGCAGCTAGTGATTTCGTTTACTAACTAGGCAATATCTCTCCCAGTACTGAGATAAAACCGTTTCTCATATTTGACTACAAGTCTTAAAGGGTCCCATGTATTCACGGCAATAAGGCCGAGTTTAGTACAACGTTTAAAAACTTAAAACCCAAATATCTCAAAACAAAAAAGAAAGAACGTTCATCATTATTGCAGTGGACCCTTCATTTATATTATTAGTATAGAAGTGTTATATTAATATATCTACTAATAATATAAGTATTTATATTATTAGTAGTAGATTAGGTATATTGACTCACTCATTAGGGTACGGTGGTTCAGGGAAGTTGAGCGATCCGCATTCGTAAGCGGCGAGGGTGACCCTCGCTATATGAGGGCCTAGGTACAGCAGGAACGTGTGCAGGCCTGTCCCTAGGCCTACTGAGCTGCACACGCCTAGGACCACCCACCACCCCCACCACGCTAGCGTGATTACCACTAACTGGAAAGGAAATAAATGGCTCCGCTATAGATATTTCGGTGCACTAAGTCAGTTTGGCTATGAATGTTGTTTCACTTAAACAAGGTAATGGTGTGCGCAATTACGGGGTGTTCAGTTAGATTTTGATTATGTCAAAATTTACATAGGATAGGTACTATCGGTGAAAAAAATCGGAATATATATTTTTTAATATTATTTTTGGGCACCAAGACTCGCTTTAAAGAAACAGAATGAATTCATCTCATTCGGTATGGGATTCGAATCCACGACCTTCACGAATCGCGCATGCTGATCTATCAACTAAATTGTTTTTCTCTTATTCGTTTTCCTTTACTATACAATTTTGGAAATGTAATAAAAAATTTAAGTGACTTGCTATCTTCAACTATTTTTCTTTTGATGACGTCACGGAGTCGATGACTAATGAAGGACAGGGTTTAACGCGGTTTGAATTTTTTTATCTAAGAAAGCGTACTTTATTGTGCCTACAAAAATATTTATTACTCTCTTTTTTTTTCTACAAAATCAACAATTTAAACTACTATTCATACAAAATATAATACCTTATTGTGTGTTAACTAAACCCACGCGCGCTTATCAGTACACGTCACTACATAGACCTACTTATTCAATAAAAAAAATTTTAAACAATGAAAAACTTACATGCACATAAGGTTGATGTGGACCGCTAATGTAATAGGAGACAACTGTGCCAGCCGTCAGTAAAATTATCGTTAATGCTAGCAATTTGTACGCTAATAACCTGTAAACAAAAAACAAAATTAGGCATAGAAAATAGTTACATTATGACGCCGCGCCGGTCTTATTCACGATTTCTCTAAGATGACATCAGCAAAAGCAGATATTATTTCCTACAAAAAAATCATCAAAATCTGTTGTTAAACGATGAAGTTTTCGGCATACGATCGGTGGGCAAAATATTTAATTTAACTAAATTTAGAGATGGATTCTTTGCTGAGAAAAGTTTGCTTATCATTCAAACGGGTATACTTTATGCTAATCTGTATTGTATTAAAATTATCTGTTTTTTGCACTAACACTAACTTGACAGTTTTTTTATTCTACATTGTGACATGCAAAAGGTTGGCCAAGCAAAATTATATTAAGTGATGTGGGCTACTAATTTTAAAATAATACAATTCAGTCATCTATATCTCACTGCTGGGCATAGGGCACAACTAAAATGTGGACCGTACAATCGTATCAAGAGGGAAATGGAAATAATCTCTGTAGTAGCAAATATTATTGCAAATAAGAATATGTACTAAGATAATAATAATAGATACTGCGACGTACTGATGACTACAAATAATTTATCACACAATATATAAATAATATTAATATTTTAAATAAGGTCACTAATATTTCACCAAAATATTCGATCTTTTCTTAGAATTATATCATTAATCTGTCATTATTATTTCACACAAAAATAAAGTACTCTGCTCAATAAAGAACAACTTATTATAAAAATCTAATGAATATGTAGCCAAGTGGAAATTTAGTACCTATTGTGTCATTGCTAGAAGTATGATTTGTATTTTGCCATTCTAGAAGTAAGTTAACTAATTAAAACTATATGCCTTAAAGGTTACTTCACATACCTTTGTAAACCAGTAGAGATCAATATAAACAGCTCCCTGAAGAAGTACTCGAGAGTGGTGAAGGGCCGCCTCCACAGGACTAAACTGTCGCTGTCCATTGGAACGGTTTTAGTCCTGAAACGAAATATTTTATGTAAATGTTTGAAGTAAGCATTATTCGATATAGCCAGACGGATGAGATGTACGGATATTCAAACTCCGTAGCTAAGAGGCAAGAGGGCCGGGCTTTGACGTCGCGGCTTTTCTGAGGTCCCGAGTTCGATTCTGATGACATCTCCAGGATAAAGTTTTCTTGAAATGCTGACTTAGTAAAGAAAAAAAGATTATATTTAACTCAAAATGCATACATTTTGAGTTCCTTAAGGTTTCATCTGGAGGTGCCTCCCGATACCATCCCAACATCGTGTACCTATGCTTAGCTTTAGGGGTATGATTACGTTAAAGAACTGAAGAATCAACTAAAAACGTGTAACATTAGACTAACTTAATTTTAAAATACATATAAACATCTATAAGCAAACATATTTGCTATACGTTCTGCAGAAACTATCATGCAGAAGCGAACAGACTGTGTTGCTAAGTACCTAAACAAAAGTTTGGTATGAAAGTGCTTTTTATTGACAAACCGCTAACGGTTATAATTCCCATTTCTCATTGCCACGCGGAAATGCTCGACTTTCAAATAATTTGATGTAAATTATGGTAATATATGGAAATGTAGGTATATGATTATTTATAAAGCAAACGCAAGAGTGTAATTAAACCCGTTGCATAACGTATTACAAATATTTTATACACACTTGTCACTTTTGTCTCTAATTAAATATTATGTAAGTTAATTATGATGATATATTATGAAGATTATGCTTTCTGTAGCTTCTATTTAACTAGGTAACACACGCTACAAAATTAGAGTAGAAGTAAGCACTTTTTAATAATTTGTAATAGCAACTTTTTAGTTAACTCATGCGCGCCATGTTTAATATGTACATCGATAGCATTCAAGATATGTCTAACTTAGTTACATACTTTGGCTTCACTTAAATCGAGATTAATGTGTGCGCTATTAATTATTATCTGTAAGTGGCCTACGTATATAGATTGTATAAGGCACAACTACTACTAATAAACATAAACAATAAACAATAAACAAATTTTTATTGCAAATAAACAAATTTTATCTTATTATAGGATCGGAGCTGTCTTTTAAGCTATAAGCCTGTGCCAGGCAGCTCCGCTCTTCTATCTCTTAACTAACTCTTAAATGCACAATTATCCACTCACATCTACATTAAAGTTGTACAGTTACTGTATTGTCTTGTCTAAGAGGAATCACTGACTTTTAAGATACAGGTTATAGCCTAGTTTAAGAGTCAGGGGCTCGTAAGAATCTCAATTTGTTACATTTAGTTACAACTCTAGTTATAAGATCTACAATGTTTACTGTTTTTGGTTGGTTGAATAAATTTATTATTATTATTATTATTATTATTAACTTATGCTATAAAAAAAAAAGAGAGCTATGGATGTGCATGTACGTGCAAACACGTGCAGGCGCGCACGTTTGTTTATGTGTGTGTGTGTGTTTGTGTGAATTGTGTGCGTGTGTGAGTTTGTGTGTGTGTGCACGTTTGTGTGTAAGTGTGTATGTTATATATGTGTGTGTGTGTGTGTGTGTGTGTTTGTATATCGTACATATTTGTTGTTGGTATAAATCTAACAGAATATAATTAATTAAATTAATTAATTACCCATCAACAAACAATGCTTCAACATCAGTATAAGTTTTAGTCTCT
Source organism: Glyphodes pyloalis (assembly GCA_037074685.1). NCBI lineage: Eukaryota > Metazoa > Arthropoda > Insecta > Lepidoptera > Crambidae > Glyphodes > Glyphodes pyloalis. The sequence goes on along the minus strand of JAYKKO010000021.1, from coordinate 4,147,995 downwards.
AGCCAGGTGACAATAGTTGCTTTACATTCTCGATTTGTCTTGCAGTATATATCTAATTCTTTATTTATTTTGTTATACAATACTGCAGATCGTTTATAGAATTGCCGTTTCGCGAAAGAAGTATTACTTCCTGGTATTGCTACTACGTTCTTTTTTCTCCTTTCTTTAACCACGCTGGGGTCATAACATAGAGCTTTATGTACCTTCAGAATTACGTTTGTCACATATAATTTTCTAACCGAGAGAAGGTTACATAATTGATAAAGATCTTCGGTAGGAAATATTTTTTTCATAAAATACATAACCTTGATCAAACAGCGTTGAGCTCGTTCCACATCTATAAATTTAGTTTTTACAGCACCACCCCAAACTACAATGCAATAAGTCAAAATAGATTGGGCTAAGGACACGTACACTTCCTTAAGCAAATCTCGTGATCCAGCGGTGGATTCTCTTGGCAACACATGTCTTAATGATTGAAATATCTATACTAGTTTTCTAATTCTTTGGCTAACGTGTTCAAGCTGTGGGATCCATGAGAGTCGTTGATCCAAGAGAACCCCAAGATATCTACAATGTGAAACCTTATTAATTACAGGGCAGGAGCAGTTACAGTTTGAGTCGTGTACAGCAGTGGTAGTGGTACAGTTATGTATTTTTAATTCGTAATTTCCTTCAGGTTGTGCGTTGTTATAGATGCTGAAACATATATAATTAGTCTTTGTTGTATTTAAGGTAAGCAAATTACATTCAAGCCATTTGTTCACTCTCTGCAGACCCCTCTCTGCATTGTCTTTAAGGCAATCCCAGGAAGCACCAGAAAATACAATGGCAGTGTCATCAGCGTACGAGAATATTTTTGCATTGTCTATTTGCATGTTGCACAGATCATTTAGATATATTAAAAACAGCGTAGGGCCTAGGACACTGCCTTGAGGAACACCGTATGTAACTGGCATGTTTGCACTGGTAATATTTCCCAATTTAACATTCTGTATTCTGTCAGACAGATAGCTTTTAAAAAGACGGAGTGGCGTTCCCCTAATGCCGATCTTTTCCAGTTTGTGTAGAAGGATGGGAAAAGTGACAGTGTCAAAAGCTTTTTTTAAGTCTATAAAAACTGCTATACTTTTATTGTGTGTATCTATTTGTTGAGCTACTAGCGAGCTCAATGCAGCTACTGCGTCCTCAGTTGACCTCCCTTGACGGAAACCAAATTGGGAGGGCGATAGAATATTAAATGTGTTAAGAAAATTTAGAAGCCTGGTATTTAATAACTTTTCTAAGATTTTGGATATTGCTGGGAGTACAGAAATGGGCCTATAATTATTGACACTGTCTCTGTCTCCACCCTTGTATACTGGAGTTATTACAGATCGTTTGACGTAAATAATGACTACTAGTCATTATTTACGTCCAACTACGAAACAAATTTGCTATACCTACATTATTGTTTCTAAATTAGATGTAAATAGATTTTGAGATATTTCATGGTCATAATGAACAAAGTTTAATAAATAAACAACAATTTTTAGTCAACAAGACATTTCTACTTCAAATAACGTAATAAAAAATATATATCTGATATAGAAAAATTGTTTGTTGAAACGTAATTTCATTTTATTTTATTTTTTAAGAATGGATCTAACATTGTAAAAAAATTTGGATAACTTTTTATATCCAAACCGTACTATCAGTTTCATAAAAAAATAATTCTGAAATATAAAAAATCCGGACGCTAGTAGCCACGGCTAGAAGGGTTATCATTCCAGGGTGAGATGATGGGGCTGCTTAATTAGCGGCCATTCCGCCGGTGATGCTGTGGTAGGTCTTCTGTTTCCATGGCATCACCGCCAAGGCGATATGGTCCACCGGGGGGTTTTAGTGGGTATACCTGTCCGCATAAGGGCAGGTTCGGGTGACGGTACGGTGCGTCAATGCATTGCCCTCCGAAAAAAAATAAAGAAAAATGCCTAATAGGGTTAAAAAATTTTACTATCAATATTAGAAACAGAAAAATTTTATCTCCCCTTGCGGTGCGGGAACCCACGACCTTCACGTATCGCGCGTGCTGCTCTTACCAACTGAGCTAACCGCAAGTTATTGTAGGCGATGAAATTTTTCTGCTGTATCAACCGTTAGCCTTTCGGTAAGTGCCCTCTGCCGAATATGTTTATATCTACATACTTATCGCACCGCAAGGGGAGATAAAATTTTTCTGTTTCTAATATTTAAAGTTCGCTAGTACGGCGTATAGTACTATAAAAATAATAAAATCAATTTTACTATCGTTTTCGTAAGCAAGTTTTGTTGAACTACAACTACAGTTTAATACAGTTATTAATATCCCGCGTTTACAAACAACGCTATGATTCCGCCAATGTCAAGTGTTTAGAGAGACACGTCAAAAATGGGACTGCGCGGTGTAACAAAATAACATTCATTATGTGCAGGACGGCTTATGTATATAAAATATTGTAAATAATGTAAAATGATATTCCAATAAGAAATAAAGATGCTTCATCTATCTCACTCACACACCACACAACTATCTCGCTCACACACCCACGCCTCGCCCGCGCACTCAGCTCCCCCCAATAGTCGCTAGTTGCGCGGGCGAAACTTGTTTATAACACGGTGGGACCGGGCAGTGGCATGCTCGGCTCCACAAGCTCACCACAAGAACAGGAACACTGGAACAGGAACACTGGAACAGGAACACTGGAACAGGAACACTGGAACTCACAGGAAGCTTTGCACAAGAATAGCTGGTTTCATTTACGGTGGCCCAACTACATCAAGCGACTGTCGCATCCCTCGACAATCCCAGTTTACAGGTGCCGGTCGGCACATTTTGGTCCATTCGAGCCGGATTCTTCGAGGGATGCCAGTCACAAGATCAAGAACGGGCAAGCGTAGCCCGACGTCCTCCGCCAGAGGGACCTCCGCGACCGAAACCACGTCGACGGAGGTGACCGCCTCGACGCAGGGCACTCCTACAGACAGCACCGGGACTACGCACATCTCGTACACAACGACTGAAACCGCATCGACGGAGCAGCACGCACAAACCAGCGGGGGCACGACCCCCCGCCTCGCCGACGGGAAAACTACAGGGCAACCTCTCCCCCGCCCCACCGATACTACAGCAACGGGGGAAGGTTGCAGGCAGCCCGCAACCACCGCTCAAACAGAAGTCGCATCTCGCCGTTCAAGGAAGTCTGGGAAATCCCGACGCCTCGCCGAAGCAAAGCAAGAGTTACTACGTCTGCAAGTAGAACTCGCCGCCGCACGTGTCGCGGAAATAGCAGCTGAAGAGGACTCCGAAGATGAAGACTCTCTCACGACGCAGGAAGAAACAGTACATCGCGTCACAGATTGGCTTAACGAAAGCCACCTCTCCGTGCTGGCTATCACAAATCAGCCGCACAACCCGCCGCCCACCAACAGCGCCGGCCCGCCTCAACTGGAACCCGGCATCGGCGGCGAAACAGAACAGCAACAGACAACAGAAACACAGCAAGATACCGCCCGCATACCGGCGGGAGAACGCATAACAGCCGCGCCTCGCTACATTACAGCGCAGACACCGCAAGACAAGCAACAGCAACAGTATCCCGCCTCAGCACCGGCGGGAGAGAAGCCAACCGGGATCACCCATCCGCAACTCGTCGACCTTTCCGAGTTAGCGTCGGCCATCGCCACGGCAGCGAGAGCGGGACACAACATACCGCCCCGCCACTCCATCGAGCTGCCGCCATACGCCGGGTCACATCAAGAGTGGCTCTCATTCCGCGCCGCATACATCGAAGCTGCGAACGCCTACTCCGAGCAAGAAAACTTAGCACGCCTACGCCGTAGCCTGCGAGGGAGAGCGAGGGAAGCCGTCGAAAACCTCCTCATCCACGGCGCCAAGGCTGATGACGTCATGCAAGTTCTACAAACAAGCTTCGGTCGGCCGGACACCATCGCCAGCGCCGAATTAGACAGACTCGAAGCACTACCACGTCTGTCCGACTCTCCTAGAGATATCTGCATCTTCGCTACGAAATTCGGCAACATCATAGCGTCACTCCGAGCCCTGGGGAAGGTTTACTACCTGTACAACCCGAAGATCACGACAGCGGTAGTGGACAAGCTCACCCCAGCGATGAGGTATCGTTGGTTCGACTTCGCAGCGGAAGACACGACAGAAGAGGCTGATCTCCTAAAACTCGCGCGTTTTCTACGAAGAGAAGCGGACCGGTGCGGGCCTTATGCGAAACCAGAAACAGTTTTCGAAGAAACTACGAAGCGCGCCCTCGTCGCACCGAACAGAAGAATCATACAGAAAACCTACAACACAGAAGAAAGAAAAGAACAAACAGAGTGCCCCGTGTGTGAAAAGCGGGGGCACGCCATAATCAAGTGCAGTCAGTTCATCGAAGCAGACTCCGACTCACGATGGGACTTGGCAAAGGCCAAAGGTTTATGCTTTCGCTGTCTGAAAAGAAGAACAAGAAACCACAACTGCCGAGGCAAGCCGTGCGGAACTGACGACTGCAACAGACTTCACCACAGCATGCTGCACCACGTAAAGAAGCAAACAGAACAGAACCAAACAGAAAAAGTAACCTCAACGTGGTCAGTGAAGACTCAGGCCTACTTGAAGATAATCCCAGTCACAGTCTCCGGGCCTGACGGACAAGTGGACACCTTCGCGCTACTTGACGACGGTTCAACAGTCACGCTCGTCGACGAAGAGATAGCGCAGCTGACAGGCGCAAGCGGGCCTGTCGACCCGCTTTACATCGAAGCGATAACCGACGCCGGTGTTCAAGCGAAACAGTCACGAAGAGTCACCCTAACGCTGCACGGGGAAAACGGCAAACAAGACATCAAGGCGCGCACCCTAGACCACCTGAAACTGTCGGCGCAACGGATCACCAGGGAAGACTTAGCCCGATGCAGTCATGTGGAAGACATCGCGGACAAGCTGACCTATGAGAAGGCGGTACCTAGGCTGCTCATAGGCCAGGACAACTGGCATCTGCTGTTAGCGTCGAAGACAAGAAAAGGGCGACGTCATCAACCCGTCGCCTCCCTCACGCCCCTGGGGTGGGTACTCCACGGCGCACACACGCGCACACTCGGACAGCGCGTACAGTACGTCCATCACGCGACAGACATAGACGAGAACATGGATGAACAGCTGAGACGTCACTTCGCCATCGAGTCACTCACCATCACGCCACAGAAGCCTCGCGACGACCCGGAACAACGGGCGCTCCAACTACTTGAACGCCACACGACTCGCCGGGCCGACGGTCGCTACGAAGCCGCACTCCTCTGGAAGTCTGAAGATGTCAAGATGCCAGACAACTACAGAAACGCATACAACAGGCTACTAAACACAGAGAAGAAAATAGACAAGAGCCCCGCCCTCAAAGAAAAATACGAAGCTCACATGAACGCGCTAATAGAAAAGGGGTACGCCGAACCCGCACCGCCACAGATAACACAAAACAGAACTTGGTACCTACCTCACTTCCCAGTCGTCAACGCCATGAAACCAGGGAAAATCAGAATCGTCCACGACGCCGCAGCCAAGACAGCGGGGGTCTCGCTGAACGACCACCTCCTCACCGGTCCCGACCTTCTGCAATCTCTACCGGGGGTCCTTATGAAGTTCCGACAACACCCAGTCGCAGTCACCGCTGACATCAAAGAAATGTTCATGCAAGTGAAAATAAAGGAAGAAGATCGCGACGCGCTCCGATACCTATGGCGGGGAAGTGACAGAGGCGATCAAGAACCTAAACAGTATCGGATGACGTCACTGATATTCGGCGCGACTTCGTCCCCGGCGACGGCGATATTTGTCAAGAACATCAACGCCCAGCGACATCAACAGACTCACCCAGCGGCGTGCGAAGCAATAGAGAAGCACCACTACGTAGACGATTACCTACAGAGTTTCAAGACAACAGAAGAGGCGGTACAAACAGCGAACGACGTGCGAAGAATTCATCGCGAGGCGCACTACGAGTTACGACAATGGGCGTCCAACTCAACAGACGTATTGAAAGCCCTCGGCGAGACGGAAACAACGCACGAAGCGGTCATCGACCTCCACGAAGAAACAAAGATGGAACGCGTCCTAGGGCTCATATGGAAGCCCACCACCGACGAGCTCACCTTCAACCTGGACCTGGCTCGGCTACCTCCCGACGTAATCAACAAGAGCCGACCCACCAAAAGGGAAGTACTTAAAGTCATCATGTCACTCTTCGATCCTCTCGGCTTCGCAGCGCCTACGACCACGAGGGCGAAACAGATATTACAAGAGACGTGGCGCCGCGGCACAGGATGGGACGAACCGATCCAAGAAGACCAAGCTCTGGAATGGCAACAGTGGATGAAGCACCTACAAGCCCTCAGAGACGTCACCATACCACGATGTCTCGTCGGGTACAGCGACGCGGTGAGAAGAGAACTGCATGTGTTCGTCGACGCGAGTGAAGCCGCCTACGCCGCCGTCCTCTACTGGCGCATCACAACAGCTGAGGGTACAGTAAAGTTATCACTCGTGCTGGGCAAGGCACGAGTGGCCCCCCTCAAGCTGACATCAATACCGCGCCTCGAGCTACAAGCCGCAGTGATGGGGAGCAGAATGGCTAGCGCGGTCATAAGTGAACACAGTCAGAAGCCAGATGAGAAGATATTCTGGACGGACAGCAAGACCGTCCTCACGTGGCTGAGAACCGGCGCGCGTAGCTACCGACCATACGTCGCACACAGAATAGCAGCGATCGAAGAGCACTCAACAGTAAGCGAGTGGCGGTGGGTACCCACAAAGCTCAACGTCGCCGACGACGCCACGAGAGACGTACCGCAGGACCTCCGGCGCTGGTACCACGGCCCAGACTTCCTACTCGAAAACCCCGCGTCATGGCCCGAGGAGCGATCGACGCCGGTACAGAAAACAGGCGAGGAGAGAACACACACAATAACAGAGAAAACAGCGCCGACTTTGAAAGATTGCATCCCAGACAGCCGCCGGTTCTCAAAGTGGGAAAAGGCCGTCCGAGCCACAGCGCGGGTGCTACAGTTCGTGGAAACCTGCAAGAAAAGAATTGAGAAACCTGCGAGAAAAGCGGACACAGTTAACTACAAAAGGCAGAGAAGAAACGAAGACAAAGATCCCACCTGGCAGCGGTACCCGAAAACCGCACAACAGTCACAGAAAAGAGTATCTACGCCGGTGGCGACCAACTACGAGCCGATCGACGCGCCTACACTCCGCCACGCCGAAACTCTGCTGATAAGGGCGAGTCAACAAGAAGCGTTTCCCGACGAACTACGCAAGTTAAAGCAGGGCAGGCCGATAACTAACAACAGCCGCCTACGCCACCTGGCGGTAGAACTCGTCAACGGCACGCTTATACTGAAAACACGGATCGACGCGGCGGACATAGAAGAGAGCAAGAAGCGGCCACCCATCATCGACGGCGACCATCATACAACTCGTCTCTTCATAGACTACATACACCGACAGCTGCACCACGCCGGTGTGGAATCCACCATCAACGAGTGCCGCCAACAGTACTGGGTCCTGCGACTTCGCCCCACTACAAGGACGATAGTCAACAGATGTCTGCCGTGCCGCATCAAGAGGAGCCTGCCGCCGACACCACCAACCGGAAACCATCCGCCGTCTAGACTGGCGCACCATCAACGACCCTTTACATACACGGGGGTCGACTACTTCGGTCCCCTGTCAGTCACCGTCGGCCGGGCCACACAGAAAAGATACGTGGCTTTGTTTACGTGTCTCACTACGCGCGCAGTACACTTGGAGGTGGCGGCCTCCTTAAGCACAAGCTCGGCGGTCATGGCGCTCCGAAGAATGATTGCGAGGCGGGGACAACCGAACGAGATCTGGTCGGACAACGGAACTAACCTCCGCGGCGCAGCGAAGGAGCTACGACAACAGATAGACACCGCGACGCAAGAAGAGGCCAGCAAAAAGAAAATCAGCTGGCGCTTCATCCCTCCCGGGGCCCCTTTCATGGGTGGGGCCTGGGAGCGACTCGTGCGCAGCATAAAGGAAGCGCTAACCACCGTACTCCACGAGCGCGCGCCCACAGAAGAGGTGCTCGCAACACTCCTGGCCGAGGCGGAATGCACAGTGAACAGCCGCCCCCTCACTCACGTCTCCGTGGACCCCGAGGACCCCGAAGCCATCACTCCCAACCACTTCCTCATGGGAGGCTCCGCGCACACATCAGCGCCGGGCACGTTCAACGACGCCGAGCTCGTCAAGCACGCCCACTGGCGCGCCTCGCAACGTCTGGCCGACCTTTTCTGGGCCAGATGGCTGCGCGAGTACCTGCCCGAGCTACAACAGCGGCGGGAGCCCCACGGGAGCGGACCAGCCATCAAAGTCGGTGACGTCGTGCTCATAGCGGACGGCACACTCCCTCGCAACGCATGGCCGCGAGGGCGCGTTACCGCCGTGTTCCCGGGGCCCGACGGCGTTGTACGAGCAGTCGACGTGCACACCAGAGGAGGGATCCTACGGAGGGCTACGAAGAAGCTAGTCATCCTGCCTACGGAGCCGCCTGCAACAGAACAGAAGACTGCGACGACTCCAGAGACGACGCACGGCGGGAGAGATGTGCAGGACGGCTTATGTATATAAAATATTGTAAATAATGTAAAATGATATTCCAATAAGAAATAAAGATGCTTCATCTATCTCACTCACACACCACACAACTATCTCGCTCACACACCCACGCCTCGCCCGCGCACTCAGCTCCCCCCAATAGTCGCTAGTTGCGCGGGCGAAACTTGTTTATAACACGGTGGGACCGGGCAGTGGCATGCTCGGCTCCACAAGCTCACCACAAGAACAGGAACACTGGAACAGGAACACTGGAACAGGAACACTGGAACTCACAGGAAGCTTTGCACAAGAATAGCTGGTTTCATTTACGGTGGCCCAACTACATCAAGCGACTGTCGCATCCCTCGACAATCCCAGTTTACAGGTGCCGGTCGGCACACATTACAAGAAAAACAAGATCATTTGTTCGGGTACATTATTACCCCAGTAGAAAGTACCTGTGATGCGCCTATTGAACAAATGAAACTGCTGTCTGTCTGCAAAGCGATTATCTACATGTAAACTTTCACGGAAGATTCTGCACAAATATCTCATTAGTCATTCAAATTAGAAACAGGAGTGAAACTTAATAACTACATTTAATAAATAGCTTGCATATATTGGTATTTCATTTTTGTATGCGTATTTTTGGTTTGTTAAAAAAATATATTTTTTGTATAAATAAAATAGAAATAAATAAATATATTGGACAACATCACCATTGCTCTGATTCTGTGGTAAGTAGCTTAAGCACTTGTGTTACAGAAATCAGAAACAACGACGGTACCACAACACCCAGACCCGAGACAATATAGAAAAGTTCGTTTCCCATATTAACCCGACCGGGGATCGAGCCCGGAACCTCAGAGATGGCGCGACGCCAAAGTCCGGCACGCTTGCCTCGGCTACGGAGGTCGTCATGTATGACAGATCAGTATTTTATTTCGGGTCTGGGTGTTGTGGTACCGTCGTTGTTTCTGATTTCTGTAACACAAGTGCTTAAGCTACTTACCACAGAATCAGAGCAATGTACCTATGTGATCTTGTTATTGATTTATTTATTAGACCTAATAAATCAGAATATTCCTGTATATTCTGACTGCAGTGTTTCTTCACTGTCCAATAGTTTAGGTAAGAAATTCATTATTTCATAGGTATTTCGGATTCGTTTACGACATGTGTGAATTCTGGTAATTTTTAATTGCTTTACATTTTTTTTATCTTTTACATATTTTTGCTATCAATATGAATCTTGATAATTATGTAACGTACGGTGTCTTCACCGTCAAGGTAAACACTTGTAGTGCGATTTTAGATCTTATGCGCACTACATAGGGCGGTACAAAGTCCAAAGTCCAAAAAGCGGTACAGTATCCAAAGTACTTTCAACCGTACTAATACGAAAATCAGATATTTTATTGAAAATCCTATTCAAATTACTCTCAAAAACTAAGGTAACCAATTGTATTTGCCAGTTTGAATATTCAAATAGAATTACACAAAGAAATAATGATTTTAAGTGTTACTGTAATTATAATGATATGGTAAAATGTACTATCATGTAAAAAAAAAATACATTTATTTCCAAAATAAGTACACGTTGAACAGAAATTACTGATCCCCACACTAGGATGTATACAACTACATTCTAAACTGAATCGTATTATAACTGTATAAGAGCTAAAACAAGAGCTCACGTGTTAACATTTCATTGCTCGTGGCTGCACAAGTGATGTCAAAGAAGAGGTAGTGGCAATTTTTTAACTCGAAATAACGTACGAATGAACGTACATGTATGCTGATATCCTCACCTTATCTCCTTAGGGTGTGGGTGGTGCAAACCGTTGCGCGGGCGCTGCTCCGTGTCCGCCTGCACTGCCGCCGCCAGTTTGTAGTACCCGAGCCGGGCGAGCTTCACCAAAAAACACATTTTATTAAAAAAAAAGGTTTTTATATTCCAACTGAGTTGGACGGGAAGCACGTGTGATACGTGAAGATCGTGAGTCCGAGCCACACATTACAAGGGGTGATGATTTTTTTCTGTTTCTTTAAAAATTTAGCGTGCGGCGTGAAACAATGTAAAAACTTATAAAAATCTAAATAAAAGTAAGTTTGCCTCAAATCAATGTTTCTAAAACGGCAGTGCAACGTGAATGTGAGGTGAATTTAAAATATGGTAGGGATGGAACGTTCCCCCGCCGGGTTCCGCATCTTGCCGCAATGGCGGGCTCTGTAACCCTGTGGTCCAGTAGGTTGAGGCTGACCACCCCAAACTCTGATACCGCACAGAGTGAAGCGGAGGATCCCGAACAGAGCAGGTGGCTCTCTGTGGCAAGCCCGCAGGGGTATAGTTAGATTGCAGAGAAGGAGGAGGACCTTGGTGTATCGTTGCAGGCCTCCCTGTTCTCCGCGACCCAGCAGTGGCAATGAGGGGTTTATAGGCAGTACAAGCCACATCAAAGTAATCCCCAGTAATCAAAATGAGAATAAATATTTATATTATTTATAAATATTGATCTAAAGTATTTTCAACTGTAATAATTGCAATGATCAGATCGGAAAAATCTCCAACATCCTACATATTCTATTATATATCAAATACAATGACTACTAGTAATATCGCCCCCACCGGATTCAGCCAACACGGTCATCTTGTCGAGATCAACCACATACGCATGACTTTGTTTATAGTCCCCTAACGTTTGCACAATACATTCTTCATTCTCGTAATCGGATGTGACGGCAGACTGACTACGCATGCCTTCAATAACATAGATGCAATCTTTACCAAATATTCAGGCAATCATTCTGAAAATTACCTATCTAAACTGAAAACAACAAGACGTTGCTCTAGTGGGTATCAAACCCAAGATCTTTGGGTCATAAGGCTCGTTACCACTAGACCACAGAGGCAGTTATAAGGTTATTATGTTCTGCTATTGTCTTTTATTTTAATTAAAAAGAAAAAGTGCAGCATGCAAACTATACAATCAATAACTTCGTTTTATCAGGCATTAGTGTGTCTAATACTCTGTGTGTGTGCTAATAACAAAAATCTTTTTTAATTCATGCCGCAATTGTAAATTTCGAATTATATTTCTTAATCTAATTATAAGCCCCACGCGCTAAGCCTATTAACCGATACGTTAAGACAATAGGCATTAATTAATTTCGAACAACTTACAACAACTTTGACAGAAATGAATATACATATTGAATAACATTTACGTACCTGATAAAATATTTTTATTTAATAATACTTGACTATATTTATTGATAAGCATCATACAATTATTTTGTATACTGTAAATAGAATAAATATTGGAAAACGTATCGGAAATCTCTCCAAAGCATCATATTAACATTATCATTTAGTTTGGGAAGCTTTGGAATATATATTTTTAGATAGATAGATAGATATACTTTATTGCACAAAACTTTACAGAAATAGGTTTTACAGATTGATTATAATACAATTTAGGCGGTCTTATCGCTAGAAAGCGATCTCTTCCAGACAACCTAATTTTTAAAGTAAATATTAAATACGTTAAGTAGTATGTGAACTTGGTATCAATTTGTCCGTAGAAAATTAACAGCATGTCAATAAGGACCTTCAATCAAATATTACGTATGACTTTTTAATCACACACATGCTAACGCTACTAAAAATAAACTTGAATACACCATATTGTTGACATTTGTCACACTATCATGTTAAATTTTACGCACTAATATAAATACTCACGGAACTGTAGTAAATCACACAGAGATAAGATATACCTTTATCACACACTTTTACACATTGCACTTTGGTTAAATTTACGAAGAATTTGTGTATAAAAATTATTACAACAATGTTACATTTAAGTATGTGAATTAGTAAGCTGCCAGAAGTCAATAAGTAAATGATCGAATAAATAATTTATATTTTTCGATATCATGAATTACCAAACTGGATGCAATTCAAAGATAATTATTCTGTTGGCAACCTAAAATGAAGTAAAAAAAAAATACGTACATGTTTAGTTTTATATTCGTTACAGAACTGAAGTACGTAACACAATAATTTTAACTGTCTTATTATGACGAATGTTTAATCGTGTTTATCCAGTTCTGTACTGAATTAAAACGCAATATAACAGCACACAAATGTACCTTAATTTGTGCTTGGCTAAGAGAATCGTCAAGAGAATACAGTTAGTTTACCGAAACGAATAAAATATGAATAATATTAACAACAAAATTATGTTACCATGCAAAAATAACGCACAATTGCTAATAACACAATAAAACTGCACAAAAGATTCAAAATTTCGATCACCAGTAACAATCGAAGCTGATAACGTAACAACGACAAGTTTATTTTAAAGCCGATGGTGAAATGGCTGTGACATCATGGCACCACGAAAAATTTCACTTTCAAAAGCACTCTCTCTTGTTACATTATCGTCCGAGCCTGGTCGCCGACGCAGCCCAGTCCGTGTCTAATCGGAATCATTGGTTTACGTTACATTACTTTTTTAATACTGTAAAAAGGTTCTTAATATATTCATGCTTCTAGAACAAATTACTTCATTTTGGTAAATATAAAGTCTATTGTGATTTAAATCCGTCGAAAACTTTTTAATATGAATGCAATCAAAGATGCGCAATACTATAAAAAGTTTTTTTATAGATTCATGCTTCTAAAACAAATTACTTCATTTTGGTAAATATAAAGTCTATTGTGATTTAAATCCGTCGAAAACTTTTTAAAATAAATGCAATCAAAGATGCCGAATACTATAAAAAGTTTTTTTATAGATTCATGCTTCTAAAACAAATTACTTTATTTTGGTAAATATAAAGTCTATTGCGATTAAAATCCGTCGAAAACTTTTTAATATGAATGCAATCAAAGATGCCCCACTGTGTCATTTCAGTTGTTCTTTACAAACACTTTTACAAAGTTAGACATTTTAAATTATTATTTCTTATATTTTATTCTATATTTTCCTTTCCCACTAAAACAAATAACGTGTTTAAGTTATAAATTGATCGCTTGAATATGAAACAGATATTGGTTTGTAATGTTTATATTTTTATCTGTCGATATCACGTCACGACCTAATTAAAACGGGGTTCTTTCAAAGTTGAACATTAAATAAAGCAATGGAATCAATCAAGTGTTTTTTTAATAGATAAGAGAAGATAATAAGATATCATAAATACGACCTTAAAAGATTTTGAATCTAAACGATTTAATTTTAATATTCGTGTTTATGTCATATTAATAACAAATTAATTAAACTTACTGGTCCTAGACAGGAAGATACACTAGTTATTTTTAGAGCTCATTTCAAAAAGAGACTTGGTACTCGGCGGTCATGAAACCGGGTTCTCTAAAATTAATCACAAAGAACTTGAAACGAAATAATTTTTGCGCGTCCGGATTATAAATAAAGACGCTTTGTTTTTTTCCCGAAACATGAGACGTGCGTCTTCGGCGGTATCTAAATCGCAACTGCTGAGATTTACAATGGAATGGAGATTAATCGTATTTGGCAAACAAAGACTTATTTGTGTACTCATTGTTGGTAACGAGAAAACGTGCGCATTGTGATTAACGGAACAGTTCTGAAATTACCGTATACTGCTCTGTATCGACTCTAAAAAGTTTAAAAGATTAAAGTTTTACTACTTTTAGCTAGTTACTTTTAGCCGTGATTCTGATGGTCATGGTCATGGTTCATTGCAGATGACATTGAATACTTAGCACCTATTGTTTTGGTACGAGATCTTTTTAGTACATAACAAATCCAGATTTATCATCCTGTCTGTTAATGACTATTGACAACAGCTGACAGTGACAACTAACAGACTCAGTTTAGTCTGACGTGGCTGCCCTCCAAAACACGAAAACATTCAACTTTTGACTTTATCTCGGCGGCAATACAGTTAAATTTAAGTACTGAGATAACGTAAAAATACTACATATCAATTGAATTTCTAATCTGTAACCCATAAAGACGACATTTGTCCACATATAAAGTATAGGCGTGCGTTAGAAGTACTATAAAGCGTACTTTATAACCTTGATAGTAAAGTTTATATTTACACAGCAGGCAGTAAATTAACGGAAATAGTGGCGAGGTGGCGTGATCATCGCGTGTGACAAGCGCATGCGCAGGTCCACTGACCTGTATTTAGTAATTAATCGATCGTATCTTATGCATATAAATAAAATTCGTTTTCAAAATCAATAAACACGCACGTAAGCTTGTATGTGTGTACATACCTGTATTTAGGTATGAAGTATGCTAGAGATAATTTATTTTGATTTTAATAGTTCAGGTTAAAATATTTTTAAAGTACTGCATTTATTTTATCAAGTTTATGTCGTAACCAACTGAGCGTGCAGGGTAGAGGATGTAATCAATTGTTTCAATTGAAAACACAACTCACAAAAAACAACTACATATCATGTTTTGGCAGCGAAAATGCGCAACTATGGAATCAAGCCACATTCATCATCATTTCTGCTAACGGACAGCCACTTTTCACAAATCTCGGCTTTTAATATTGTAATTAGAAATAATTTAATTAAATCTTTACAAAGAACTGTACGACAGCCTGTATTTAAAGAGTGATGTGTCTGACCGAACTTTCATAACATTTTTTCCAGTTCGCCGCCACCAAATCTACGGCTTCTCGAATACTCCTGCGCGTCTTCCGTGGACGAAAACTGTATTGTTTTCAGAAGACTTTTTACTTTAGGGAATAAAAAGAAGTCACATGTCGCTAGATCAGGACTGTAAGGAGGATGCACTAAGATCCTGACCGATATGGTTTCCAGGAAGTAGCTGGTTTTAAGCACTAAGTGCGCGGTTCACCATCGCGCGTTGTGATGGTGAAGCAGAACCTGGCTACAGGCAAAACTTCTTGTAGACATTTAGTGGTACACCATTCGGCGTTATGCTGCTTCGGTCTCGCAATGAAATTAAACAAGATACTCCGTCAAAGGGAAAAAAAGGCGATTAAATTTTCCCTGTGTTCCTTGATCGCTTCATTTTTGTAGATATTGGTTCGTTTTGAAACGGTCAAAATTCACACGGTCCTCTCATTATTTTTGGATCGCATTGATGAGTCCAGGGATTCGTCACGCACGAAGGTCGTAAACGCGTCGAGAGGAGTCTCCTTAATTTCTATTCTCTACTTCCGAGTTTCTTTGAGGTAAACTATCCTCCTCACGAAAAGATACTCAAGTACCAATCTTCAGTGTACTCTGAATCTCTTTGTTTTGTAATTTGCTAGTTTTCTTGATTTTTTTTTTACTGCTAGCACATTTTCTTCACAGACAGCCATAGGACGACTACTCATTTGTTAATCCCCCAAAGTAAGGCAGCTAGAACCAGCTATTCCAGTTGTAGATGGTGGTTTTCGAATGTTCTTCATCTTTAATGCCATTGGCAGTTGATCAAAACATCAAAACACCAATCAGGTTTTAAAATCGCAGAAACTCACTACACAAATCTGTTCTCAATGCAGATTCTTTTTTTTTAATTCTCTTATATTTTATTTAGCTCTCAAAAAAGGGAATTAGACATTCGTATAATGTTGTTTTTACTTAAAATAACTACAAGTGATCAGTGCCTACATGAAAACATTTTCGCATAACTTTCTGAGGGGCTTGGTGCAGTCCTGTTTACATGATACTCAAACATATCACTTAGAGAACTATATATTATTTGTGTACTTATTCGATCTCTGCTTATTAATTATTCCTAGTCACAAAATGTCAGTGCAAGTGTGATAAAAAAAAAATATGTTTTATTGTTTTTCATGCAATTAATGCCACAATATATAGAATGAAAATAAGCCAAGATTCTCATGTGCCAAGATTTGTTTGCCAGAACAGCTGTTTGCAATCATTTATTATTTTTGATCTAGTATTTAACAAAATAAATGTCAACAAAATTAAGAACAATACTTCAATGGCAATCAACACACAGTACAAACTTTATAAAAATAAATAGGAAAAGTTAAAACATAATTTTACATTATTTTAATTATATTTATTAATAGATCAAATGCGAACATTTTAAAACAATATGCACACTATTAATTAAAATTAACATTCCATTTATTAAGCATCTTTCTTTTTTGAAATTTGAAAACACATGGTGTGTAATCTGAAATGTAAATGTTGTGTAAATGAAGTAATGAAGGTGTAGTAAGAAGAAATAAAATTGAAATTTGTGTAGTAAATAAATAAACAATACATTTAAATAAAGTGATCGAAAAAAATTATAACATAGTTCCAGTAATTCTTCTATATGTATTTGATTTGAATATATAAAAATATTTTAAAAAATGATCTAAAACAATAATGCTACTACCATAATTTGTACTAACCAAACTACAAAAGGCAATCTAACTTCTAGTGAAAATTACTGATAAAAGTGCTACAATATAATACATCTTGTTTATTTTGTAATATGTACATAAACTTCAGGTTTAAAGTCTAGAACTTTCTACACAACAAAATAATAAATAAACTGTAAGCACCACAACACAGTCGGCAACATAAAATATAAAGCACAACACAAACTCAAACTCATTATACCAGCTCATTTTTGTTGCCCGATGCACGCTGACCCCTTTTCCTGCATTCTGCTCGAAGCTGCTCTTTACTCATACCAGCAAGCACTTCAGATGTCAAATTATTACGTGTCCTTCCATTGTCAGAGACAGAATTTTGTCTCGGAATTGTGATTGATGAAGCTTGGTTACGGGCACGTCTAGTGCCTGCCATTATTTTGCACGCTCCCTTTTTATTTTGCGTGTTCTTCTATAGTGTTCTTATTGTTCTTCAGTTTTAATTGTATGCTTTGATGTAAATATTCGTGAATCCGTAGTTTCCTCCCAGCCTTGTACAATATTGGAGATAATAAATATACACATTACAAATAAATATTTACAATAGTATGATTAAATAAAGACACATTAATGGCAATGATTTTATATCAAATAAATAAATAGTAGTATTATGTATACTAGGTATCATATCGAGCTGAATAATGTTAAAATCTGTCTAAAATGTAATAAAATAGTTTTAATGGTAAAGTGTGATTAAATGTATGAAACGAAATACAATAGCAAATGAATAAAGTATAATTAATGTGTGGAAGAAATTAGTAAGTTTCAGTCAGAGCAGTATACCGCTATTGAATCGTATATTATATGTTTAGATCAGATAATAACAGCGTGTGCATGTAAGTTAGATGTCGTAAATTATCCTCATCCCTAACTAAGATATTGATTATTTTTATTCAGAATAGTGTTTCGTTGGATATGCAAGAGCAGAATTGCATGAGCCACGAATAACATTTCTAGCATACCCAAAACAAAAAAGCCACTGCAGCCCCTAATAAAATAAGCGTAATGTAACAGAAAATTATCGGGGACAGTCAGCAGAAATTATAATATGCAAATTCTAACCTAACATAACAACTAAAAATCAATTCCATGTTTTTACTTACGTTTCAAGAATTTGTAAAACGGTTTTGCACAATATTCACTATTTTAAAAAATTACTTTTGTTTCTGTTGCTGAGAATAATATTTTTCATTTAGATTAACACCCAACCTTTGCAGTGAAAAATTTGCACTAAAATTAATATTACCCTTCATGTTGGGTTCGATTACCTTTATTTGCAACAGATTTTATTTATACAAAATAAAAATTTAACGATCTAAATATGCGATCTTGGGAAAAAAAATATTATTAATAAATATAAAGCTATCCTACTTTTATTTATTCCAAGTTCTTATTTTGATTGTCAATTTTTGCTAGTTTCTTTTGTGATCCAGTGCATCCTCGTAGGTTTTACCCTGGAAATGCGGTCTTGATTTTTTATGGCAAGAATTTTCGGAAAACTGACGTGTGTCAATTTGTGTTTCCGAAATGTGAAACATTCCCCAGAATACGGTAATTTTTAAACCATATAGGAAATATGTTAGGAATCGTTAGGGGAAAAGCAGGCTATGCAAACCTAAAATTTCACAATAATACTCATAAAACGACTAAAAACGACGACCAGAACGAGAGAAAACCGGACACTAGCCATTTCGGATAAATAATTGAGGGTGGCAAGTTGGGAATTGAAGATCCAAAACGAGTGATTATTCGGCATGTGACGATGCACAGCATCGTGAGAGTGCGTCGACTTCCGGTCAGAATTGATTTCCGCTAAAATTGGATTTTTTCATAATAAAAGTGTCTCAATTTACTTACTTCCGTTTGGCGCCATTTTAGTCACCTTAAAAGGGGCTGCATGTGCAGGTAGTCCTCATAGCGTCGTCAACTTTCGTGTTAGCAACATCGTGAGCAAAAATTCTGCTCAGATTTTACCCGAAAGTAGTAGTAGTAGTACCTAGTGTTACTGTAAAAATTAATTCGGTCTAAAATGAACGAAAGTGAATCAAGTGATAACGAAGGAGTCTACATGATGGTGGTCAGGAAATAACTCCACCATAGCGGATGTCCACACTGCCGCAAATCATCACGCGCTAAAATCAAGTAGATATAGGCGCTGCATGGCCAGCACAGAGGATTCCTCGGAGCCAAAGGCTAAAAGAAGCAAGCAAGGTATGTTGGATTATAAACAATTTAACACTTTTCTCGGGCAGATGAGCATTTTGACAAATCTCTTTATGAATAACGCACCTCCATCCAAGAATAAACCGCTTGTCCAAGACTGTTTTGGGATTTTTGCCCTTACTCTATTAAGGATATTAATCCAAATCAGACGACCTCCGTAACCGAGAGGCGAGCGTGCCGCCATCGCCAGGAGACTTTGGCGTCGCGCCATCTCTGAGGTTCCGGGTTCGATCCCCGGTCGGGTCAATATGGGAAACGAACTTTTCTGTATTGTCTCGGGTCTGGGTGTTGTGGTACCGTCGTTGTTTCAGATTTCTGTAACACAAGTGCTTTGGCTACTTACCACAGAATCGGAGCAATGCAATTTATTTAGTTTTTATTTTATTTATCACCAAAGTAAATAACTTTACCTATATGGTATGGAAGAATACTGTTTAAAAAGACCCAAAAATTCCTAGCTCGGTCCCCCAACGAGTTAAGAATTACAAAAATTCAATGATTGTAACTGGAAGGAGGTTTCGTTACTCTGACATATTGAAAGCATCCTTTACATAGAACTTTCAGTGAATGACTAAATGCGTCAATTTTTGAGAGGGAAAGACCATGCGGCCCCAGTTGAACGGACTCTTGCTGCCATTTCAAACGCATTGCTCGCTCAACAAGATTGTTTATAGCTACAGTTACAAGAGATTGTCAACTGGGCTGCGGCTCTCAGTACGGACGTACGCCTTCCAACTGTATCGTGAGGTTTTCAACGATAAGTCAAAGTTCCTTATAACCAGTGAAGATATAATATTGCAAATTGTTTGTAGAAAAAGTGCCGAATGTATTGAAACTCGTAGAGATCGTATCATGGTAGAAATACCCAACACATTTTTTTTTTCTTTTTTTCTCGAAGGGTTACGTAGAATTCCACAACTCTGAATTCTCATTTGAACGTACCGCAGTACAGTCCTATATGCAAAGTAGAGGTAGCATCGATAACTGGAATTTTCCTTGGTTCAATAACAATAATGAAGTCAAATTGCGCTTACCTTCAAAGCAAGTTTCCAAACCTGGACTATCTCGTGATACACCAAGCAGACCCTTTCGCCCACCGCAAGGTCAAAGAGCTGTAAAACCAGAATCTAATCGTTTGCCGGCTAACAACCTAAAGATTAGGAAATTTATTAGGAGAGATCCACAACAATCTGATAAAGTAAAGTTTAAATAACTCTCAACCCAACTTCCGTGGAGGCTGTCTTCGAGCGTATCGGAGACAGTGGCAGGTGCATCAGGCTCCGCAGGCTAACCTGAAGATATTATCAGGGATGCGCCGGTCATTTACCTCAAAGCCTGTGCTTGTCCCACCAACACAGGGCAACCTTCGGCGTTTCACAACACTTAAATCACCAGAAATGACCGAATAAATCTTAACTTTACTGAAACAGAAGGAACCGGCAAAAAGCCAATTGGGAACGAACTTCTTCTTCTCAAACATGTTTCCCTGTTAGAAACAAGATGGGTCCATAGGCCCATTTTCAATTTAAAGCGGCTGAATAAGTATATTGCACCAAAGAACTTCAAACTAGTTTCGCATTTCGAAATCCCCGAATTTCTTTAGAACCAAGATTGAATGGTAAAGATAGACCTTTCATCAGCTTGCTTTCATGTGCCAAAACCAGCTACCACCACAGGTTTCTGAGACTAGTTAACTGAGGAGAAGTATATCAAATGACAAGTCTTTCATTAGGCCTATCCTATGCATGATAACCAACCAGGTTCTTTGAAA
The DNA here is from genome assembly GCA_037074685.1 of Glyphodes pyloalis. Classification (NCBI taxonomy): domain Eukaryota; kingdom Metazoa; phylum Arthropoda; class Insecta; order Lepidoptera; family Crambidae; genus Glyphodes; species Glyphodes pyloalis. The sequence goes on along the minus strand of JAYKKO010000021.1, from coordinate 4,126,933 downwards.
GAGCACACCTTCTTTGAAAGAAAAGTATGAGAATGTTGGTTTACCTCTACTATTTTCTGATGGTCAACCAGTTGTGAAAAACTGTTGAAAGAAAAAGTTCTAATCGTCATTCATCTCTTACAGAATCTAGGGTGGATTATACCTAAATTTTAAAACAAACAAACAAACAAATCATTTATTTGCACGAAGCATGGTAAACATAAGTACAGATGGTTTCAAAAACAATAGAACAATCATGCTTCACCTGGTCGGTATACAAATATTACTAATTATATGAAGCTATACATGTCAATTATTAATTTATACAATTTTATTTAGTTTAAACTAAATAAAAATTATTATTATTTAAATTTTAGTTTAAAAAGTCTGTAATAGCCCCAACATAAGAACTAGCAAAGGTTCTTCCCCAAGCGAAGGTAAATACGTTAACATTACAGAGAGTATTCTGAATTTTGGCAGCTTCTTAACTCTAAGAGGAAGACTCCATTCTCGACACCTTCAGAGGAATACCTCTCTTGGACAATAGTCCAAGACTAATGAATCCACAATCCATAAAGCAATGTGCCTCAATAACACAAGCCATAAGAACGAATATAAACTGTTGGCTGACATCTGCAAAGCAGAATCTAAACCTCACGAAGCATCGTCACAGCACTTCTTAAAAACGAATACTGCAGATTACGAATGAGTAGCACAAATATACGATATCAAGGTATCGGGACATTGAAGTATAACCCAAGCGAGTTCGCATTGAATCAGAAAAGAAATGTACGCAATAATATCTGCATTGAAACAGCTCCTCGAAGGTCGACATTTTATTGTTCAATCAGACAATCAGACAGTGGTGTCCAATATTCGGAACGAAGGGAGCACTCATTTGGGTAATCTACTGGAATTGACACACCAGCGATTTTGCCTGATAAACCGATGGAAAATAACCATTAAACCAGAATACTTAATCGCAACAAATCGAACAAAATATGCTATTCAACCAGATAGCAGATGGCCTGTCGCGGGACAGGAAGTCTGCGGAATGGGACCTCAAAGCCGCAGCACTACCAGCGGTCTTTCGGAGGTTCGGACTACCGGAAATTGACCTATTTCAATCAAAAATCACCAAAATTAAGATATTTCAGCAGGGAATGGAAATACAACCTAGCATGGGTTTCCCAGCCACCGTCCATGATACCCAGAGTGCTTCATCATCTAAACACAGCATCAGGCACATTCCTCTTAATTGCCCCGCTGTGGAAAAAGGTGTTTTGGCTGCCCGACTTGCGCCGGCGAGCCTTTACCAAACCCATGCGGGTGAAGAATTAAGAGCTTGTCTTGATAGATCAAATAATGAAATGCCACCTTCTTAGATAAACAACATAAAGCTCTTGGTAGGAAAAATTGGGGGTGGGCAGATATTAGACACTTGGACTGTGCCGAAAAATCACTACTTCGTGATTTGAGAGAATCTACATTAGGAACTTACAATTTTTTCTGGCTGCGCTGGATTCAGCGGTGTCAGCGGTGCAACAACCATAAAAGTATTTAGCTGATTTACATTTAACCAAATATTTTGCTTATTCAACGATTTTAGTTAACAAATCAGTTATTTTGACATTAGGTTTCACCTAAAAAAATCTAAATTCCAATATTTTCTATTTTGGGTCCGTCAGAACTGGTCGCCTGCTTAAGTGCACACCCACCTAAGCTACTTACATTTTTTTTTTTGAAGCATCTCGCAGATTATCTTGCATTTTACTTTTAGAATCAGGTCGCCGAGTACATGACCTTGCATTGTTAAAAATAGGATTTGAAAATTTACGTAAATCTTCGGCCTATATTTGGGTTTAAAACTGATGCGGCATCTTACAGACAATCGGGGTGGAAATTAATTTTAAACACAGATTACAACATAAGTATGTTGTATACGAAAAGTCATAGAACTAGGAGAGCAGAGAAGAACAGCAGAGTGCAACAATGCCCTATACATTTCTATTAATGGAGAACCCAAAGCAGACCCGTACTCTTATGGGTAACCGGATAAAAGCTGTGTTAAAAGAAGCCGATATCAAGGCTTCTTCAGGCAGTGTTCGCTCTGCTGTGGCATCTCTAAATCGGTGGGATAATTTAGCCATCGACGAAATTCTATTGAGTGATGTCCTCCAAGTAGCATGGTGATAGTAATTTTCAACCAATTTAATTTACATTACAACTAATTACCCAATCACATATTACATTTCTGTAATCTATCATCACTTATAGAAATAAAGAACGAATGATGAATTTGTACTTATATCTTTTATTGTCTTAAACCTCATAATATACCAAATTATAAATGACTTACAAACTTATTTTAAGGTTAAACAAGTGATTTTACAGAAGCCATCTTCATCACATAGCGTCATCATGCAGTCACCCGGAGATAATAAACACGTCTCTCACGATGCTGTGCATCGTCACATGCCGAATAATAGTACAAGTTTTACATATAAATAAAACTTGTATTATTGAGCAGAGACGATGCACAGCATCCTATTAAGGCCTCCTGGTGAGAGACTTCTATGAGGACTACCTGCACATGCAGCCCCTTTTAAGGTGACTAAAATGGCGCCAAACGGAAGTAAGTAAATTGAGACACTTTTATTATGAAAAAATCCAATTTTAGCGGAAATCAATTCTGACCGGAAGTCGACGCACTCTCACGATGCTGTGCATCGTCTCTGCTCAATAATACAAGTTTTATTTATATGTAAAACTTGTACTATTATAAATGTGTTGGTAAAACTGATTCTGAGCCCTAAACCATTTTAACTGAGATAAAATCGGGATTAGTACAATGCGCTTACGGTAATTTAAAATGATTATATTGGCAACCTAGGGGTCAATTTTTAATTGTATTTTAAAACAAAGACTTAGTAAGTACCTACCTAATTAATTCTCATGAAACAAAAGTATGTACATATCTGTTTATTAAAAGTGTATTGATATTTGTTTCAAAGTTATATTTCATTAATTTGTTCTAAAAAAGTTCTATCTAGTTTTGTTGAATATCCAAAACTGTCAACAAAACTGACAAACTGATTGTGAACTTGTCTGTGGTGATCAGTCAAAATCATGCGAGATTCGCTCCGCTCACAAATTAAAGTTGCCAAGATTTGTTTACGTCGTTTATTTTAAGTATTTAAAACTGTAATTTGGTATATTTTTGATGTTTCCTAGAATTTGTCAAATGGAAAATGAACGAAGATGATGTTAATTACTACATTCCTTCTCTTTTAAATCCACGAACAATAAAAAAAGAAAGGGGAGATAACACTTTAACGCAGGTAAAGTACTACATGGTTTTCTAAAATATTTAAAATGGTGTTTTTTTGTTTCTTTTATCCACTTAATCGTTTCTAAATGTGAATCGGAGTGTAGCAAAAAGTTTGCAAGGCGTTTGAGACTTGGCCGTAATGTCTGTTAGCATGAAGGTGGTCTTATGCGATTTTCGATTTTTAGGCAATGACTAAACGCAGTAGCAGAAATAGAAGGTCACTTAAAATTATGCCTTTTCCATTTACCCTGCTAATTTTTGGGTTTGGTTTTATACACACTGAAGTTTGTTTTTTTTTTAGCCCAATGAATGATGTAAGACTTGAATTTAATAGTACATCACGGTAAACACTTGGAAGTTGAAAATTGGTTCTTAAATATATTCACAATATCCTTACCAGTGTAGTGTTAGAAATGCCAGAAATTAAGAAAGTGGTAAACTAGATTTGTTAATATGTTCTGAAACACAGCAATGTAATCACAATTAACTTATACTTGTGTAAATTAAGAATTTCATTCAGCAAAAATATTTGTTAAAAGGACTTTCGTTTCTGAACTTGAAAATTTTAAGTTAAAGAAACATTTTGTTACTGAACCGTGTCCAAATTTTTGTATACTATCTACAAAATTATTACATCTCCAATGTAAATTAAAAAAAGAAATATGTTATTAATTTTGCATCTATGTGAAAAATGGAAGAGGTTGGAACTTTTGCATTATGAAATATATTTCAATATTGGTCGGCCAAAAAAAAAGTTTCAACCCAATTTTGTTGTATTATTACTTTATTTTGAACAGAGAAATAAAATCACTCTGTGGTAGTATACCTTTTACTTAGTTAAGGTACCTACCTACTACTTATTTGTAAGCAGTGAATTTGCATAACTTGAAGTTCACTTGTCCTTAACTGCTGTTCTAGAGTTGACCAACCATGTTAGGATTTGGGAGACAAAAATCAATTGGTATAAAGGTATGTTCAGATAACCAATTGATAAAAAAATGAGTGCACCATACAAAATGAAGGGGTCTTAAATAATCTATAATTAGCAAAGCACAATTGCACTTGTATACTTATGTGCTCAAAAAAAAAAATATGTGACAACTATTGATTTTCTATAGTGCCTGGTATCATCTGAGCAGATGACCTGTCTATGCTAAAAGTAAATATTAATGAGCATCTTCTATTATATTCAGAATTCTATCGCCAGCCGCTGTTCTTTGTCCTTGAGAAGAAATAATGGATTGGTGAAAACAAATACTAATAGGGTAAGTGATAATATTTAGTAATTTCTCGTCCTCAAATTTTTATGTATCCTAGTTTTGCAATGGAAAATAATTACACAAGCTTATTTTATTTTATTATAGTTTTCTTTCACCTAAAATAAAGAACTGTAATGTTAATTTAACAGTCAGCATTGAGTAAGAGGCTCATGTTCCTTAATTACCAAAGGTAACAAAGGCTCTATCTGATGGGGGCCTTTTGTTCATGCTAAATCACATTAAAAAGTCAAGCACACTGAAATTTTGAGTAGTAATGCAAGCAAACGCAACACTGCATTAGTCATTTTGCAAACCGCTTACATTTTACATATTCCTTACTCATGCAACCATATAATCACGATTGAGTCAATGGATGGAACTATGGTTGGCCCTCCTGTCTTTTGAGCCAAAGATCATGGGTTCACTACTTGCATTGGACATTTGTGTTCGTCCTGTGTCTGGGTCTTTGTCAAATTTAAGAGAGGTGGGGCATAGCGATTTATCGCTCGAACTGGTGAAATACCTCCACCTTACAGAAGACCGCAGCCAAATAACAATCACTTCTGTGTTGTTGTGTTCCTGCGTGATTAAGGTTTCCAGAGCTCCTGGGGGTTGCTACATTAGTAGTAGGGGTTAAGCCTCCAAGGTAAGGGTGACAAGTCCAGTAACAGCTTTATTATGCTCTACTTGTTGCCCTTAAGCTAGGACCTCATTTCCACTTAACATCAGGTGGGATGAGGTCAATCTTGAAGTGTAATATAAAAAAAAAAAATTTAAGTATGTATTGCGGTACGACAACGCAAGTGCTTAAGCTATTTAATTTCGGATCAGATCGAATATTAATTTATTTAGATATTATTTTTCTATTCAATAGTTACAGATTTTGAATTATATCATCGAAAAAACTGCTATCGCTAAGGGTCCTTACGAAACGGGGACATTCACAAAACTCATGCCTGGTCATAGTGATTTTCCCATTTTATCTAAAACTAGCTGATCCGGTATTCAGACATTGTCCTTTTTAATTGGAATTTGTTTTAACCCACGACGTTATTTTTCCGCGAAAATTTTAAAACATTTTCTTTTATGAGAACTTTCTCCTGACAAGAACAAACAACAAAAAAAGTGAAAGTGTTCCAGCCGTTCACGCGTGATGGGTGACCAAAGGAAATAGGGATTCATATTAGCTGTTTACCCAGGGCTGGGTTAGGATAGGGCGTGGTAGTGCGACCTCCCAGGGCGCCGGAAATCTTATGTAACAGGGAGACCCCCAAACCAAAATCTTGGCTCACACTAGACGGGACACTCCATGAAATTGGCTCAGGGCGCCAGATATACTAAAACCACCACTGTTTACCCGCGACTTTGCACGCGTTGTACGGAATAAAATTTGCTATGTGTTAATCTAGTATCACATCTGTCTTTTTACCAAAAATCATCTAATTTCGTTTTTACGTGAAAGAGTAACAGACATACATCCAGACATCTATATGTATATCCATACATTCTTACAAAGTTACACGTTTATAGTAGTATATAGTAGGACGATACCTAGACTAATCAATGCCAGTGCATAGCTTTCATTAGCAATTTATGCAATACGTGAGTTTAATATTTTTTAACGCGAGTGTTGCCGTATTCAATAAGGTACGTACCTTTTCGAGCTGGCTTATATCTCGATGTGAGTTGGTAAACCTAATCAGATATCTTGCCAGAGGTTTTGCCCTTAGTACCTACAATTTGGTCTGTTTCATATAGGTAATTTGAAGATGATGTTTTTGCCCTGGAGAAGGACTAACTACTTAGATCGATAAACTGTTTTTGAAATGTCTGAACCGCGCTAACATCCTTTTGCATAAGCGTTAATACTATTAGCGTAGTACATACTTTTACTACTTTAAGAAACAAAAAGTGTCTTTTCAGGTTACTAGAGATAAGGAAAACTTACAAAACACATATAATTGTACTGAAAAACTACCACCACCGAAATTAACAATTAAAGATAGAAAAAATGTAGAGGACCAGGGGAGTTTAGGCCCTTCGGCCATTGATGACCTGAGTACAATACATATTGAACCCGATTTCAGTCCTTCCAACTTTTTCGTTGAAAATGAACCAAATATAGAGAATAATTTTAAGGTAGCTACTGTTAATGATGTCGATAATGAATCTCTTATATCAATGTCGTCTGCAACTGATCTAGATGATCGTTTGAGTGAAAAGACAGTGATTTACGAAGTTGATAGGCCAACTGTATCTATCTCATTTGGCTTGAATAACTGTAGCAAAGTTGATATTAGTACAAATAAAAGTAGTCTTAAGAGAGTGTTTGTTTCTACTCAAAATAACAACACAACGGTTGATTGTGAAGTTGTTGAAGAATCTCAAATATCCACCGAGAGTAATTTGGACGAAAATATGAATGAGGCCATTTTACCGAATCCGTTGAAAAAGTCTGCCGTAGCTGTCAACTTGGAAATAAAAAGGAAAAAGTTGTCAGATGACACTGCAGAAAACACAAAAGTTCTAATTTTGAACACAGATGCCATCGAGAAACTCTCTCACGTCATCATCCAACCACCAAATTATAAATTAGTGAAACGACAAACTTTACAAAGAAATAAAATTAACAGCAGTGTGAAACGGAAATCTATCGCATCTTCACGTAAGAATGGAAAAGTTGGTGACATTTTGAAGCAGAGAACCATCGAGCATTATCTATCCGGCAAGGCTGATGTATTGCGTTTACCAAAAGTATCTGATGCTAGAACTGTTGTTGAATTAGATAGAGATGGTGATGATGTTATAGTCCGTGATGTCGGTCAGGACATGAGCAGGAATTCGGGTGTCACTGACGCCATTAAATGCGAACGTATAGGCAGAGGTTCTTGCAAGAGTCGGAACAATGAATCTCCGAGGTCGGCTAAGCCCTCTTCGAGAAGAGGGAGCGAGTCTTCACCAAGACGTCAGGACATTAAGATTTCGTGCTCAGACGCGCCGCGGGCGCTGTCACCGAGGTCTAAAAATGATAGCATAAGCTCACATTCGCCTAGAAAGAATGCGGAGTCCATACAATTTAGTTTGCCACCCAAATCGAAGTCTACCAAAACCTCAACTGTTAGTACTAGGAATATTCCTCATCATAAAATTGTTGCAGGTATGTATTCATTTATAACTAGCTTATGCTGTATTAAACCTTACTGGGCCTTGGTTCGCTCTCTTCGACGAAACAAGGACATCTACAACGAGGACAAATATTCGTGTGATGAACATTTGTGTTTGTTCTGTGTAAGGTGGTTTAATGTATATAAGTATACATAATATTGTGGTACTATCTGTGGTGTTAGAAAGGGTTTACGCCTACCGAGACACAACCTCTCCTCTCTTTTCGTAATTAGTTTCAATTTAAAATATTTTATTCTTATGTAGGTACGTGCCTACAGCTCAAAGATAAGGCCAATCGGTCCTTGAGATGATGGATTAGAGCGATCGCTTTAAGCTCATGTCACTAGGGGCGCCAAAATACACAACACATTCTATGAGGGGTACTAACTAAAAGATGCCTAAAATAGACATTTTCTATTTAGTACTCCAATTTTTTATATTTGTTTTCTTTTTCTCTCGCTCCACCTGGTCAAGGTATGGAGACGGTACTGCCGTAACCCGTCTTTTGTCGCCAGAGGCCTGACCCCTTGTTCTAAGCAACGGTGTACCACCGTAGTTTCTTGTGTACATAATACACGTGCTTAAAATTTATATTTTGGTTTCATTATTTGCAGCTTTTAGGTTTTTAATGTTTGCACTTGTTTTAGGCACACATTTCGCGGTAGATGCATTTTCTTACGGAGAAATTCCAAATGTGAAACACTATTTTCTCACACATTTTCATTCGGACCATTATTCAGGACTGAAGAAAGCATTCAATAAATTATTGTTTTGTTCGAAAATCACTGGTGAGTACATTAAAAAACATTTCATGGCCTTGTTTGATATATAAATATCGGTACGTAGATTTGTAGATACCTAGTAATCTACATAGATTTGTGGAAAACATTGCTTTTGCTTAACCTGATAAAAGATAATAAGAGGATTGAATCGTCACTTCGTCGTACAGTGTAGGTAAGTGTGTTTGGAAATCTAACAGACGGATTAAATATAATTATTTTTTTACCAGAAGCGATGTCGGTTAGGAAAAATAAGGTATTTAACAGTATCTCAGTTGACTAGCCAGTCAATAGTGATGATGAGTCTCTATAGCTTAATATTTTCCATGGCCCTAGCATCTATGGCTGCACACTTGATGTTTTTCTTGGAAAATGATTGGGACATGACTTCCTCCCATTATCATTCGCGTTTGTTTCAGCTGACTTGTGCATTTCTCGTCTGGGTGTCAGTCCGAAATGTATCCACGTGATAAACCCTGACGAGGCGTTGAAGGTCGAAGGCGTCGAGGTGACTGCGGTAGATGCGAACCAGTAAGTGCCATTAACCTATACCACGGACAAGTCCAGCTAAGGTATTGAAATTCTGAAGGTTACAAACCTAGGGCTGATCAAGTTTTCTCAGGGCTGGTATGTATAATTTTTGTCCGTTTTGGCTATGTGAACAAGTTTTAGGTACTTATATTTGGAATTTTCCGAGTTATTAGTTTAGGTTCTGTATTTGACGTTAATACATAATATATGTATTTAGGGATTTATTTGCACGGACTAAATTCCGTCCGAACTGACCCATGTCATATACACCTGTGGCCGTTATAGTGTTACTAAATTGACATGGCGCCATCAATATTTTATTAGTAGTGCCTGGCCTCCTCCCCCTCCCCTACCCTATAGCCGGTAGTTCCCACTCTTCACAGAGGAGCCCCACAAACGCCGCTGCCTAAAATTATGAAAATAGTAGAGATACAGAATATAAGGCATATACGTAAAGATAACATAGCATTTACCCGCATTATTACGAAAAAAAACTGTATTCTATATAAATACTAGCTGTGCCCGCGACTTCGTTCGCGTAGACTACATCCTTTCATGGTCGGTTTTACCCCTTTTCCCCCTAATATTCGAAACAAAAAGTAGTCTATATTTTAATCCAAGTTTCGATCTATATTTGTGCCAAATTTCATATCTAACTTCAAAAATAAACATTTTTCCCCCCCCATCCCCCCCTTATTTTCTAATAAAAAGTAGCCTATGTCCGATCTTGAGATTCAACGTATACCTATACCAAATTTCATCAAAATCCGTTTAGCCGTTTAGGCGTGAAAGAGTAACAGACGGACAGACAGACAGAGTTACTTTCACATTTATAATATTGGTATGGATCAAATTTCATCTTAATCTATTCAAAAATGTTTCTGTGAAAGAGTAACAAACAAACATCCATTACCTACACAATTATATTCTTACAAACTTTCGCGATTGTAGATACATTATCTGCAGGATTAGGTTCCGAATAGTGGTAGCTTCAGCTTTTATATTTGTTCAACAATATATACGTAGTCATGAAGACGGCCCCGTCTGCCGTATTTGGGTACGAGCGTAATACACACAAAAAATCGTAATTTCAGCTGTCCAGGGGCGCTGATGCTGATATTCACTCTACCAAACGGCAAGACTCTGCTGCATACAGGCGACTTCAGAGCCACGCCGGTCATGGAGTCGTATCCCATATTCTGGAACAAAGATGTCCATACTGTGTACCTAGACACCACGTAAGTTTGACTTGTTAAATATATCCTATTATTATCTTTGACAAATTGATAGATACTATTGTTCAAAGAAATAAAAACTGGACAAAACTGATATTTTAGGTACTGTAAAGGAGAAAAACTTAAAAATATATTATTGACATTGCTAAGGCAAGTGGGAAAGCGAGTTACTTTTAGATGGTACAATCAGATTAATTTTAATTTTAAACAACACGATTTAACACGCTAAATTTGATAGTAAAATTTTGATATGCAGTTTTGATTTTGAGGGTAGATACTTAACGACTAAATAAAAATTGTGTTTATTCTACGCGTGTCATATCTTATTGTGACCAACCACATCAATAAGTTTACGAGAGCTCTGAGAAAGTTGAAAACTTAAAAATTGAGGAAATAATATTATTTTACCTTACAGGTACTGCAACCCTCGATACGACTTCCCCACTCAAGACCAAAGCTTAGAGATGGCTCTATACCTCCTTCGCCAGAAGAAGTTAGTGCTGGAAAAGGCTGGCAAGAAATTCTCGTCTGTTCTTATTGTTTGCGGCACATACACTATTGGTGAGTTTGCTAAGATTTACGGATTCGTTCACGAGACTCGTGACCTGAAGGTTATGGGTTCAGTACTCGCGCGGCCAACATCCAGCCTACGCTTACCTACTTAACACACGTAGTTTTGGATATTTTCAGATTGATCTCTAGAATTTCCGAATTTAGTTGGTCGATGTAACTTTATACTTTAATGCCCCGTTCCAATATTTTATGACACGTAATGTGTCAAAAATTCGTTAATTCTTATTTCAAATTTACTTTCCATATCAGCTGTCATCATTCGTCCAACAACGGTCGTTTTTAGCTTACGCCATGTACAATTTATTACTATCCGTAACACAGAACGTTTCGTTTTTCATATACATATTGGAACCGGACATTACTGAATTCACTGTACAAATTATGTAGGTAATTGTTGTCAAATTACGATTAAGAGCCTTATTTTCCCAGCTGGACCCTCGGCTGTATAACGTTCGAAATACATAAAAAATATTTTGATCTAAGGAAAAATATACTGATCTAGGAAGGAACACATTCTAGCGTACAGAAACAAGGGAATAGAATAGAATAGAAAATATCTTTATTCATGTAAGCTTTACAAAAGCACTTATGAATAGTCAGTACGAATAAAGTATTCTACCACCGTGTTCGGAATGTTGATCATGTCGAGAAGAACCGGCAAGAAACTCGACACTTAGGTACTCACGGGATGTCACAAATTAAAAAATCGAGAAATACGCATTTGAAAATACAACCTGATCTGTTACACCAAGGCATTCTCTTGTAGCGTGGCAGCGCATGATTTTTAAAAGTTTAAAAAATAAAACATTTTTAAAAGTTTAAATTTCGTTGATGCGGGGTGAAAATACAGGAGTTATTGTAACTTTTAGTGTCATAATCTGATTTTCGAGTTTTATGTGACATTGTTTTCCCCTATACCCTTCATATCGCACCTTCGGTAGAACATCGGCACAATTACAGTTTTTGCAATTTTAAAGGAGAGCCATTTTAAGATATTTTTTGCTTTAATGTGGTCTAGCTCTGTCTGTTATTACTATATTGTTTTTTCACCTTTGCAAGATGTAAACCATTATACTATATTCTTTTTAGACATGTGCTTTACAAGAATTGAGAACCTTTATTTTTTTTTATTAGTTTTGTTTATAAGACAGTTGAATTGTCAATGCCCTTGTTCTACCGAGGGTGCGATAAATGCTGATGAGCACGATATGTTGTGCAGGTAAAGAGAAGTTCTTCCTCGGCATGGCCCGCCGCGTGGGCTGCTCGGTGTGGGCTTGCCCGGAGAAGGACCGCGTGCTGCAGGCGGTGGAGGGGCGCAGCTTCAGCCACGCCCCGCCGCAGTCGTGCCAGCTACACGTGGTGCCTATGAGGGACTTGACGCATGAGGTGAGTAACCCACGGGTTTTTTTTTATTTTATTACCATTCAATTGTATATGATGAGGGAATACTATCAGAGATCATTCCCCATGAATAACCGTGGATAACTCTTATGTAAAATACAAACAAGCGCTATAATTTTAAAACAGTCGCAAGCGCTCCTGGGCGAAACTAGTATTTTATCCTTGTCATTTGTATAAACAAATTACAGATATTACTCGGTTATTAGATCCTTAAGGCTAATATACAATAATAATAAACAAGCGCTATGTTTGAAACCGATTGCAAGTGCGCCCGGGTGGAGCAAAAAAGTATTCTTGTCGTTGTCGTTTGTCACCAATCATCGAGTATGCTTGCGTACACTAGTATTCTGAAGGAAAATTTGCATCTTAACCACATGAATTTCGATACCTTCTTGTTCGTTTCGTTGATGATACCTTTACCTTTATCAGAAACTTCGCAGCTACCTAAACAGCTTGCAGGGCGCGTTCAGCGAGGTGGTCGCGTTCAAGCCTAGCGGATGGGAGAACGGGAAGAACTCGTCCGTTGAGAAGGACTTGGTTACCATCCACGGTAAGAATTAAACCTCTCTATAATCCTACCCACCTCAACTACCCCTGTCCTACCCAAGATCACGTGTCCTTTTTTTACTCACTAATTCCTGGTTCCAATATTTGAAAAACGATCTATTCTGGTTACGGATAGTCGTACACTATACGAGGCATAAGCTAAAAACGACCAACGGACGACTGATGTCAGCTGATATGGAAAATAATTTAAAATATAATAATAAATATTGTTTATTATCTGTACAAAGGTAACTTAACAAATAATCACAAAACAATTACAGCATGTTCAATCACCTTTGTGAGTGACTGGTGTCCATACTAGGGTAGGGTACCCTGTGTGCAGGCCCACCGCTAGCTGTTTTCGCGCCCGCGTGCAATACCGATTATGCCGCCCTACGACTACTTACTCTACGTTTTGCCAAAAAAAATATGATTAATGTTTTCTCATTGTGGTGGGGCAAAATAAAAACAACTTAACGAAGATAAAATTCGTGTTCAATTGAAACTGTAGCAAAAATAACTTAGTCTCTGTTGGAGCATTGTTGATCATAAATAGTTATTGATAATTTTTTATTTTGAAAAGGATCTTTCACTAGTTGTGACCGAAACTAGTAGTGTAAATAATATTCTTAGTGCTATTTCTGTGTTCGGAAATTTTGAAATTACATAAGTCATTGGTAAAAATATATTGGAATAGGGGTCGTGGATCATTGGACTGGTTTTACCCCAGGGCTACCCCTGGGGTATAGGGGTAGCCCTGTTGATAGTAGGTAGTTGATAGTCGATAGTTGTCATAATACCTACGTATTATGACAACTATTTCAATTAGATACGTGATGAGTCGCTCAATTTGCCGCCCCCTGAGCGTGCCGCCCGTGTGCGGTGCACGCTTTGCACGCCCGCTTACGGCGGCCCTGCCTGTGTGACGGATCTCCAGGCCCTCACCCACTGATGTATTGGTGTAACATATGTGTATTTATCATTAATGGGTATACATATGTTGTGTTGCATTTGAAAATTCGAATTAACGACTCGTAGAAACACGGAAAGTCATTTTTAACACATTACGAATTGTAAAATATTGGAACGGGGCATAAGTAGGCATGTTTAAATAAAACCTTTACTCGAAAACTAATTTAATTTTGCAAAAATAAGGTAGTTACGAAAAGACTAAAAAAAGTATTTAAATTTTAAGGTTTGCGACTTTGCAAGTAGGTTCGGATCATATTAGCGTTATTCGTTTTACGCAATTTTGCAATATTGTGTATACAATGAAAACTAAATACAGTAGTAGGTAGGTACACGTGATATTTCCTGAAAACGAACTTTAGTTAGAATTTTCAAGATTGACCTCATCCCACCTGATGTTAAGTGGTAATGAGGTCCTAGCTTAAGGGTTACAAGTACAGCATAATAAATCTGTGACTGGACTTGTCGCCCTTACCTTGAAGGCTTGACCCCTGCTACTAATGTAGCACCCCCCAGGAGCTCTGGAAACCTTACTCACACGCAGGAACACAACAACACAGAAGTGATTGTTATTTGGCTGCGGTCTTCTGTCAGGTGGAGGTATTTCACCAGTCGGGCTGCTCCAGTTCGAGCGACAAATCGCTATGCCCTACCTCTCTCAAAATACATGCAACCTCTTTAACATGTGGTCATTCAAGATTAGTCACTTTCCTTTTTTTCTTCTAGGTATTCCGTACAGCGAACATTCCAGTTTCTCTGAGATGATCAGGTTCATTAAGTTCGTCAAGCCGAAACAAGTCATCCCGACCGTTGACATCTCAGGAGGGATAAAAGCTGTTCAGGTAGAGAAATATTTTGATAGCACGCACTTGGAAGAGTCCACTTAAATTCTTTCAAATATTTAAAGTTCTCTAGTGCGGCGCGAATTAATCGATTAAGGCCTGGCCTGACAAACGTCAAAATCGATTGAAGTCAGTGCGTCAGCTGCCGATTGGCAGAAAATACGAGTGCGGCGTGCTATTAGCCAATCAATAGTATGGTAACACTTGTCGTTTCATGCGAGAAATTTGACGTATTGCTCATGCTAGGCCTGAAGGTATATTCGATTCTGTGTTTTTCAAACATTTCTGCAACGAAAGTACCACGGGCCGATAAGTATGTGGTTCTAGACATATTCGGCTGAGGGCACTTACCGGAAGCCAAGAGGTCAGAAAAATTAATCGCCTACGATAACTTGCGGTTAGCTCAGTTGGAAGAGCAGCACGTGCGATACGTGAAGATCGTGGGTTCGAACCCCTACACCGCAAATGGAGATAAAATCGCTAGTGTGGTGTGGCGTGCGTGAAGGACTAAAAATTATATAAATCCACTTAAATTTTTTTAAAGCTCAAGTGGTTTTTATTTTTTATTTTCAGAAATATTTCCCATGCCCCCTGGTGTACAAAGAAGATATCCACTGCCAGAGCAAAGTTACAGACTATTTCAGCATACAAAATAGACAGCAGGTGCCTGCTGTTACTTGAAGCTTAAGGTCAGTAACCTACCCATATCTTACTAAAATATTATAAACTAGAAAATTCGTAAGAATGAACGGATGTATATTTGTTACTCATTCATGCAAAATTTACAGAACGGATTTGGATAAAATTTGAAAGGAAAAGAGATGAGATACTAGATTAACATAAAGGATATTTTTTATCCCGAAATAATGAGGGCAAAATGGCTGGTAACATCTAGTTAATAATAAAAAAAGACTTTCATTAGAATATGAAACATTGCCTCGATGTAATAATAGTTAAACCGGGCTGTTAAACCAAGGGCCTTGGGGTTCGATTCCCATCCACGACATTGATTCATTCAAAAAATCAGCAGGTTTCTTAATTGGCTACTTGACAGTGTAAACAATAAAATATGAAAAGTGTTAGATATGTTAGCTTATTAGTTAAGTAATAATTTTACATTTTTATTTTTTAATCTGTGGAACAAAAGAACCCAAACGGAAACCACCATTGCAATTCGGAAATGACAGCTGTCGATGAAAATTATTTATTTTACTGTGGCGAAACAATGATTATTTTACCGATTAAATTGAATAATTGTGCCTCTAACCGTATTAAGAATTTATTTAAACATTTTCCGTTTATCTAAATTAAGTCGTTCCTATGCGTATCGGTTCGATGTCTAGAACGTTGACGTCATAATTGCAACAGTGACGTGGCTTGGCGTTTTCGCGCGCTTTTTAAATGTGTTACACAAAATTTTATTTTTCTCTGGTTATTTACATTTTTTCCAGATAAATCGAATTGCTTGGGATATAAAATGAACGGGCGCACATTTTACTTTCTCAAAACTGTCAAGTAGCCAATTACAATTTGTTTATGCATGTTAGCGGGTTACGAAAACGCTTTTATTAGCTTGGGTTGTATGTATCTATGTATGTAACGGAATCTTTGAATCTTAATTTGACCCACTTCCCGGTCTTTGATTAAGATGAAATTTTGCACACGCTCTGAGTTCTGATGACAATACATGACTAGATAAGAAACGTCATTACAAATCCAATATGGCGGCCTCCCCAAGATGGCGAACTGACTGTTTGAAATGCACTTCCATGATATGGGTATCAAAAGAAAGGGTTTGCTGTCAGGAATACGAAAAAAATAGTCACGTGATTCAAATCCAATATGGCGGGCGTCCAAGATAACGGACAGGCTATTTGAAATGCACCCCTATGATATGGGTATTAAATGAAAGGGTTTGCTGAATGGGATACGAAAAAGAATTATATAATTATTGATACATGAGAAAACTAAAAAGTAGAAAATAAAAATAATAGTTTAAAAAACTAAAAAACACGCTTTTAGCTCGCACTAAAAATTACAAAATAATTCAGACATTTAAGAAAGAAAGCGTGGAGCGTTTTGTCCAAAAAGAGTAAAGATAAGATAAACGCTCCACGCTTTCTTTCTTAAATGTCTGAATTATTTTGTAATTTTTAGTGCGAGGTAAAAGCGTGTTTTTTAGTTTTTTAAACTATTATTTCCTAACTTCCACTGATTATTCGCTCCTATTGGTGATGTCATGTCCTAATTAAAGTCTTCCTCGATAAATGAATTATCAAACACAAGAGGATTTTTCAATTCGAACCAGTAGTTGCTGAGATTAGCGTATTAAAACAAACGAAACTCATCAGCTTATTATATTAGTATAGATAAAAAGTTATCAAAATCCGGCTTTCGGAAAGTTTAGAGAGGTACTTTTTGGAAGTCCGTAAAGACCCGGTTTTTCTTATAGGATGTTCGGCACATATGTTATTGTTAATTTTTTAATTTTTAATTTCAGGTAAACATTCGAATGAAGTTACACTAAGCTGCCATTACGTGACTGTGATGTATTTTGATATTATTATAATTTATTATTTATTGAACTGTTGATTGGTATTATAATAAAATTGTTAAAAGCCTACACAGGTAAGGTATTTTTATTAAATAAACTACGATTTGTCTAACTAATGGCTGACTGACTGATTAGGTACTTACACCGATGTGTTTTTTCGATACATTATTTGACGACCGCCGTAGCCGAGAGGCGAATGAGCCGGAATAAGGCTTCGCGCCATCTCTGAGGTTCGATCCCGGTCGGGTCAATATGGTTAACGAACTTTTCTATATTTATTATTCTAAAAAATTTTGGGAGACGTCAACAAGGTCATAATAAAAATCAGATGCATCCTCACTTAGCGAATGCTAAGTGTAGCATTCGCTCGTAATGCAATTTTGCAGATTTCATTTTGAGAAAAGTCGGGTATTTGTTATTTCGGAGTTTCATGGATTTACTCATTTTTTGATTTAGTCTTGTTTTTTATTTGTTTAGATAAATTCAACTCGTTATTTAACTATTGCTATTATTTTTATATTGGGCTGTAAAATATGAGAGGACAAGCTTTTTGGTTCGAAGGCCTATGTTAAATATTTGGATAGGAAGTTAAGACAAGACAAGCGAAAATATGTATGTAAAATATATTTATTTGTGCAATCACTTCACAATAATTAACACAGAGCACACACAGTATCTAAAATACTTAAAAGTTAGTTGTCTTTCACAAACTCACATTCACGATTACTTTTAAACACTCTACATTTCAGAAGTTCCTTTGTATTGACAGGTTAAAGACTTCTAAATTATTTGATCACCAGTTTTAATGAAGTCGTTCAAAGAAAATATAATGAGTCAATTACTCATTTTCGTAATGTAAATTTTGTAAATATATGGAAATGTTTTACATAAATTTCGATTATTTCAATTTTCTATAATTGTATCTTACAGCATTTTTTCTTTTATTGAAACCAAGAACGTTTATTTGCACATGTACATATTGTTATTTTAGCCTTTTATGTTATAGCTCAGACATTCAGCAAAACATTAAACTTTGAAACGGAAATATTTCGCAGTTACAGCGATACTAAATTATAATCGATAGCTATCCTATAAAAAAAGTGATTAGATTCTGACCAATAGGATACCAGTTCATTCACTAATGAGGTTGTTCTCGCATGGAAAATCCGCTAGATGGCGATACGTAGATTTAAATGTCATGGTGACATATCTGTCAATGTCATCTAAACCTTAACCAATTACGTAGCAGTTAGAATCCACGCCTACTTATCGCCATCTGGTGGTTTTAGTATGCGAACACACTCATCTAATGAAAACAAAATCGTCACTTTATTGCAAGAAAGTAAACACTATCAGGCCTAGCATGCGCCGCGTGAGTAAATTTTATCGTGCTCTTAAGAAATGTCAAAATCAATGCGTCAACTGCTGGGCTGAAAATACGAGTACGGTGTACTATCACCCAATCAACGGTATAGAAACTTTTGTCGTCTCATGCGAGAAATTTGACGTATTCCGCATGCTAGGCCTATGTAACGAAACTTGATTTATCCATACTAGAAAATGACGTCACTATATTAAACCATATTACTAATCACAACACTCAAACCCCTTAAAATACCGCTCCCTACTGATTTATCTCCTCGATAGGGTTGTCGCATTGTTGAGCTCCTTTGCATTTGAGCATGTGACTCAAATAGTTGTTGTACCAAAGGATAATAGCCTGGAAGGTCTCGTCGATCGCGTTGTGAAGTTCGTAAGGGTCCTCGGCTAGATCATAGAGTTCCGCGAATTTCTGGAACAAATAGTTTTACATACAATTTAAGACTTTCACGTTCTTTTTTAAACATTTAAAATAAGTTAACATTTCAAACGAGACATCAGGTTTTGCCCAATGTTTCGGTTTGGTTGCACCGTGTTCACGAGATGAATCCAATCCGACACTTCGGGCAGTAAGTAGTTCGTATTAACTACTAAAAATGATGTCGCGTTTTGACCCGTTAACCTATTTTAAATGTTTAAAATAGTTTAACATCCTTAAACCGGATTGGATGATAACACTAGCCAGGATTTACTCCTATAAACCCATGCACAAGCCATTGAAAGCCGAATCTACTAGTGCAAGCAAAATTTAAAACAAAAGTTTTCAGCACAATTTTAACTTTTTCTTATTCACTTCTTTTCTATTTTCGCGTTTAAAAGCCTTCCCACGAGCGACAATCGCTTAGTTAAAATACGATTCTGTGTTGTGTTCTTTGTAAAACGTTACGATGAGTTTCAAAAAATTAAGAAATGACACTCCTAAATTTGCAACCTTTTGGGTTTCCCTACGGTTTTCGGGGATTCCCTCGATTGTGTAAAGATAGGAGGCATGCATATAACGTGCTATGATAATGAATGATATGTTGCGTAATGGTTTCTGCACACACGTCCCACGTTTTGTTTTATTATTATATTAATTTGCCATGTACCTTTGTATTCTATTCTGGTGTTTAATTTGTTGCTATCTATTATTATTATTATTTTTTGTTGTAATCTATACTCACATTTTTACTGTTACCGCACCCATAAACGAACTATCTGCATGACCCAACGGTTGACTGGTAGATAATGCTTCTAGCATTAAGTCCGCCTTTTGTACTTTTTATTTTGTGCAATAAAGTTTTTAAATTAAAAAAAAAAAGTGTGTGCAGAAATCGTGAATGTCAAGATGGTGGGATTGAGGATTGTGAAGAGAACAAAATGAGAACAAAAGTTTGATGAAGTTACCTAATAAAATGTCATTAATAGTAATCGGTGGTCCCGCCACCTTTCGGTTCAAATTGACGGGACCACATAAACATGTGTTTTTCTTAATCCACTGGAGCACAAAATAGAACAAAATTAACACTAAATATTGAGCACCATTTGATGAAATACAAGCCGTGGTCCCACCATCTTTACATACACCAGATTCAGTTTTCGATCCAACCATGTACGTACCCAGCTGCTATCATAGTATACGTGTTTTTTTCTCAGTCTTCTCCTTCTTTTGTACTTCATACGCCTTCTTCTGCCCAACCGTTTCTGTCTTGACGGTCTAATGGACTGCAGGTTGTTTTTGGTAGAATTGGATCGAAAGCATTTGCATGTTAAAAATGATATGAGTGATGAGTATTATCAGTTAATGATGAATATACAGCTAAGGATTAGTAAGTTATTAGTGTTTGAAATATAAGTACCCGTCCAGATAAAATTCTTATGTTAATAGTTAAATACCCATAACTAGCTATAACCAACCCATAATTGATTATGTGGTTAGATACTGAAACAATCTGAAATGTTTCATGTGTTTTTTAATTGAAAATGTTCGTAAATTATGTTTTAAAACCGACAAAACTCATTATGACACTATTGCGTAGCGACGGATCTTACGTAAATGAATGCAGCACGTAAATCTACCTATTTTTTTTCACAAAATTTTCAAATTTTTACACCACACTTTATTTAATTGTCTAAAGTTTATAGTTCTTATTGGTATCTTTATTATTCATTGATGTTAGATTCAAATGACGCTTAGATTATTTTGTATGTGATTTTTGTAGTTTGGTTTATTTTAATACAGTTATATTAGACGTTCTTTATGAGTTTACATTCATCCACTTTACCAGCATACAGTTACAATTTCACTTAAGGAATATCTAAAATTAGAACTTCCAAATTTAAGCTTTTGCTCTTGCACTAACATACGTAAGACCCGTCGATTGAACCAAATGTTTTTAAGTGTCTGCTTAGATTTTTACTTTATTACCTCGTTATCAGCGAATATGCAATACTTCATGTCTAGACGGTCAGGCGCTATATGTCGGAGACAGGCGAATGTGTTATTTCTTGCGTCCTGACACTTGCAGTCATACTGTGGGTAACATTCCTGAAATAATATGAAATTGGCGATTTGTGAAGACAAAAATATGCAATTTTAGTACTTATACCTTACTATTTACGCTGTAGCATGGGACGTATGACAGATATGGCCAGTTCCGTTCCACTCTTGAAAGTTGCCGCTATTTAAAACTGACTTATGCCCGGTTCTATTTTTACGATTCGTAATGACGTGTCAAATATGACTATCCGTTTTTCTCCAAACGACTACGAGACGTTAATACCGTTCCATAATTTACTTTCCATATCAGCTGTCATCAGTCGTCCGTCTGTCGTTTTTAAATTACGCCTCGTATATTTTATTACTATCCGCAACTAGAACGATTCGTTTTTCAAATATTGGAACCGGGCATTAGTATTTTACAATCACTCCGGCGTTGTCGTGTTCCTGCGTGTGAGTAAGGTTTCCAGAGCTCTTGAGGGGTGCTACATTAGTAGCAGGGTCAAGCCTTCAAGGTAAGGGCGACAAGTCTAGTAACAGTTTTACTATGCTATACTTTTCGCCCTTAAGCTAGGAACTCATTACCCCTTAACATCAGGTGGGATGAGGTCAATCTTGGAGTGCATTATAAAAAAAAAGAAGCATCACATCTATACTAATATTATAAAACTGAAGAATTTGTTTGTTTGTTTATAAGCGCTAACCTCAAGAACTACTGGTTCGAATTGAAATATGTTTTAGTATTGGATACTCCGTTTATTGAGGAAGGCTATATAAAAACAAACTGCGACCAATAGAAGCGTATCTTCAGTGAAAAATTTGAAATCCGATGACGGATTTATCCACCATTATTGATGGGGTTGGATATTTGATTCCATAAATATTAGCTGATATTTTTTTAATAATACGTCATTTAAAACAGTTTGTGATTGAAGATGGAAGTATGAATAAAAAGTCTTAGGCAATAAAAACAAAGTTTTGTAACATTTATTCTTAAATTTTAAAATTTTGTCGACATAATTAGACACATCACTTGTTATTTTCTTATCCAGGTGGAAATGTGTCGGGGCGCAAGGCAGCGCCATGCATTTTTAAATAGCGGCGTCCAAAAGGTTAAAAGATACATGCAGTAGAAAATTAAATTAAACCGGAATGTTTTCTACTCTAAAATTTTAATAAAATTTAACGAAAAATTATCCCTAATTATGCGCCAAACATAACTATTTAGTGATGGTAGTAATTAATAATAATAATTTTTACCATTATTGTTTATGCTTTCCGTGGCAACCTGTAACTAAGGCCACATCAACTGTTGTGTATTATGTTGTATTATATAGTTTTTATGGTGTACGATATTGTTGGTTGTCCAAATAAATAAATAAAAATAAACTCACTGCCAAATTATCAGCGTCGTATTTCCACGGACACCTATCATCAACGGAGGCTCTCCTCCCTTCTCCATAGTATTCCACCAGTATATACCGCTCATCGACATCTTCCTCGTCCAATTTGAAAGGGCGGCCATCCATGCCCACAGCTCCCACACCGGCTAGGTGAAGGATGGTCGGCGCGATGTCGATGTTCAAGACAGGCTGAGGGTTCTTGAAGTTCTTCTTCACTCCAGGCCCTCGGATCAGGAGGGGCACCTTAATGTCTGACTCGTAAGGTTGCCTTTTGTCGTACACTTGCGCGAATTGACCTGGTATAGATAATTCATTAAGCTAATTCAAATACGAGTTTTTATTAATAACCATTGTGTTGTTGTTAGAAACAAATAGAGATGATTTAGATAAATAAATATTGCACAACATCACATACATTGCTCTAATTCTATTGTAAGTGGCTAAACACTAGTGTAATCAGAAACAACGAGGGTACCACAACACCCAGACCCGAAACGCCAATCCGGGAGGAGAATTACACGAGTTTCATATTATTTCTTTCGATGACTCATTAAATACTATAAGGAAAATATGGCAATAAGTGCCATTACTTAGTAACCTTTAAAATTTTGCGTGAAAACAACTACCTAAAAACAACTACCTAAATTCATTTTGCGATGGTTATTTACTAAATTCCAGCAGGGTGGACATCGACAATGTTTATTGAAGCAGTAGTGTTCCCCAAGGATGGACAGCAAGAGGTTTATAAAACACTAGCTGTGCCCGCGACTGCGTTCGCGTGGACTACATCCTTTCATGGTCGGCTTTTTCCCCTAATATTCGAAACAAAAAGTAGTCTATATTTTAATCCAAGTTTCGAGCTATATTTGCGCCAAATTTCATATCTCTAACTTCAAAAATAAACATTTTTCCATATAAAATTTCAAAGGTGGTATTACCCCCCTCCCCCCCTTATTTTCTAATAAAAAGTAGCCTATGTCCGTTCTTGAGGTTCAAATGTATACCTATACCAAATTTCATCAAAATCGGTTGAGAGGTTTAAGCAGGAAAGCGTAACAGAAAGACAGACAGAGTTACTTTCGCATTTATAATATTAGTAGGGAAGTAGGGATTAGTAGGGATTTGTGTCTCTATCCACCCGCAGGGGACAAGCAGATGGTGAACAGTGGGAATACTTAATCGGTTAGGAGTGATAGCGGTAGACCGTCTAAAAAAAATATCAACTTATACAGAAGCAGCTCACCAATGTGGTATCCGTTGTCAGACGTATAGATGACATATGTGTTGTCGAGCAGGGCGGCCACCTCCAGTGCGCCCACCACGTCCGCCACCAGCTCGTCCACGGCTAGCAGGGCCTCCCACCGCGAGCGGTACGCCTCGTCCAGCGCTGGGAGCATACTATCGGGCAGAGGAGACGGCGACATGCGTAGGAGCCAGTGCTTATCCTAAGAATAATATACACATTAATGATTAGGGGCCCTAGTGAAAAACCTCCACCTTACAGAAGACTGCAGCCAAATAACAATCGCTACGGTGTTGTTGTGTTCCTGCGCGTGAGTACAGTTTCCAGAGCTACTGGGGGGTGCTACATTAGTAGCAGGGGTCAAGCCTTCAAGGTAAGGGGCGACCTCATTACCACTTAACATCAGGAGGGATGAGGTCAATCTTGCAGTGTAACATAAAAAAAAATGCGGTTCACCGAATACATCTACATACTAAGTTTCAACAGTACAGGTTCTACCTATATTAAAATATAGGATAGTTTGGGAAAAAAGTGTCTGACATATAGATTGACGGACAGACAGACAGACATGACGAATCTATAAGTATTCCGTTTTTTGCTATTTGGCTACAAAACCATAAAAATTGCATGTGAATCGCTGCCTGGATTTTTGTTATAAATAAATTAACTCACGTCTACAGCGAGATTGAAGTTAGGATGTCTGATAGCAGTGACGTTGCTAAACACGCCTTTGTGGCGCTGCGCGGGCGTGAAGGGTTGGTGGGGGGCGGGCGGCGCCAGAACCATCAAGAAGGGCTGCGATTCTGTCTGGTTCTCAATGTAGCTGATGCTCAGGTCACGCTGAAAGTTGGTAAAGCCAGGTAAGAACATCAAAATAAATTCTACAAATATAAAATAGTTTGTAAGTTATAGATGTTTGTTGCCCGTTCACAAAAAAACTACATACTGACTAAATATTTAGATAGGCTACTACCTATATTAAAATATAGGATAATTTTTATCCTAAAATAACATCAGTGAGAAAGGTGGAGGGAAAAAGTTAGTTTAAAGCATTATAAGAAATATATTCAAAACTTTTTTTTTTAATAATTTTCATAATAACAATCAAGAAAACCTGTCCCCGATCCCACTTCAATTATTATTAAGTAACCACAATATTATACCCTTGATGTCTTCGCCTATTTAACCAAATCGCTTATATAAGAGAGGCAGGGCATAGCGATTTATCGTTCAAAATGGAGCAGCCCGACTGGTGAAATACCTCCACCTTATAGAAGATCGCAGCCAAATAACAATCACTTCTGTGTTGTTGTTTGTTCCTGCGTGTAAGTAATGTTTCCAGAGCTCTTGGGGGGTGTTAACATTAGTAGCAGGGGTCAAGCCTTCAAGGTAATTATGCTGTCGCCCTTAAGCTAGGACTTCATTACCACTTAACATCAGGTGGGATGAGGTCAATCTTGAGGTGCAATAAAAAAAAATGTTAAAAGCAAGAGTGGCAACCATTGTTCAAGCTAGTTTAGAACTAAAGAAAGTTACTCACAATGACGTCAGTCAGATACAAGTCCGTGGAATGCGTAGGGACTCCGTTGTTGGACATCGTGTAGTTGTAGTATACCGAGTTGCCGACGAGGCCATGCCACTCGTTCCAACCCGGCGGGACCACCTCGGGCCCACCCGCTGCTTTGACACCATACTGGTAATAATAAAGAAGGTTCAATGTGGGCGTTCGCGCATGAAAAATCCGCTAGGTGGCGCTATGTAGACGTGTGGTCCAACTGCTAAGTCTTTAAGCATATGTAAGATAATGTTTTGTATAACATAATTTTACCCACGTGCTAGAGCAGAACTCCAGCATGTGGGTAAATTAAATCAGCTATCCGTGATTATGGGGATTGACATGCTCAAGTCTGCAGATATGCTTCCTTCTGCAGGCCTAGCATGCACCATGCAACTAAATTTTATCGCGCTCTTAACAAACATCAAAATCGATTGAATACAGTGCGTCAGCTGCTGATTGGCTGAAAATACAAGTGTGGTGTGCTATTAGCCAATCAACAGTATCGAAACTTCTGTCGTCTCTATAAATTTGACGTATTGCACGAGCTAGGCCTACTGGAAAGACGTCATGTCGCAGAAGGAAAAGAAGAAACAGATTGGGAGAATGCCCTATCCAGCCCGCTTCGCAACTCACCGCTGCTGTAGGTACTAACAGAATATCTATACTATTTCTTTACAACGTAAATTTATTTGATTATCAGTTTTTGAATCTAAAGGATTCCTGAGGACCAACCTCATTCATATACTTTCCAGCGTAGAAGGTGTGGTACCCAGCGTCCTGCAATGCGTTCGCGAATACCCGATGTTCTTTCTGCCGCCATTCGGTCCCGTAACATCCGCCTTGGAGACTGTTGTTCTGAGTTCGGTGGTTGTGGATGTATAGACCAGTGAGGAGGCTGGCGCGGCTTGGACAGCATATTGGGGAGGTCACGTACTGGTAGACGATAAGAAAGAAAGAAAGATAGATATTTATTAGGTACTGTTTTCGGATCTCCGCTCAGCATATGTCGTGGTGACGCTGTGCGCCCCACGACGCTGGTATTCATTAAAAACCTGAAGCAGATAGGTAAAAACTCTTTATAAAGGATTATCATATTTTTTGCAAAAAACAACCATTTTCCAGTATGTTTCTCTGGGATGCCATCAGAACCTGGTCTCCGTATTGTGGTAAAGTATGTATGTACTCAAACTTATGTGTAACGAATCGTGTCTTTTGTCAATCGATATTGAATATCGTGTATCATTCGCTCCTAATATGCAACTTGGTCAGCACAAACAAGGTGAACACTTGCAGTTCAATTTTAGTTCTTATTGTAGCGACATAAGGAAGATATAAAGAAAATATATGAATATGAATATAGTACATACAACATTAGGCAGACCTTGTATCTCCGGTACCAACAGTACTTAGCATCGGAAAAACATCTTAAATTTAAAGGGTTTGTAATCACTCTCACCTGCATAAAGATATTTTAAATGCTGTCTCACATGACTCGTTTCGTCTCTTTCTTCTATATTTATTTTTACGCAGTTTAATTGGAATTGTGTTAAAAAATAAATTCTGGATTTAAGCTTTCAAGTCAATAGTGTACTCTAAAATAGTAATAAAATGTGTTCTGCATTTACTCATTAATAAATTTAATGCAGTATATTATCGTTTTTATGTCAGTTAAGTGCCTACTATGAAACAAACCATCAAGGAAATAATTGAATTAAAAATATTGAATATATTTCCGTCGCTTATCAATGAACAACCGTGTTAAATAAGTAAAAATATATGTTATACTAGCTGTGCTAACCACTTTTTTCGTGTGGAATACTTTTAGTTTCTAAGTGCTTATACTTCGCATTTGCTCACCTCCTACGACGCCACGACTCCGTAAATGTTACATTAATAATACAAACTTTCAATTCAATTAAGAAGTAGCCTACATTATTACTCTGGGTCAAGACTTATCTATATGACCAATTTTATTTAGGTCGACTTTTGGGGACAGACAGTTTTAATAACAGAATACTTGAATTATACAGATCAGGCTACACAGTTTGGACTTAGCATCGCCCTTATGTCGTCCAATTAACATCTAATATCAAACTGCAACTAACAAAGATATAAAATAAAAAAATTCAATAAATAACAAATTTACTTTTCTATTCAACTTTTAAAATAAGTAGATAATTCTATGCATCCAAAATGAAAAAAAATAATTAAAACACGAGTTTTTAATTTATTACTACAAAATTAGGTTTTAGTAAACTATTTTTAGTAAAAACGCTAAAAGCTATTTTTGTGGGATACAACAACTTACATGGGAGGTATCGATTTGTAAAATCATATTTTTCAATAGAAGTTTTATTGCATGCATGCACGTATTGTCTTACTAAAAAAACAATATCCATGACACTGTTTTTTACAAGATGAGCTTTATAACTAAAACAACCAATTATGTAAATTTCATATTATGTCCTGTGTTGTAAAACTTTTTAAATGTTTGTCATGTTATGAAACAAAATATTTTTGACACTTCTGTACCCATACTTACCGAATTAGTAAATGTGACTCCCTCCTTAGCAATTAACTGAGCGACCTTCTTCATTGGGGTCTGAAATAAAATAAAACACAGCTCTCTCACTAAACTATTTTATTCATCACTTAAAATACATTACATTTCAACATTTACTAACCATACCGCCCAAAACTTCGTCCTGGTCGTCAGTGAGAATAACAACAAAATTTGGTCTTCTCCCCCCATCACAATACACAGACCCAAAACAAACAACTAATAGTAAATAATTTAACATCTTGGTTATTTTAGCTTAAAGTAAAATTATTATTAAACTCCTTATTGAGGTATGGCTGGCATTATTTCCAGTCCTGTGCATTCACTAGCAATTACAACTCCGACTGTGAAAAATCCCACACTCTTCACGACTGACCTGAAAGATAAGTTGGGGTCGATGAGCGTTTATGAATTTGGCTCACTGGTTTAACACGATAAGGTTAAAATTTGTGTGGTAAATATGAGCTTATCAGTAGGATATTAATAAAACAATGTACCTACATTGAAAACATAGGTAGTTGATATAATGATGCAAAACAATAATTAATTAGTTGGGCTGTTTGCACAATATTTAATATTTTGCGAAATTGGTCAATAATAATGAACACAAAGGAGTTTAAATCTAATAGATGTATTAGTGCTATTGGTTTGTTAGTTTGATTTATGTTTATTTTTTTATAGCTTTAGTTTTTAGAAACTTGGAATTAATTTTTGTAACCAATTATTGTTTTCTTTTCAATTGTCGCAGCCCAAGCGTGTTTTACATGTTATCCAAATGAAGATTACTAAATGAATTGTTAGGTGACGTGAATTGAATGACTTTGAATTTGTTTAAAACAATATAAACTATAGAGTGCAAATCCTAATAATTATTTGTTAATGCAAAGCTTAACTACTCATGAATATCCAACAGAACTAGGGTGGTAGGTAGAGAAGATGCAATAGAAATGCAATTAACAGATACCACATTTGAAGCAAAGAGGTTATGTTTGCTTACCATTTGAACGGATCATAGTAAAAGTCTTTAAAAAAAGCAACGACTCCTTTTTTGCCCATTATTTAATTTGAATTGAAGGTATATTAAAATATATGCCGAAAATATTGGATGAATACTAGGAAAATCAATAAATATCTCGCAGTCTAAAATTTTTTGACAAGACTAAAATGTCAAACACAACGTCAACGTCATACTGATGACCAGGGTTGCCGGAGCCAATTCATCCAAATCCCCAAAAATCCTGATCGAATTCCCCAAATTTGGGGATAAAAATCTGCTGATTCCCCACAAATTCCCCTCAAAAGTTTTTTTTAACAATAACATTAATAACAATAACATTTATTTATTTGCATTAAATACAGTGTGATACAGGAAGATGTTACAAGTCGTATCTTGAGTTGTATTTGACCTGCAAGCAGGTGTGCAAACAATAGTGTCATTTTAGAATTATCTTAAGTACCTACATATTTAAATTTAACCATTGATATATTCGTTGACACTATAAAAGCATTTTTGAAATAGCTACAACGTTAACGCTTTTGTGAAAACCTTACCATCTAATAATTTAATCGAGTCAGGTAGTCAGTAGTAAAGAGGGTGATCGACATGTTATATACATTTTGTTTATATATGTATGCATGGCAATGGGGCTGATACATCAAATTTTGATATTTTGGCCGCAGTTGTCTGGAAGAAACCTCCATTTGTTTTTTATAGTAATTTGGATGTAATTTTACAAAAGAGCAAACTTCTCGTATGTACAAACAGAGCAAAGGAAGAATATTCAACTTCTGGAAAAGCGGTTTGCAACTGTCTAAAAACCATGCGTTACTAATGGCTCTAATGCATTTTTTCTGTAATCTAAATGCTCTATCGACTTCTACTGAATTTCCCCACAGTATAAGACCATAGCTAAGATTTGATGATACGTACCCATGGTAAGCTATTAATGCGGCTTCGGTGGAAATTGTCTGCCTTAATTTTTTAAGCGCGAGACGTAGCGGTTTAATTTGTTGCAATGTGGTCTTTCCAGTTTAAATGCTCATCAAAATTAAGTCCCAAAAATTTAAATTTGTTTACTTTTTCTATCGGGGTTTGATTGTATTTTATTTCTAAATTTTGTGTTTTAGTGTTATATGAACGGTATTCCATGAGTTTAGTTTTAGCTATATTTATTTCAAGATTGTTTAATTTCATCCATTGTGCAATTGCCGATAGAGTTGTGTTTATAAAATGCTCGTAAAATCGCTACTTTGACAGAAACAAACACAACTTTTTAAAACTTGGATCTACTAATTAAGTACAAACAACAACGAACGAAGCCAATGCATGCATTACATGTTCAATCATTCATTTATCAGTCACAAAACAAAACTTTTGATAAAGAAGAAAAGGAAGGGATGTGCCGTCATATCATAAGTACTTGGGCATACTTAATAATTTAAAAAAAAAGTTGTTATCCCTACATACTCCGTAAAATATAGCTTGATCTCTGCGACATGTCAAAATCCCCGCATTTTCCCCACATAATGCCAATCCCCAATAAATCCCCAACCATCTTGAGATTCCCCGCAGTTTGGGGAATTCCCCACAGATTGGCAACCCTGCTGATGACGAAGTATTGGGAAATGTTACCAGAAAAAAAGAGAAAAAATATTAACGAATAACACCAAAAATTTATTATCATTTTAATATTTTTATTTCTATAAGACATTCGGTACTGTACCAAAAATCTCTCGAAACGCTTGCCTAAAGTCTTCTCTTCGGAAGTTGGCATTATTCAATTTTTAAACAATATTTACCCTCTGTATTAAAAGTACATATTAGGCATTATGTTAATGCCAAGATTGATCATGAAAAATGAAAACTAACAGTCAGAGATCATTCTGAACGACTGAACCAGACTGAACTAAGCATATTTGTATATCATTGTGAGTGGGATGCCTTATGTACTGTACTAGCGTCGTTTCGCTTTTTCACTGGAATACGTTCTGCTAGCACTGGAATAAGAATTGCTGGTTAAGGTCCGCTAGGCCTTTCTAGGCTCTTAAATTTCTTACTTATGTAGGTACATAGGAATCACAGACGAACAAAATACACTCTATTTTTTATTAGCTGAAACAGTCTTCACAATCCAATTCGTATACCGCGACACTTTGGTGTATACCCCAGGATAATATTGGTTTCCACAAGAATAGCCAAAAGAGACAAGGCCAATTACAAGGCCCCGATAAATGAGGGGTCCGCCCGAGTCACCGAAGCAGCCATCAACTCCTCCAACATCAAGGTTTCCAGCACACAACATGGTGTCCGCGATTACGGCGTTGATGGTGCCGTAGCGAGCTGAGCATACAGAATTCTCTATGGTCATGATGGCGGTGTGATGAAGCTGCTCTGGTTGGACCCCATCCGCCTGTAACATTTTTTTAAAACTTAAACTTCCAATGAGAACGCCTATGACTAGCTAGATCGAGATTAACACGATCGTTATGAGCCTTTTTCCCGGTCCGGTCAAGTAGTTAAGAGAGGTAGGGCATAGCGATATAGGTATCGCTCGAACTGGAGCAGCCCGACTGGTGAGAACCTCCACCTTACAGAAGACCGCAGCCAAATAGGTACCTAACCACTTTGACCGTAGGCTAACGGGTTGATACCTACAGCAGAAAAATTGAATCGCCTACGACAACTTGCGGTTAGCTCAGTTGGAAGAGCAGCACGCGCGATAAATGAAGGTCATGGGTTAGAGTCCCGCACCGTAAGGGGAGATGACATTTTTCAGTTTCTTTACAATAGGTATTTTGACGCTTATAATGCGTTAAAATTTTGATGGACAGATGGATGTGTAGATGTTTGTTACCCTTTCACAAAACTACTATACTGAATCTATTTGGTTTACATTTGTGAGCCTCATAAATTACCTTTTCACTGAAATTTTTGTCCCGATAAAAAGCGAAAAAAGTCGAAGGCAACAGCTGGTTAATAAAAAATAATTGGCATTGGTTCGTTGGTAATAAGATCTCTAAAGGAATAAAGCGATAGCCACACTTCCTTCCTCACCTCTGTGGCGCCCCATCCCACTAACGTGCAAAGGGCGTTAGGCTTCACCTCGACATTCGGCATTATAATCGTGCTTTGTCTGACGTTGTTGTTGAAGCTGATCGTCCTAGACACAACCAGAACCGCGATGTCGTTTGTGTAAAAGCTGGTGTCGAAGGATTCGTGGGGAATTATCTTTTTCACGTTGTATGTGGTACCACCTTTGGTTCGATACGATGAGCCTACGCGAACTTTCCAGTAACTCGGTAGACTGTAACTGAAAATATAAAATATTATTTGTAAATTAGTCTTCTTTTTTTAAAGATAAGGATCATAAATATGATAACTAGACATACATTCATTAGTTACAGATCAAATATCATGAAGAGATGGCAACTAGGTAGGTACCGTAAAAGTTACCGGAGTATTATGGTATCGATGTTAGGTACCTATTTATAATATCCGTAACACAAGTGCTTCATCACTCACAGAATTAGAGCAATTCATGTGATGTTGTCCAACATGAATAGGTAGGTACTTACGTATTTATGAATATTCATCTTCATGCTAAGAGTAGGTCAACCTAGGGAAAGTCAAAAACGCAACACCTGCTTGATATCAATATAAACTTTCAAGGGCGGTATTATTTCAAAACAAAAAGTAGCCTAAGTATGTCCGTTCTAGAGGTTCAACGCATACCTGTTCCAAATTTCATCAAAATCGTTTATGTGGTGGACGAACAGACAGACAGACAGACTGACAGAGTTACTTTCGCATTTATAATATTAATATGGATTAAACTCACTTCTTCCCTGTATTCGGGCTGTAGCGGAAGCAATGGGCAGTAGATATCAAATGGCGGCCAGTGATGATGACTCCAGCGCAATGCTGGACGTAGTTCTGGTTGCCCCATGCATCAAGCAGAAGCTGAGCGAGGATGGGGTACCGGTCTATTGTGGTTGGCAGTCCGCCGATGACTCTAAGGAACTGTGTGCCAACTGGAATTAGGAAAAAAATTTATGAACTTGCAGTTTGCAATTTAGTGTACCTACCTACTTACGTTATTCCCGGATAAAAGGTATCTGATAAGTTATTCCAGGAGGCGTACCTGCTACCAAACGAAATATTTCGGATCCAATGACAAATACCCAGCTTATTCTTGTAATCTTAAGCAATCCA
This sequence comes from Glyphodes pyloalis, assembly GCA_037074685.1. Lineage (NCBI taxonomy): Eukaryota > Metazoa > Arthropoda > Insecta > Lepidoptera > Crambidae > Glyphodes > Glyphodes pyloalis. Next base: position 4,093,934 of record JAYKKO010000021.1, on the reverse strand, counting down.
CTTCGTGTACCTACGAATAAAGCGTTTGAGCCAACAAAATATTATTTATTTAAGCAAATCAAAACTAGTTTAAATTCCAGATCTTTCCATTAATTTTTAAAAACGAAATCCGTCGTTTCTTAAGCTAAGTTTCGTAAACATTGGTACAGCCAATGCTTACAATTTCTTCTTAAAAGTCGCTGAAAACCTAATAAAATTCGAAAACGGTTTTTGTACTGGGCCTCCTCCACCTGCTGAAATCGAAACTCATTATGATTATTATTGTTCAGTTGCAAGCGATGTTTGTTAGGGTCCAATTAAGTTCGAAAACTTTACTTTTGTCCTAATTCTATCAGAAACTAGTCAGCGTCTCTGCCACTTGGCGTAGATCTTAAAGAGCAGGCTAAGTGGTATTTAATAATTCTGCTACTACATAGTTACTCCACCCGTGCCTACAGGTCTTATTGATTATTTTATCCATCATAGCTGGGCATTAACTCGTTAATCCGTTAATCGTTAATTAACGAAGTTAACATTTTGAGTAACGGATTAACATTTAAGTTAACTTTAAAAACTGTTAACGGACTCATTAACTTCCGTTAATAATTCAGAAGTCCGTTAATTGTTAATCCAATGACTAATTTTCACCGCAAGGCACCGCGAGTATCATGCGAGAAAGCTGCGGATAGATTCAAATCAAGTCAGTTCATTTATTTATGTAGGTTACAAGTAACACTTATGCTTCGTCAAATATGCATAGTTTTAGAACTTAAAATTTCAAGCTTTTAAGTTCTGGTGTGTAAGCAAGCAGACAATCATGTCAATATATGTTTAATATGAACCTTAAATCTATGCATGGGTAAGTCAATAATACATTGCGGTAACTTGTTGAATATTTTTATACTTAATCTCACGCATGTTCTTTTCTCCCAATGTAATGCATCGTAACGTTTTTCTGTACTCCCCCTCTCTCTTTCTTTAAAAAAAGACGACCACACTAATACAATCACAATCGAGGGATTCTCCGTAAACCGTAGGGAAACAAAACTTTTCCAAATGGGAGTTTCATATCTTAAAGTTTAATTAGACCGCATCCTAACGTTTTACATAGACTCCCCCCCCCCTCACCCCCCACCCCGCCAATATGCGTTACATAATACTTGAATGCTCCCTAAATTACTGTCAGTGAACACTTGCGTGTGCATAAGGAAGTGTGTAGGTAATATTAAGTAAATTAAAAAACTGTACTTTGCAGTGCAGTAATCAAGACTCTATCATGGAAGACATGGATCCAGGTCCTTGTCCCTGTGACATTCTTGGATTCTTGGATTCTCACATGGACCTGGAACCATTTTGATAACCGATTAACGGATTAACGATTAACGTTAACTTGCGTTAATTCTTCAGAAATGTAACGCTTTAACGTTTAACGAAGCTTACTTTTTTATTAACGGATTAACGATTAACGAAGTTAACTGTTTGATTAACGGTGCCCAGCTATGTTATCCATTACAAGTTAACTATCGTTGCTTAAAGAAAGTGGGTAAATATTTATGTTTAGAACTTCTTAAAATAGGATACATACTTAACTTTCTATACCTACATCAACACAGGAACCTTAATTAATAACAAGTACCTACGTAGGTAGACAGTGCCGGTTCTAGCATTACTGGCGCCCTGGACGAATTTCCGCCAGCGCCCCTGTAAAAGCGTATACCAATACATCGATTTAGGGGAATACATCTGGGTAGCTTTCTAGCGCCCGTTCAAGTCCTAGCGCCCTGGGCTGTTGCCCAACCTCGCGCCACCCTAACGCCGGCCCTGTGGGTAGACAATATGGCCTGATGCCATACAAGCACTTGCTTAGTTTGAATAAATTTAATTTATTTAGTCAATTAAAATAACCTCAGGAATGGGAATCAAACCGACTACCACTGCCGTAGACAGCAAAGACACTATTATCTATTTCCATTAGTGTACCTACCTACCTTACATGTAGGTTTATCCCGACTTTTTAACCGACTTCAAAAAAAAGGAGGAGGTTCTTAATTCGACCGTATATATATTTTTTTTTAATGAAAATACACACGTCAAGCAGGAATAATATAAATTCGATGGTGCAAGAATTTTTTAAACGTGTCCTAAAGTTATTGGGTAAGTATAGCTACCTATATTTATTTTGTTATGTAAGTATTAGTAAGTACAGAAGTTTAGATGTATCTACCTATATAAATTGGCACCACTTACCCCCGCTTGCGGCCAAAATCCCATAAAAGATCACAAAAACATTTTTCCGATGCATCTCTCCGGCTCAGTCGGACCACCACGGAGATACGCCAGAATCGCAACTGTTATACTATCAATCGTGTAAATGCGTCCGTCCGTTCAGTGCTTTCTTACGCTGCTGTACCATGCTGAACATGAATCATGGGAGCTTATTGTGTACACCGACTACGGGTCTTGATACTTGAATTAGTTCGATGATTAGGTTGCCACTTGGGGCCAACGATACTCTAAATAATTCTGACTCGCTTACTTACCAAGCTAAGTAATCAATGACAAGATTATTTTACTATAGTTATCGTGTTATTATGCGGAATAAAAAAGAGGACAAAGTTTTCCTACTTCTTCTCAAAGATTTAAATTAAACGCAAGTACTTAAAGCAGCAAAAAGTGGCATTACATGGCCCTTGTGTTATATCAACTTACCTAAGTAGGAGTACCTACCTACTTATCTATTATATGTAACTACTGTTAAAAGCACGTCATACAGACATTTTACTACCCTTTTGTAACGAACTACATTCGTGATCTGCTATTGCTCAAGGACCTTACTGTCGTTATGTACCTATAAGTAATAATAATAATAATTCTTTATTGGCAAAAAACAAAAGCAAGTTACAATAACGGTGACTTCTGCACTAGGCTCGAGGCCTGTATCGCAGTAGTCGATGAGTGAGCATGATCCTGAGTACAATTTTAAAACAAAGTTTAGCTGCAAGCTCCAGTTATTTTTACTGCCAAAAACATGATAAAAACAACAAGATAGTAATCTAGCTAAAAATAATAAAAATTCAAAAAATAAAATAAAATAACTTCTGGGTGTAATTATCAAGAGAAGTATGTGTGCGAATGTGGTGTGTGTGTGTGTGTAAGTATATATTTAAATAAGTATCTTGTCTAAATTTGTCAGTTGATAATGTATTCAGTTGTGCATGGATCTCATCTCAACTACAATTAAGCTGGTCTGCCCGTTATGGATATAATTTTGTGTCTGTTTGTTACCTTCTGGTCGAAAAACCAGACACGTCAAAATACTACCTACTAGTATACTTGTATAAATCTCAGAATGCACGCGCACTGTAATTTGAACTGTACATTGATTACGATTCTGTAATAGGAAGGTATGTATGTAAGTACCAGACAGAATATGATAATCTACGTTATAGAAGCTAGGTTTACAATGTTTTTTTGGGGCCTTCCTTTGGACCTTTATCTTACCCTGGGGCCTCATGAAGAGGTTAGGTTAGGTTAGGTTCTCTTAAAAAATTAAAATAGTGTTCATTTGGGGTTACTGGTAATTCATTATTATTTTTCTTACTTGGTTCTATCTAGTATCAACATTATCAAGGCACTGTATGTAAAATGCAAATAGTCTGTCGTTGAATATTATGAACATCAATCATACGAAGAGTGGTTTGCCGGAGAAACTCGTTAAACCTAGATTAATGTTTTAGTTTCTATCACTTTACGAGTGTGGATAACAGCTATTTACTTCATCGCAGCTCGGAGGTCAAACTTTTATCATTCATTATAGGTAGATACCACCTAACTCGAGTATACCTACAAATAGAGTGTAATGTCAAAGCAGTATGGATCAAATTTAAACTTATTTATTTGTCTGACTGTACCTACGCTCCAACTGTTTATTTTCTTTACGATTGGTTAGTAGTTTTCCTAAGCACGGCATTATGCGTTTGGGTGTGGATAACTGTAAGTAATTAAAAAATCATTTGCTCGGAACGTTAATGGTATGGACGGTAAAATGTATATGTTCATTGGCAGTTATTTTTTTAATAATTAGGTACGGTTGGCCAAGAATGTGGTTTACCTACTTATTACTTTGCGAGTATTGTTGTTTGTAACTCTAGCGCAAAAAATACTAAACGGATTTGGATAAAATTTGGTAAATAAGTATTTTTTAACCCGAATTAACGCGGGTGAACTCGCGGACAACTAGTTTGTAATAAAAATAAGTTAATGTTAAGCTTTTCTGGTATTGATAAATATTGCAAGGAAAAGTCATCATAGTAGGTAACCTACTTCACAGTAGGTCTGTAGGTATCTACTGGTTGGATCGGGCTAAATATCATAAGTATACATAACATAATGGGTACAATACTTCTATATTTGTCTACAAAAGGATAAATGTTTGGTAATTGGCTACTTGGCAGTTTTTGAAAAAGTATTGTAAAATGTGCGCCCGTTCATTTTATATCCCAAGCAATTCGATTTATCTGGAAAAAATGTAAATAACCAGAGCAAAATAAGATTTTGTGTAACACATTTAAAAAGCGCGCGCAAACGCCAAGTCACGTCACTGTTGCAATTATGACGTCAACGTCCTAGAAAACGAACCGATAAGCATAGGAACGACTTAATTTAGATAAACGGAAAATGTTTCAATAAATTGTTAATACGATTAGAGAGACAATAACTCAATTTAATCGGTAAAATAATCATTGTTTCGCCACATTAAAATAAATAATTTTCGCCGACAGCTGTCATTTCCGAATTGCAATGGTGGTTTCCGTTTCGGTTCTTTTGTTCCACAGATAAAAAAAAGTAAAATTTATTTTGCAAAAATAAAATACTAACTATGCTTTTAATTAAAAAATAAAAATGTAAAATTATTACTTTACTAATAAGCTAACATATCTTACACTTTTCATATTTTATTGTTTACACTGTCAATAGATACGCAAGCTCCGTTAAATATTACAGTGAAAACCAGGGTGCGTGCAAATTGTAAAAAACCGATAGGAACCGAGAGATACTGGCGAAATACCTACAAAAAGTCACTTTGTCCCCTAGGAATCCATGGACGCGACCCCATTGTCGGTAGGTTTTGAGACAATTTAAGGATGTTAAAATGAAGGTTTGTACGAACTTACAGCTTCTTACCTTGATTTCAGAGATTTTAGTTAAAATTACTGGACTAGTAAAGATTATATTTTCGTGATTATACTGTGGACCGTACTAACAAACGAATTATAGAACTTGTAAAGAGTTCAGGTATCTGCATACAGGAATATGTTATTAAAATTAAGCTAAAAGCTTAATGTATGCTTATATTATTTTATCATGATTCTCGTGACATTATAATTGCGTGATGCCAGAAACGTAGCATCGCTGCTTATCTAAAAAATAAAAATGCTAATCTTTACTGCTGACTGTATCTTTTACATGTCACTTAAAAATAAAAATACTTGATGTGTGATATAATTTGATTTATTGTATTTTATCATTTTTAACAAAGGTTTTAGAGAAAATATCTGTAAAATAAATTATTTTTTGAAGACAATGACTACTAAGTTGGCCTTTTTGTACTTATACATACCTTTATTTACATCTAACGCTTTAGATTTGTACAAACACAGCAATATATCAACCTAAACAAAACTTGAAAAAAAAAATACAATAGATTTATAATTTTTCAATACTCATGATATTAAAAGATTTAAAGGTACACTTTTGTGAAAAAAAGTTAAAAGTCGCCCTTAGGTACCTTAACAATTACTATTTACAACCAAATCGCATATTCTTGTCTTTACCTATGTACATTTAAAATCATCGAATGATTCCTTTACTTCTAATAGCAGCTTGGATTTGACTGTCTATGCTTGTATAGTACTTCATTATACTCAACAATTTTGTTACTCTTTTCATATCCCCATCAAAAAAGGCCTTAGATAGTCGTTTTTGTAGATCATTAATCATAGCCTTATTTTCTTTATTCAATGCCATGATTTCTTCTTCAGATTCCGCATTTTCTACTTCTTCATTCTTTTCCATTATTTTCATGAGGAATTCTTGGTCCACTTCAGTATTTTCTGGGATTTCTTTACCTCTTAATTTTAACATGTAAATACCTAAAATAAACACCAATCCATAAATAAATATTTTTTTCAAATTGGATTTATTACCAACTAGCTGTGCCCGCGACTTCGTTCGTGTGGATTACATCCTTTCATGGTCGGTTTTACCCCTATCTCCCCTAATATTCGAAACAAAAAGTAGTATATATTTTAATAGAGCTATATTTGTGCCAACTTTCATATCTCTAACTTTAAAAATAAACATTTTCCCATGTAAACTTTCAAAGGTGGCATTACACCCGCCCCCCCCCCCCCCTTACTTTCTAACAAAAAGTAGCCTATGTCCGTTCTTGAGGTTCAACGTATACCTATGCCAAATTTCATCAAAATCGGTTTAGAGGTTTAAGCAGGAAAGCGTAACAGACAGACAGACAGAGTTACTTTCGCATTTATTACATTAGTAAGGATAACATGGTTACGACCAATAATAGACCTTTATTAGATCCACCTTTAATAGACCATACATTTTATGGATGTATGGATGTAAATTGTCTCATCCATATGAGTAATTTGTATTTGAAAATACCTCTAGCTAATGGTTCCAGGAGGGTTTTATAAGCTTCGTTGACTAGAGAAGAGTATTTGTCAGAAATATCTTGCTCCTGCTTATCTCTGAAACAAAAATAACAGCTAAATATCATGGAAATAAACAGTTTTTATAAATTATTTAAACAAAACGGTTGATAGTGAACAAGTAGGTGTGTTGATGATAAAAGGTAAAAAAGTTACAAACTTGTACTATTTTATGAATTTCTGAGAAAGTTTAGTGCAACAATGAGATGGATAGACTCAAGATATACCTACCTCCTTTATAAAATGAAATAACTACACAGAAATTGATTTTAAAGACAAATATAATTCCAATTTAGGCAATCCTTTTGCTACAAATTTATCGTTTCCAGACAACTTTCAGGTAGAGAAAATAGTAGATAATGAGCAATGGGTATAGACATGCAACAACGTAACTAGAGAAAAGAATGTTATCAATAGTAATACGATAACAGAAATACAATGAGTTTTAATCTTACAATTTATCTAGTTCTAAGTGGAGAACTAAGAGTCATGTTATCACCCTGATGAGAAGTTGATTCTAAAACTATTTTAATTTAAATAATCACACATTTCAATTTAAGCTATATTATCACAATTTAACAACTTACTTGTTAGCAAACTTATCTGGATGCAAATATTTCTGCAAGTCTTTATATCTCTTTGCCAGTTCAGTTTCATCTTGGTCGTATGATTCTTTCACTCCCATTACTTCAAAATAGTTTTTATCCTTTTTAGGATTTTGTAAAGCATTGCAGCTTGAGCAAAAGAGGTTAGCTACGAGCTTAGCATCGTTTCCACAAGACCAGCAAGACGATAGTCTAATTTGTAATAGAAGTGGATTTCTGAGTTTGCTGTTGTAAAGGATACGTATGAGCCTCATAATTTAGTATAATTCTGTTCGAAACTTGTACAATACGACTTCAAAATAAGCGAAACAATTACGAAACTCTGTGTGGCTATGATTTTATTCACAGTCGATTTCTAACCTCAATTGTGCATGTTAATCAGTGAGTCAAATATTAACTGTGCACTATTTTTGAACATCTGTATAGTAGGTACTAATTAGTTAAAAAAAATTCACATTGTTTGTTTCACAACAATACGCAAAATTTCCATAATTTTTTGCCATGAAACTGTCAATGTTATATTAGACAATCAGCTGATGCCGATCACTAGACAGTCCGAATAAAAGTTTGATATCGGCAGAGGGTAGTAAGAAGGCAAGACGTGGTCAATCCAATTCATTGGTTTATATTTATGAATTCGTAAGCTGGAAATAAAAAATAAATTTTGATGCAGCGCTGGTCGCCGTATCTACTCTGCCTTAGGTTTTCGTAGAATACCAGCGTCGTGGTACGCACAGCGTCACCACGACATATGCTGAACGGAGACCTTTTAGGTACCTACCATGTTAGTTGATACCAACCACATTGTTTAATTTACCTATGTATTAAAAGTACCTAATAAATATTTTTCTTTCATTCTTTCAAACGCTTAACCATGTCCATGCATGTCCTTGTGACTTGACAAATTTGCTTCAGACCCGATTGTACGGTCGAGAGTACGTCAAGATAAACACTTACAGTTCGAAATTAATTCTGGACAAATTCCAAAGTCTGGCGTGCTTATATCTATGGCTTCGTTATACTTTGTCATAAAACTTAAAAAGAAAGAGGGGTCGAAGATGTCAATTTTTTGACGTTGACGTCGCTGTCAAAAAATAAGTAAACATTTTGTATCGTAACTTGTTTGAATTTGTTTATCGAATAATAATAAAAATGGTGTCTTATTTTACGAGCGACGCGTCGGGCGAAGGCACGAACTTTCAAAAGGAGATTACAAACATGATGCATGGTTTCGGTGACAACCCCAATCCGAATGCCGCAACAGTTCTGCTTGTAGAAAACATTGTGCTGCAGCAACTCAAGAGCATGCTTCAAGAAGCGTTAAACTCCTCGAACATGAGAGGAGCCACTGCCATATCCAATTTCGACATAATTTATTTAATGCGTAAGAATTCCTTGAAGCTAAAGAGGCTACACGATTACCAACTCAAGTTGGACAAAATAGACAAAAACCGGGCAGCTGTGAGTGCGGAACCGATAATAGGTAGCAGCATAATCATGGAAGATGATAAGGATCCTTCTATTAAGAAACGGAGAACTCACATCGATGTTATAAAGGAATTAGACGAAGTAGATGCAGTAAGTGAGATAAAATTTGACGTAACAGATTATTTAAGAAAGGTAAGAGCTGCAAAGATTACGGAATCGATGACGTTTGAGAAATATGAAGCATATCATAAAGCAAGGTGCACATCGTTTCGCTCAGGTTCGGTTTGTAAAGGCTTTGGTAAGTTGGAGAGGTGGATAAATCCTAATAAAGATTTGAAAATAACTCTGCCAGCATTGGAAGTATTATGTTTCTTGGCATATGAAACAGTAGCGGAGATCGTAGAAGCGGTTTTTCTGATTCGTCAAGATGCTAAGAAGAAGAGTGGCGATCCTTTCAGTAAATTTGAGGGTGGCTACTTTTGCAATCCAGTTAGTTTGAACAACGCTGTCTATATAAAGTCAGGGTATGAAGGAGTACCAGCTATAACGGTGGCAGAAGTCAGAGAGGTTTTAAGGAGGTATTTTGCACCAAGGACGGGAATGAATGGTTTGTTTTATAGGAACATGAATAATGATTTGCCAGTTAGATATATTGCTATTTAACAATTCTTTTTAATAAATAATTTACATAAAACCTTTTTGTTTTTTGTAACCAAGCATCCTTATTTTGTATTCTACAGGAGATGGTTGATGGGTTCATCATTTCTTCCATGCTATTTGCTTTTTAAGTAAGTGTGACTTGTTGGTAAGTCAACTACATAATATTAAAAAAGTATGTCACTCTTAAAAACCATACTTGATAGATATTGTTTCTCATTTTTGCGTCACTCAAATACTCAAAGAAATCTATAGCGTAAAGTTGTCTGATTTTGTTGTTGCTATAGCCTCACAAACACCTCTATGAATTTTAAGAATTGTATGTCGATCTAGACGCGCGGTCGCGTGTCATAGCCAAGTTCAAGCTAACGGAGCTGTAAAAAGTTTGTAAAGAAACATTTTGCAGGCCAGTATTGTGATGCTAATGAATAGTTAGGTTGTCATAGCGATGTCGGTTCCTCTCTTGCTTACGATCAGGCTGGGAGGAGCCTATATTATATACCTACTGTGCTATTATAAACAGCAGCACCATGTTAATAACCCGCAACATTTGAAGCCAATTTTGGAAACCTTATAACTTTAAAAGTATTTTAGTTAAACATGTCAAATTTGGGTCATACCGTCATACCTACATTGAATTTGCGAGATAACTATGACGTTTGAATTTCATAAACGATCCTCAAACGGTTAAAAAACATCTGGAAATCGTCATTAAGCTTACGCTTAGTTGTTTCTTGGAGCAATAAACGATACTGCCGCCCGAAGCGTTTGAAGGGCCCGCAGCTTCTGTTGAATGCAGAATTATTATATAAAATATTAAAGCACTGCTCACGACGCGTTTTCGGAGCTTCTTTGTAACCGCATTGAACTGAAATTTCGCGGTTGGAGTTTACAAAATCCATGACTTGAATGTCACTTTCTTAACTTGAGATTGTATTTACGTCTCGCTTTTTAAGACACATTGAATCAGCTGTTAAATTAATTTACTCTTTAATACCGCACATGATATTCAGAGCCATTGATGAAACCAATATGCCAGTCACTTAAGGGCTGTCCCCTTAAGTGACTTCTAATCTAGGAAAAAATATATTAGGCTTCTATAACGTGACAATACATGATATTATCAGCACTGTGCGAGAAGCCAGAAATATAAATAAATAAATATTGGACAACATCACATACATTGCTCTGATTCTGTGGTAAGTAGCTTAAGCACTTGTGTTACAGAATCAGAAACAACGACGGTACCACAACACTCAGACCCGTGACAATATGGAAAAGTTCGTTTCCCATAGTGACCCGACCGGGGTTCGAACCCGGAAACTCAGAGATGGCGCTTGCCAAAGTCAGGCCTGCTCGCCTCTCGGCTACGGAGGTCGTCAGAAAACGTCCTATCCGCCCTCGAAATCTGCGGTAGCGTCACAAAAACTTGAGCCTCGAACCAGTTTTTCAACCGATTAATCCCTGCTAATTAATTCAGCTTATTCCCAATAGCCGAACGCGCATCCAATAAAGCTGGTCATATTTCAGCGGCGAAATTAAATTTGCTACCAGCCGTTCACAAAAACGTTGATAAAGTTTGCCCTGGGAACGGCAAATGCTGCCCGACTGTGTGCTCTGAATTATTTAAGCAGCCGTCATTGTATCGGAAATATGGATTACTTTGCCAAGTTTGAAAACGGTCCGTTTGCGATGCCGTGTCAGTCTAACTTCTGTTAATAATCTTTAATTCCTTGGCTGTAGCAGCAGATTTTATGTTGGCCTAGTTTCATATTCATATTATTTATTTAAAACACTCCATAAATAAGTAACGATGTTCTATATAGTTTCTTAAAAACTAAAAGTACCTACAAGTTATGGGCCATGGCGGTGATGGCGGGCACAGCAAATTTAAAATATTTTTTGAACCTATTAGTACATTTTGTTAGTTTTTGTGTAAGTAGGTGACTTATTTGGAGGGCCATTTTTCTATTTTCTACGCGCCACCACATGTATTTAGATTTTGAAAAGTATAAAAATCGGGTTTGTGTCATTCTTTCGGAGACATTGCCTAAATTGTTTCTTCTAATCAGGCTGCGTATTAGGTATACCTATGTAGTTTGCGACTTTGCGAATGCAGTCTTTTGAGCGCCATCTTCTGTATGTAGGTACACAGAGCAAATCATTGGACGTCTAACGCGTAAATTTTGCATTCAGGTTGAAATAATGACAAAGGCGTCTCCTTAGAATTTCCGATTAAATGGGGGCCCAATTTTTTAACTAAATGTTTACGTAGAATCGAGACGTTTACGTAGATAAAGAAAAAAAAAATTACCTACTTGTGTCCTGACAATACTTAGTAGGGACTTTCACGTGTAGTAAAATGTATCTAAACATTATGAGGTTTAGAATAAGGTCGTTAACATTTAGTCTACGTGTCTGTACATGTAAGTAAGTAGGTACTTACTTACATGTACAGACATGTAAGTAAGTACCTACAAAGGTATAAGTGGTAGGTACCCACTTATACCTAGTCCAAATTGGCAATCGACCTCGCACCACGCATTATCGCTTCACCCGACTTGTTTTGTTAGTGTCGTGTATTGGATTAAGGCGCTTAATTAGGGATCTGGTCGCTTAATGCTTTGATGTTTTATACAAAGGACATACGAAAGGGCCCACCTTTGTTCCCTACTAATGGAAAGTTCCGGTTAATGACCTCAAGTGCGCTGGCTTTTAAGAGGGTACTTGAATAGCCGCAGACATATTTGATCCAATAAGGTATTTTTGATTGTTTCTATTCCATGGTTTTCTGTTCCATATATTTGTTAGTCAATATTCTGACAAGCTTACCTCAATAAATGCCTAGGTTTATACGATTCCTAATGTATATAATCTATATATATAAAAGGAGAAACTGACTGACTGACTGACTGACTGACTGACATATCAACGCACAGCCCAAACGGCTAAACGTAGGCACTTGAAATTTGGAAGGGACGTAGCTTAGGTACCGTAGGGGTGCACTAAGAAAGGAATTCCCGAAATTCCCACGGGAACGGGAATTAGCGGGAAAATCCTTTTGTATGAAAAATCTAAACCGCTTAAGTTAGACGCTTGAAATTTGGCATGCAGGTACCTTAGTAAATATAAAGTTTAGTTATGGCTGTATTTTGAGAAATTCCCACGGGAACGGGAGTTAGCGGGAAAAAACTTTTGTATGAAAAAATCTAAACCGCGTAAGTTAGATGATTGAAATTTGACATGCATATACCTTAGTGAATGCAAAGTTAAGTCATGATTGGATTTTCCAAAATTCCCATGGGAACGGGAATAGCGGGAAAAACTTTTGTACCGCGAGTTAGAGGCTTGAAATTTTTTAGTATATGGGTATCTTAGCAAATGTATCTACTTATATAATATAGTGTACCATTCAGTTTTTGTTTAACAACTAATCGTATCCATTACATCGCGCTTCTTAGATTTTTCCGTGGAAATGAGAAGTTTTCTTATAGTTGTGATTTATACCGCAATATAAACGAATTCCACGCGGGCGAAGCCGCGGGCGGAAAGCTAGTGGCATATATCGTAACATGAATAACAAACAACAAAAACTGTACCTATTTGTGGAATAATCAGCTTGAAACTGAAGATTCTGAGAAATGCTAATCAGTAGGGAGAAATTATTTATGTATGTTAATTAACTATGGCAATCAATACGTTACGTTAGATAACCACCTGGCCTTAGAATAATAGTGTTATTATTGTAAGTGCCTTTATACATGACATATACTGATAACGACAGCTTTCCGACGACCTTTTGACGACCTCCGTAGCCGAGAGGCGAGCGGGCCTGACTTTGGCGAGCGCCGTCTCTGAGGTTCCGGGTTCGAACCCCGGTCGGGTCAATATGGAAAACGAACTTTTCTATTTCCATATTTACCCGACCGGGTTGTTTCAGATTTCAGTAACACAACTGCTTAAGCTACTTACCATAGAATCAGAGCAATGTATGTGATGTTGTCCAATATTTATTATTTATTTATTATTTATTTCCGATTTTTTGGCTCAACATTCCTGCCTTCCTAAGCGTTAAAACGGTAGGTCTTCGGTTTTCTCAATGAGATACCGCTTCCATGCCAGGTTGTGTTTCCTGTCCGGGTTATTTGTTTTAGGTTTCCGTACTTCAAAAAGAAACGAGGAACTCATGTAGCATTGGTTTGTTGTTCATCTGTCAAGAATGTCAAGACCCTTGTTCTCAGGAGCGCGTGGAGGTACCTATCAGTTTGAAACAATGTATGGCAACGTAGCACAACAGCGCGCGACGTTGCCATAAGACACGTAGCCTGTTGTTTGATTTACAAATTGTTAGTTTAGCATCAATGGTAGGTATTCATTAGTCCATCGCGCAACATGTCGCGAGCGAAATGTTGCCTTATGGAAACGCGGCTTAAATATTACATAACAAGCGGATTTTCCAGCGGCGAAAGAATTCCTACGGTTACTAATGAATGAATGGTAAGTCATTGACAGTCTTACATCTTCAACGTACCATGGATACCAAAGTTGGTTCACCGATTGCACGAAGACACGAAGACCGATGGACCGTAGCATGCTTGGAAACTTGTGACAGTTAACTCACTACTTTTGCTTCGGTAAGCAGGGTACTAACTTTGCGTCTGGTCGAAGTTGCGGTTAGTTGGATATATGAAGATCATGATTGTAGTCAGTGAAAGTGCAAAAATTTAAAATTGAAGCCATTTGAAATTCTATCTTATATTATATTAGATCAAGGTACGATTATGTAGGTAATTGTGTAAGGTGGTTGGAACTTGGAAGAGATTGCTTTCTAGCAATAGGACCGCCTAAATTGTACTTGAATATGTTTGTGAAACCGATTTCTGTTAATTTTTTTGGGTGTTGTGGTACCGTTTTTTCTGATTTCTGTAACACAAGTGCTTAAGCTACTTACTAAAGAATCAGAGCAATGGATGTGATTCTTTTTTTATATTGCACTTCAAGATTGACCTCATCCCACCTGATGTTAAGTGGTAATGAGGTCCTAGCTTAAGGGTGACAAGTACAGCATAATAAATCTGTTACTGGATTTTACCTTGAAGGCTTGACCCCTGCTGCTAACGTAGCACCCCCAGGAGCTCTGGAAACTTTACTCACACGCAGGAACACAACTTTTGGATGTTATTTGGATGCGGTCTTCTGTAAGGTGGAGGTATTTTTACCAGTCGGGCTGCTCTAGTTCGAGCGATAAATCGCTATGCCCTACCCCTATTTGTTGTCCAATATTTATTTATTTATTATTTTCTGTGCAATAAAGTGTATCTATCTACATATCTTGGATGTTAAGTAGGTATGTAGATCATAAGGTCATTAAAATGTAAAATGGTTATGGAAGTGAATAATGGCAATGAAGTAACTAATTACAGTGACGTATTGGATCTTGTTTCCCTTTGTTTTCTTTTGAATCCAAAGGGATTTTGTCATATTTATTTGGTTGGTACCTACATATCGTTTTTGATGTATTCCATAATTAAGCGTCTCCTATCTACTACACTTCTCAACAATATGCTTATAAATTGGCGTATATTATAAACCATATGTATATAATATACACCAATTTATTATATATACCGTACATATAAAATGTAAAAACTAGACGCGAAAACAAAATTACCTACAAAATCTGAACTGAAAACCTTTTTCCTTTAACGTAGACGCGCCATTAACTGAGAAAGGAGAACTTTCAACGTGCAATGCAACCGACTTCACCCCCAAACCGAACACTACACGTCCCAGCCGGAAGTTGGTAGAAAGTACCCACTAATTCCTTATTGAATATCTAAGCGTTATCTCGTACGCACATGGGCGGCACAAGAGGCTTGGCCGACACTCGACCCAACCGAATGCTTTGAGTGTCTGCACACCTTAACAAATGGCAGAGAGGAATGTCTATAGCAGAATGGTTTTTAAGCCTTACAAACTAAGATCTTGTTCGACCCGCAAACATAAACGTACGGCGATAGCTATAGTGTGTTTAAAAACATATGTTTTTGCACGCATTTGTTTCAATTAAAGCCTCGAATGTGGAAGACAAAACGACGGGGACGCTGTTACTGAAATGTAAGACATAGCGGTGGATATCGACAACAAAGAAATTGCTTATAGACCTTTATCTACACGTAGGTAGCGCGCCTAACTCCTCGCGTGCATGTGTGTATGTTGGAATATTAGTTAATTCAAGGCTATTATTTGAATGGCATGTATCTTAGCTACTTATAGCGTAAGCATTTGTGTTATGGAAACCAGAGTCAACAGTAGAAACTCAATGTTTACTTACTTCTAGATACTGAACAAACACAAATGTTCATCAGACGAATGTTTGTCCTGGGCGGGGATCGCATTCACAATGCTGATGAAAGAAGAAGCAGAAAAAAAGGATGAAAATCTTACTCATGTTGGCTTCTTATATTCCGTGTGCGCGTGGGATACTAATACATATACATCTTTTCTCGATTCATTCGACTATAAAGTACTTTAAAAAAGCATGCGAGATTGTAAGCTGAAGCAACAGCAATACTTTCTACTTCAGAGATGTATTGATTTTTTAGTCCGTTGCGTGCCTTGGCCTGTTTTTTTAGTGGCGCAAGGTTCATGAAAGGAGATGACGTGGGTTCGCCTCAATACATTGTAATATTTACTGTTGACTTACGGTTAGCTTTCCTACACTGTGCCGTCGAGTGCGGCTGCCGGTCCAATCTTTGCGATTAATTAAGTGGCCGGCCGAGCTCGATTGGCGATCGACTTGTGCCACACATTGTTACCGGTTACACGGTAACCGCTGACGACTTGTGTAGATATGTGTTGGTAACTAAGTCTATGTCGAGTCGGTTGCTTGTGTCACAATCTAATTGAGGGTAGTTGACGGAAATGGAACATTTTCATTTTGTAGGTTTCAGCGTGTAACTTTGGTGTTTTAGTGACGATCTATGCCGCCTTCAAAGGTGCATCCAGTCCAAGCGATTGGTTGCGCGAACACACGTACGAGTGAATGACTTTTGGATCTTATGTGTAATTTAAGGATGATCCAGAGTCTTCAAAAAATGTAGACCACCAAACGTTTCTGTCGTCAAATTGTGTTTATTAGCTTGCGATATTGTGCGATTATTGTAATTAGGATTCCCACATACGTCAGATAATATGATACTGATTATTGTATTAGAAAAAAAAATAAAAGGTAAGTATATAATTATACTAAAGGTAGGTATGACATACAAAATATAGAAAAAAAATATACAAAAAAAAATATGTGCCGACAAAATTTGGACTATGTCCGATATGTGCAGGGTCGCAAAGTCTTCGCTGAATAAGTTGCCATTTATAATAATTTCGAGGATTACTATAAGTGTATCATGTAGATACCAACGATAAGTCTATGATATGCTTGTATAGCAACGACGTCAAAATATCGCGTGATTATTGTTTCTATATCAAACATTTCTTACCGGTGTCTTCTCGGTAGATATAGGTTCCGAACCGGAAGTAGAATCACTTTGCATTGTATTCAATGACGATTCAAAAGTGTTATATGTAACCTACTTGAATAAAGAAATATTTGAGTTTGAGTTTGAGTTTGAAAATATTGTCTCTTAAACATACCTAATCGTGTTTTTGAACCAAACAATGTAGGTACTACAAAGCGTGAACATATAAAAGTTGTGGACGGACCGGTGCACGATTGCCTAGACCTAAAACAAATTCATCAGCATCAGAATGATTTCAGCGCCCCCCATGTTAAAAGGATGTTTGCACCTCCCCCTGGATTGAATGTAGCTCAGGGCGCTTTTCTAAGAAGGACGCATGCAAATATTGTCTCCTACCTCTGTTTAACTTAGTCCATTAATTAGGTAGATTAAACTTTCAATAAAATAATTCTCATAAATTAATTAAATTCAATTACAAATCAAGTACAATCAATTACCTATGGCTGTCAAAATTACATTGTTTATGTATTTTACTGCCATTTTTATTTTGATCAAACCAGTACCTAAACTTTAAAAGGTTGATTAAAACATTGAAATGCACTTTAAACATTTTTAACCTTTTGTGTGACACCATGGTTTTTTGTGGTAAAAAATGCAAGTTGTTAAGGACAAATTAAACTCTGAGGGGGTTTCATCTATCTTCTAATCGCCGGATACCGTCAGGATAGTTTCGCAAATACGCGTCATCATCCGTCTTAATCTGAACCTTATCTGCTGGACAATCTCTCCCTGCCTTTAAGTTTTAATAGGTCTACGATGAGGCTGCCCACGCAACTCGGTACCTTATATAGGCGTAGTATACCTACTGAAATGAATATCGTTCTCGTGTACCTATAAATCTGGTGTCTAAAGCTGGCACATTAAAGGTCGTAAGAGTCAGAAAACCAGACCCAATAGAATATCAATGGTGTTTGCAATTTAAATGGACATTCGACTTTATGAGGTTAGAGTACCAACTCATACAAACTTGGAAGAATATTGCACGTCGATTGACCGTGTACATAAGTCAGCCAGGATACGATTGGTAGGTCGCCTACCTAGTTGGTACACTCCTAATTAAAATAATAAAAAGTTTTCAGATTTTGTTGATAATAAGTATTTCAGTACTAATTTTAGCAAATCACTTCTATGCGACATCGAAATCTTCAGAAATTTGTCTCCACTGTAATATAAAAGTTTTTCGCCTTTTAATCAATACCATTACTGGGACCGAAGATTTGCTTGATCATAAATCACAAAAAAGATTTTCTTGGAAGCGCTTAATTTCAAATACGATTCGGATGGAACGAATTCGTGAATTCACAGAATTTCGTACCCAGATCTATTAGTGAAATGTGTTTAAAGTATAAGTATATCTTGATGTCTGATGTGAGCATGGACTTAGTATTTATTATATTAAGTCCATGGATGTGAGTGTCTCGTCGTCTGCGGTTAAGGCAACACTGGTCTTGACAAGTCAAACTAACTTGATGTTTTTGCACCGACTGGTTTCAAAACAAGTTAGGCATTTAGACAGCTCGTGGTTGGCACAGACATAAGTAACACGCTCTTCGCTTGTAATATAGGTAATTGGAAAACCTTTTTTTTTATTACGGGGAGTAATACTTTAGCGTACCGTCACCCGAAAGAGGTGACGTCTGGGATTCCATAAAATGGGCAGGACTACCCACTAAAACCACACGGTGTGACCTCATCGCCCTAAGTGGTGGTGGTGTGGGAAATAGGGTCTATCTGACCAACAGCAACATCGGTGGAACGCGGTCTACTCCTTTTAGGGTATTCGGGGAAAGACTGGGGATGGCTGAACTAACTGGACCTTTCGGTTCGAGGCTTTGAACGCGATACTGGCTGAGGTGCCTTTACACCGGCATTAGCCGGCTGGTCTCCACGCCGTAGCTGGGCATGGTCATATCGATGCCGCGCCCTAAGCCTTTATTGTTTTAGCGGCAAGCGGGGGCATAAATTAAACATCAAACCAATAACCGATAAGTCTGTAGTTCTCAACATATTCGGCAGAGTGCACTTACCGGAGACTAAAAGATTGGAACAACAGAAAAAAATCGTCGCCTACTATTACTTGTGGTTAGCTCGGTTGGAAGAGTAGCACGCGCGATACATGACGGTGGTGAGTTCGTGCCCCACACCGCAAGGGGAGATTGAATTATTCTGTTTATTTAAAATATTTTAATATCAAACTATCCCACATGTTGACTTGATCACGAAATCAAACCCTAATTTGAGCTATTTGGTGCTAATGTAAAGCAGTTCTATCGGCAAATTGCCTAATTTTAGACCATAGAACAATATCTGTTTCTATATGTAGCATGACTTATGATGTGCTTAACTAAGTATTTTCTCCTTAACTGTATTCATTTCAACTGTGTCACTAAGTCTTACCGTCTAGAGCTTTCAATTACTTAAATATGAATAGAAATATAATTTTAACAAAGGCATTATGAAATATTATTATTACAAGTTTGGAATACTCTTTTTGCATGATTGAAGCTGGATTGTATCTTAATTAAATCTGATGTTTTCTTAACATCTTCGCATCTATTTATTATTGAATAAAAAAGTATTGTATTATTTTTTTCATTTCTTTATAAGAATAATAGGTTTTGATAATACATTGAGTTAGAAGCCTAAATATCAATGGGACTATGTTCAATGTAAGGGTGACAAGTCCAGTAACTGATTTATTATGCTGTACTTATCACCCTTGAGCTAGGACCTCATTACCACATAACATCAGGTGGGATGAGGTCAATCTTGAAGTGCAATATAAAAAAAAAAAAGTTTATTTACCAAAAAACATAGATACAAAATATTGCATATTGGGTCCCACACTAGGAGAAGTCCTGTGAACACAATGTAAATTGATTATTGCCGGTTTGGAACTTATATCTACCGATGCGATACCGGTAAGAAAAGATGTAGATTAGGTACAGTATCAAACTTAATCGATTTTATTATTTTTATAGTACTAAACGCCGTACTAGCGAACTTTAAATATTAGAAACAGAATTTTTTTATCTCCCCTTGCGGTGCGGGAATCGAACCCACGACCTTCACGTATCGCGCGTGCTGCTCTTACCAACTGAGCTAACCGCAAGTTATCGTAGGCGATGAAATCTTTCTGCTGTATCAACCGTTAGCCTTTCGGTAAGTGCCCTCTACCGAATATGTTTAGAACTACATACTTATCGGCCTTATCTAACTAACTTATCAAACTTATTGCTTTGTGTAGATCACTTTGGACCTGGTCAAGAAACATTAAACTAAGTATTTATTTTTGAGACGTAAGTTAAAGCACACCAGTACTCAAAGTTGGCACTTTTTACAAGCATGACGTATGTGCCAGTTGCTTCACTCAACCATATTGTAGTGAATGTAACGATCCGAAATATAGCGCCACCACCCATATGAAATCGCTGTTGTGTTTCCCAAGTTGATGATTTGGGCACTAAAATATCTCCCACATTATACGCACCACTGATTTCGAGTTGTAGAAAAAGTCTGACTTCATCGAAAATGTAATCAAGATTGTTGCATCTCCGGAAAGTTATTTTATCGAAAGCTTTGTTTTTGTTACTTCGATACTGTTGACGTTGTTGGTAGGTCAGTTACACACGGCTCAGGTTGGCTGAGCATTCTTCGTTGCTCATCCCGACGTCCAAAAGTGCACCAAATTCCGATCTGCCATGTGGAAATTGCAAGCTTTGTGTTACAAAGCCCTTTTAATATAGCGTGTTAAAGCTCCAAAGATGGCTTACATTTTTAGGTTGAAAATTATCATGTTTTATTGTGAGAGACAGCCTGGTTAAAGCGACATATCTCGTTTGTTAAAACATGGACTTCTCGTATTTACATAAAACATGGATGAAGTCGTTTATTTATCTATGTTTAATGTAGGTAGCTAGCTATGTACTTAGGTATTGATAGATATAATTTATAGCACAGAAAATTAACATCACCATTAATCTTTAGCATACATTTTAAATTTCATGTCTCATACATTTTATTAAGTAAGAGATTAGCCGAAAAAAAGAGAGCTAGACAGGCGAAAATGGAAGTATATTATGGCTTAAGTAGAAGTTATTATGTTACATACACTCCAATTCAATTATTTTTAAGAACGTCCGGCTAATCAAAAATTAATTTGTGAAGTTTAAAAAGCGTTGCCCACACGGTGCCTATGCAATTTATGAACGTGTATATCGCAAAAAAAGTTTTTAAGTAATACTGCACAAATTCAAAAGTTTGAAAATCAGCATTTATTCAAAGACAATGCTTGATTATAAAGAATAATGCCTGTTCTTAACCCTTTCTTAGAGGGGCGAAACAGAACAAAAACAATAGAAAAGATTTAATAACTTTTATCACCGTTGAGTTATGGCCAACTCTGGCTTCACGAGGAACGTATAGGCCCCTCCTCGCTACTCATAATTTCTCTTTTAATATATTTATAAGGGATAGCAACCCAGGCCGCAATCTGTTTCCGAAATTGGAATATTTTTTACTTTATCCCAGCGCTTCAGACGGGGCCAACATAAAAATGCCAGTGACGAAGTGAAATGTGACTCTAAAATGGATTAGTTTAGGTTGTTTTTCGATCGGTGTACGTTTTTAGTGGTGCTGCGTTTTATTTTACGTAACAGATATGACTGTGTGCAGCCGGCGGGTTTGTTTAATCTGTGCCAATTGGTGGCGATAGATCAAGTGGTGCTAATGAAACGGGGGTAGATAAAGTCTACAGTGTATTGGAGTTTTTATTTTGCAGTTGTGGCGTTTTGCCCGCCGGCCTTTACTCTTCGGTGTCTTTTAATGTTCCGATTTGTATGAATTGCCATTTTTAAACAGACATTTTTTTTTTTAAACTTTTTTGCACAAATAGGTACAACAGGTGGACTTAATGCTAGGGGCATTCTCTACCAGTCAACCCTTGGGTCATGCAGATAGTTTGTATATGGGTGCGGTAACATGGGAGAAAAAAAGAAATCATTTTAAACAACAATAAATTAAGCATTAAAAATAACATTACGGTATCTTTTAAATATACGATAATAATACACATACTATATAAATTAATCAGAATATAATATATAAAATATGAAGGTATACTTAGATTTACATAATATTGATAATTTATATATAAAAACAAATATCTACATAACTATAAATTCACATTCCGTATAGTCTTTAATTCTATTCGTAACTGTGGGTCGTATGAAACAACTGTCATTGCGCTTTTTAAATCGAAGGGATAATTTGTACAATGCCCTGTTGCAATAGTTTACGATTCGCAATGTGTCAACAATTACTATCCGTTTTTCTAAAAGTCGTTAATTCTAATTTTTAAATTTACGTTCCATATCAGCTGTCATAAATCATTTTGTTGACATTTAAATTTAGTGTTTACGTGCGCAATAGGGAACGTGCACATCGATGGTGCTGCCAACTGGTGTCATCAATTTGAATGTTTTACCCATGGTTTTACCCTTAGAATAAGGAAAGTATAGAAACCGCATCATGACAGCAACAATGTTACCGTCCACCCCAAAATATTTTTTTTCAACATTGTTTTGACGTTTAACAATTTAAAAATGAGTATTAATATCTATTTATTCTTTAGTAATGTAGCTAATGTCGATTTTAATATCGATAAAATGTGATAACAATATGGATGGGGAAGAAATAGGGATCTTTTTCTTCTGTCGATATAAAAATAATGAATACATAAATAAATATCAGGCTATATCACATTGACCCGAGTCCAAAGTAAACAATTTAAGCACTTGTATTATGTAAATCAAAACCAACGGCGGAACTAGCCCTGCTTTCCTTCATAATTGCCACCAGAGTAGTACTAACATGCTAGGATGAAGAAGACTACAAGAAAGCAGTTGAATAATTTAACTTTTGTACGACTGTATGCTATGAATACCAAAGTGTATCAGCATATCGACAATCCAGTACATACTTGATTTCGTTTATGATGTTTGCATAAGTATACGAAAAAATAAAATTACAGTGCTACCAATATTTATTATAAAAAATATATAATTTTACAAATTAGCGATTTGTGTAAAATTAAAACTTTTTGCAAACAAATGACATGTAGTTTAGTCCAACCATAGATCAGAGGATCTCAATCTCATATTACTTTGCAGTTTACTTTATTGATTTTCGCCCTGCAATGGGATTCTGTTTTCACATTTCCTGTAACAAAATACAAATTAAATAAAGTGAATTCAGACATGTTTATATTTATATATCTCGTGAATCATACTTGTTCAATTTATGTCGAACTAAATCAAAAATTTCATACGATGCAATAGGTACATTATGCCATTGCCGATATTTTAAGAGCCATGACACCATTTTTTACCACTCTTGATAAATTCTTATTTCGCGATCTAAAAGTGAATGTGTTCGAAAATTTTATCGACAAGTACGATGTAATTTTTTTCATTGGCACATCACTACAGCAATAAATATACATTATTTAGATTTGAAAATTTGGTTATTATTGCGCCT
Source organism: Glyphodes pyloalis (assembly GCA_037074685.1). NCBI lineage: Eukaryota > Metazoa > Arthropoda > Insecta > Lepidoptera > Crambidae > Glyphodes > Glyphodes pyloalis. Next base: position 4,070,459 of record JAYKKO010000021.1, on the reverse strand, counting down.
TTATTTTGGGGAAATTAAAAATATCAAAGGTTAACAAGCATTTTCTAAATCGTTGGCTCATTTTTACAACATAATACGCAAATGTTTTTGCAAAACTTACCGATGAAGACGATATTGAATAACTCTCGTTATTTTTTAAATCACAAACTTAAAAATCACCATGGTCTTTGATATACAGTTATCCTCGTCCGCAATTATAATAATTATTTGGTTTTATTGAGTTTTCATACATCATTTTGCTACATAATTAGAAAATCTTGTTTTAGTGAAATTCAGTTTGACAATTCAATGTCAGTTTATTAAAATACGAGATAGGGATACCATAGATCCTGTCACAAGTATGCACTAGTATTTAAGAATACTAATATTCATAAGTATGACTATTAGTGAGCCGTATTCCCATTTAAAATATAAGAGTATGTACATAAGCTAAAAACCAAAAACTGTTTTCGTTTATACTTAATAGTTTTATTTAATAGTGGCACGGTATTTTGAAATAGACATAGGGGTGTTTTAAACATTTAATTTATTAGGTGTGTGGAAATATTGTTGCGTAATGGATGCGCAGATGCAAAATATATATCAAACCATGTTAAAACATGGTTTATGATAAAGTTTGTATCGATTAGTAGCACTATTCTGGAAAATATGCAATACTAATAAATTAATAACATATATACATAGGAATAAAATAAAGCGTTCAGTAAATAGTTACGAATATAACAAATACTGTTAAATACTAGAAAGTGATTTTTCAATAATGGCCCATCACTGATTAAAACACGGCCATTAAAATTAGTCGTATTTGAAATTGAATGTATTTTCAATTTGGTAACGTTCTATTGGCAGTCTATGGTTGGACTCCAACTTCCGGAGTCCAGTCCATAGATTTTCTATCTGCAGATGCGGACTCCAATACAAGCTTTGAGTGGTTTTTGTTTCAGTCACACTAGGTGGCGCTGCATGGCTAGATGCGAATAAGACGGCTACGTCCCAATTGCGGTTTTTAGCGTTACATCTAGGAATATAATATATCTATGGTTTTACCTTAGTTTAATATTTGATATTTACAATACGAGTAAATAAACATAATTTTATAGTTGAAAATACATTTTATAAACCTAAAATTAATGCATTGTTGCATTCCTGGATGTACCAACACATTATAAAAATACAGTAAATCAAATGGCGTAAAATTTTATGACTTTCCAAGGAATAATTTAATTTAATTTAATTTATTTTACAAATAGATACTTTTGTTTTATTTTTTTCAATAATTGATTTCTAATTTTTATTTTACAATTGACAAACTAACTGTGTGTCTTAGTGCAAAATTAGTAATAAGTTTAGCTTCCATTTGTAAAAAAAAACTACTGAGTTTCTTGCCGGCTATCTTCTCTTTAGTTATAGGTTCCGAACCGGATGTAGCTTCATTTGCTTTATATAGAGACTATTCATAAGTATTACTAATGTAATCTATGTGAATAAAAAATATTGACTTTGACTTGACTTTGAATAGTATTCACATTCCATGGTTATGTGAAAAACGGCAAAAGTGGATAAACGCAGTAAAAAAACATACGTAAGTATGAGTTTTAAAAGTATTTAGAAATTACTAATGATGTCATTAATTACTTAAAATAACTAAGTTTTGTAGTTTGTAGTTAATACGACTTCTGTATGTAAACATAAGGTTAAATCTGCTTACAGCAAACATTCGAATGATTAGCTTCCATCTAAAAATACAACATTGCAGTGCTTACTTTATTGGCAACAAAAAATCTGAAAATGCTGTACATCATATCTCCCTACAATTTTCCCTGGTGAAGAAAACAATCCACAAGATCTGGTTAGGAAATTGCAAATATTTAAAAGGTAATTCAGAAAAAAATTACAGCAATTTGCACGTCGTAAAGAATGAATATGTTATCACAGTATAATTTTTCTTATGAGTTTTCTCTTAAACATCTATCAGTGGCCGGCCTCGAAGAGCTTTTTACCTTATATTTTGACCACGTTGTCGATCATTATTTATTGGTCTAAACCCATATTTTATGATTTTAATCATCATAAAAATATGTAACTTGGATTTTACATTGTAGACAGCACGACATGTCTGTTGTTTCTTTTATTGTCGGCATAGTGTCTTTTGTCGCAGTAGTGCTGCCACCTATAGTTTGTGCACGGTCCCTATAGGAAACCATAAAAACATAGTTTTTGATTTAATGTTTTTTTTTCACTAGCTTCTGGCTTCGGAGATATATCGGACATTTTATTTCGCAATTGTGGCGTTTGCCAGCATTTAATTTACTCTTCGGTATTTTTCAATATTCCATTTTTATAAATCGTATGTGTCTTTGATTCTATTTAGAACTGTGTGTCATTTGAAAAAGTTGTTTTTTTAATATTGGACAATATCACATACATTGCACTTGTGTTGCAGAAATCGGAAACAACGATGTACCACAACACCCAGACCCGAGACAATAAAGAAAAGTTAGTTACCCATATTAACCCGACTTGGGATCGAACCCGGGACCTCGGACATGGCGCGACACCAAAGTCCGATTCGCTCGCCTCTTGGGTACGGAGGTCGTCATTATCGTTTCGCTATTTGAAAAGAACGCATGTTTTGTACCTATATCACTTTGTGGAGATTTAATTAGAATGTGCGCCATAAAAAACTATAGACATTAGTTCTCAGCCATTTTATATTACATACACGACTATGTATAGCTGGCGGGTTTGTTTGATTTGTGCTAATTCGTAGCGCTAGATCTAGTAGTTCTAATAAAACATTTTAAATTGGAAATTGTATGACTTTGTACGACGGTTTGAAATTACAATGGTTTTGCTTTTGGAAGGGAAACCAATATTATGGGTAAATAATAAATGCGCCAGACAAACACACCAATCACCTGGTCTCAAACTAAGGTTTTCCCTTGTACTATGAGCACCAGACGACAGATCACTTCTGTGTTGTTGTGTTCCTGCGTAAGAGTAAGGTTTCCAGAGCTCTTTGGAGGTGCTACATTAGTAGCAGGGGCCAAGCCTTCAAGGTAAGGGCGATAAGCCCAGTAACAGATTTACTATGCTGTACTTGTCGCCCTTGAGCTAGGACCTCATTACCACTTAAAATCAGGTGGGATGATGTCAATCTTGAAGAGTAACAAAAAAAAAAGATACAAGCTTGGGGCGTCATCCCAGCACACCCAGACCCAAGTCAATTTAGAAAAGTTCCTTTTCCCGCCCCGTTTTGGCCGCCTACCTTAGCCACTGCGACACCGAGGTCGTCAAATACGTATGCTAAATATCAACGAATCCTACGACGCAGCGTTTCTTGCTACGACCAATCAGAACAACGTTTGTTTGCCATAGATAATATTAATTTATACGGGTCTAAGATGTTTGAGCCTCAGTCATTATCAAAGAACTGATGAGCGTAACTAAATACACCGGGCTGCGTGAGGCGTAATTAAAGGTAACTGCTGCTTCTTAGGTTTATATCTTACTTGTGGCTGCTCGCGACTTCGTTCGCGTGGAGTTAGTCTGTTCTAGTAATAATTATAGCTTAAGTTACTCAGGGTAAATGTAGCTATGTAGCTATCCAAAGGTGAAAGATTTTTTTTAAAATCGGCACACTAGTGTTTAAGTTTATTCATTACAACACAAACACAAAAATACAATTATTTCATCTTTATATTATAACTCTAGATATACTTGCTCTGGTTTACGATTTAGTTCATTTAATTTTAAAATGTATCCTATAAAACAATTTTAACCACCTCCGTAGCCGAGAGTAAGTTGAACTTTGGCGACGTCTGATTGACATTATGACTGAGGTCTCGGGTTTGATTGTCTCGAGTCTGGGTGTTGTGGTACCATCATTGTTCCTGATTTCTGTAACACAAGTCCATTAACAACTTACCACAGAATCAGAGCGATATTTATTTTCTAACTAAATTTTAAGTAGTGTTGAAATGTACGAACCAAAACTGTAGCTTCCATCGGTTCAAAACCTAATTCTGCTGAGATTCTGGTGACAAACTGTCTGTCTGTAGTTATCATATTCTTTACAATATAAAGGACAGAGATTTACGAATATAGTGCGCAACGAGCAGACAGTCATGTCCATATATTCTTATCGTTAAAATATTCATCAAGTTTGTAGTAGCGTTTGCTCATAAAGTATGATTTATTATGGACATTAAATCTATGCATGTGGAAGTCAATAATATAATGTTACGATTTTTTAATTTAATACTGTATCAATATTTTCATGAAGAAACAGAAACAAAATAATTTCTCTATAATTACATATATTTACTTTTTATTACGAAACTAGCGAACCGCCCGGCTTTGCAGAGGGCAGTATAGATAACGTGAACTAAGCCAGCATATCAGCTAGTTGAACTCATTTTGCTTGCTGTCATAGCACTGCACGGTGGTACCGCCCCCATACAAGGGCGGTCATAATTCCGTAACTCGGTTGAACGGCTTTCTTTCTCACTTAAAATCTCGTAGAATGTTATAATAATGTTCTATTTACTTAATTAATGATATACAGTAATATTTACAATGTAGTACGTAAGAGTTTCTTATAAAAAATATACGAAAAAAATTTAAGTTTTTGTCCCCCTTTTATAAATGCTTACGACTATGAAATCGAAGCAGGAAATTATAACAGGGCTTATAATTTATATTTTTTGATGTTATAGACAACTTATCTATAACAAAACTGAACAAAACTTAGGCAATCAAACTTAGCACTGTATTTACAAACTTAATCTTTAAAACTAGCAACTCGACTCTTATACTAATATTAAACTATACACAAATTATCAATAATCTAACTTAATATCCATAATTAAAGCTAGACTCGTAATAAACTTATAACCTGCTTCGACAATATGTTTAATTTCTTACGGGGAAGTTTCCGAAGACCAGTAATAAATGGATCTGAGCTCAGTAAAAGTCTGTTAAGCAAGTCCGTATTAGTAAGTTCTCTAGACATTTTGCGAGTATGATCTTGTCTAAAGGCCTTATAATGTTTATTGTTAGATTCAGCTGCCTCTTCGGATAATTCCCCGATGGATAACAGAGCATGCTGTGCAACATCACCACCATGGATGAGGACTTTGTGGACGGAAGCTGGGAGATTGTACCATAGATATTGCTGAACTAAAAGTCGCGCGGTTTCTAAAGCATATTCATTAAATTTATCTGAATCGATATTAAATCCCGATGACAAGGCGTGTAAAATTGTACAACAACGATCGATCAAATCTTTGTTTAAGCCTGTAATCTCGGCTGACACTGCAGAATTGTTGAAAAATTTTTACACTGCTCATTACTTCTTTTTAATTCAACAAATTCAATTTCTTTAAGCCAATCACAGTATTTGTTCAAAAACATTGATTTAGTTCTTTTAACAATTTTCCAAAATCTATCAACACATTTACATAAATTTAATATTCTACTATCTAAATCCTTAATATCTATATTTTCGACGTCATCCAGGGATGCCAGCATGGTTTTTAACACGTGTACATGTTTCAATGAAACGTTTCCACTAAGGGAACACCAAATTTCAAAGAAATGCAACCTCGAAAACGTGCATTTAATCAAATTACCTGAAAAAAATATATTAAAAAAATAGATTAATGTTTCGTAGTCATTTGCTACGAAGCAGCTACGAAGCCGTAGAGGCTGCATAGCATCTAAAATGGCAAACAAAGGCAGAACAAACTTTATGACTTTTAAAATAGACACTTTACCCATTATTTTGAAGTAGGTGAGAAAGGTTGAAAATGCTTGCAAAAAGTTATAGGTCTACGTAAATCCGAACTTAGGTTAAAATTTACTATCAAAATTGCGTGGCGTAGCATGTCAAAATTACAAATAATAAGTCAGTTAGAAATACAAAATATATCAAAATAGCATAAACATACCTTGTTCTTGGAAATCCATGTCAAAAACACCAAACAAAAACAAAACAATTCTGAGAATTCACTAATGCACAACAATGGTTGGATGAGTCACTGATAACGGCGAATGCAATCGTAATGATGTTTTCACTTCCGAGGTCGAAAGATAAGTGAAAATTAACTGTAATAGGTGATCTATTTATATTCTCAGGTAGGTTGTTTATCGGTAAATCGTTATGTGTAATTAAATAGTGGGTATTTGACAACACAATTTTTGCATTTATGACCTATGGCGGTACCACCGTGCACTGCTACAATCTCTGGTGCACTGTCGCAACGGGGTCGTAGTCAGCGGCTACGGTTCGTAGCATTTTAGTTGCAGCTGCTACGAGTGAATTATTCGTAGGCTACGGCAGCAACCGCATATGACCACGCCACCACAATGGTAAAAAAAAGAAATGTCTTTTTTTCCTGGATACAGCAAATAAAATTTTTATTTAAATTTCGAGGGTATTGCCAGTATTTGAATCATGAAATAAAATGACAATACAAATTTGGTAGAACATAGTCGTAGGAAAAGCATTGTCGATACAATTTATATTATTTTGTAACTTTTAGTGTGTAAATGAAGTGTTTATTGATACAGTAATGTTTATTAGTGAGTGATAAATAAAAATGAAATGCGTGCAATGCGAATCCTTTAATAATCAAGCGACATAAGACGCGCTTAGACTTAGCGTAACCCCACACTAGCGTTCTTTGAGCGTCGACGCCCACGCAACGCCGACGCGACGTCGACGCAACGTCGACGCAACGTCGACGCAACGTCGACGCGGCGCCGACGCAACGCTTGCGCAGCGGCGCGGTCGAAATGACGAACGCCAGGACTGCGCTCCACAGGCGCCGCGCCGGCCCGACGCCTGCCGCAGCGTTTATTTTGACAACAGTACAATGATCAACTCAATTGGCTACTTGACAGTGTTAACAATAAAATATGAAAACTGTTAGATATGTTAGCTTATTAGTTAAGTAATCATTTTACATTTTTACTTTTTAATTAAAAGCATAGTTAGTATTTTATTTTTGCAAAATAAATTTTACTTTTTTTATCTGTGGAACAAAAGAATCGAAACGGAAACCACCATTGCAATTCGGAAATGACAGCTGTCGGCGAAAATTATTTATTTTAATGTGGCGAAACAATGATTATTTTACCGATTAAATTGAATTATTGTCTCTCTAATCGTATTAAGAATTTATTGAAACATTTCCCGTTTATCTAAATTAAGTCGTTCCTATACGTATCGGTTCGTTGTCTAGGACGTTGACGTCATAATTGCAACAGAGACGTGACTTGGCGTTTGCGCGCCCTTTTTAAATGTGTTATACAAAATCTTATTTTTCTCTGGTTATTTACGTTTTTTCCAGATAAATCGAATTGCTTGGGATATAAAATGAACGGGCGCACATTTTACAATACTTTTTCAAAAACTGTCAAGTAGCCAATTGTTTCGGCCCGCCCGTGTTTTAGAATCAGTAGGTAGAAGACTTTTTAGCTGATAGCAAATATGGATGTAGCTTAAAATACTAACTCATATTGCCGAAGAAACACATTTTCAATTAAGTACTTTTAGTTTTCGAGAAAATAAATGCTAAAGTTGCCTATTCGGGCCATGTGTCAAATAGGTAAAATATATTTTTTCCTTTACAAGTTGAAAGCATTACTTTATCACTGCAATATAAAACATTATATTGTGCGTTAACAACTGTACATGACGTCAGCGCGGCGCGACGCTCGAATGCGATGTGCAGAGGACGCCCAGCGCAAGCGCCGCTCAAACGCCGCGCCGACGCTGGGCGGGCGCCGCGTCGACGCAACGCCCAACCAACGTCGGTGTCGGGAGGTCGCCGGCAAGACGCTGACGCTCGAAAGACGCTAGTGTGGGGTCCCTCTAAAACTTAGCTCCCACGAAATCTTTACAAAGTTAAAGAACACCAACATCTGTGTTCAATCGTAAAGTTCAATTTCCCTCTATATTACTATTATAAAGTATCTCAAAATTATTAAAAGCCGCATTTCGGCATTCTTAATAAAACGCGCACAATAACTTTACAACGATCTACGTAGCCGCCTTACTTATTATTTGAATCCATTCCAAATAGGTTCGTCGAACGGAACGTTCCTTTTAACGCCCGCATACTCCATTTTCCACGTACCTTGACCTGAAAGAAAACAAGAGACTTGGACACGGCAAAAGAATGTCGGACATTTACAACACCCACCTTCCCGTCACTTTAGAATATTAACAGTTTTTATTGAAAATCGTGGACACGAAAGAGACGGGGCGACTCCGTTCGCGGCGAACCTCAGTTACGAATGAACCGCGCGGTCGCCCGTACGTCTCCGCGCCGAGAAATTGTCGTGAAACGATACCGAAATTACGATAATAGTTAGTGTCGTGTAGTGTAGTGGTAGTGATACCTTATATTCAGTGGTTGTGAACTGTGTTAGCGTAAAACATATATTAAACGGTGGAGTGAGAGACTTTTGCCGAATACGTTTTAGGTAAGTTTTAACTTCGGCACGCTGTGTTTTATTGCGAGCCTTTGTGATTTAGGCTTAGCATTGTAGGGCAGTTGGTCGTAAAAGAAACAAGTTGAGTTACGGTGAACTGGTGATATCAAAGTTTTCCGGTGCGTACTTGCTTTTACGGTATAGAAGGATTTAAGAGTTGAAGTTTGTATACTTTTACTTTTGGGAATAAAAGTCGAAAATCTTTACAGAAGATAAAATCGAAAATATCTTTTATTGATATTGTTTTTTCAACGACACTTAGACTATTTAATATGTTATTTCATAAATGTAAAGTTTTAAAAGTAATTAGGATTCAATTTTATTAACGATAGGAAGATAATTACCGATCACCAATCCACAAAATACGTTTATTATTAACAAATTGTCACAACACAAATTATTGAAAAACCAACAAGTGTTACAAAATAAACTTTTACGAGAATATTTTCGGTTACATATTTGTAAATATTTGTTTAGTTTTTTAAACAGTATGTGTATTTTACACCATAGTGACCATGATCATAAGTCATAATTTTATTTGCGTAACTGTTAATTGATGACAAATCAGCTTTTATTACGCCTTGGAATATCAAGAGACTCGATATCTTTCCTTAAAATACTAGGCACTCCAGCTTGCCACAGCTACATTAAATTACTAATAAAATAATACTAATAAAATTAAAGTTCACGTCTATAACAATTAATCCGAGGGTCGTTTGTATAGGTAAAACCCAAAAAATGGCTGGACTAATATAGCTTATTTTAGTTTAGAAATATTTGTAACAGCCCAGGTTTGAAAGGTTAACTTATCACGATCAACAGTAAATAAAAAAATAAGAAGAAAATGCACGTTTTTCGACCGTTAATATCGTACTTAGTTTATTTACTCAGTATTCATGAATAGCCTACAAACAAGGCTAATTATTAATATTTTATCTGTATATTAATTAACATACTAAATACATTATTATATAGGAATGAGGATGCGGATAAAATAGAGGTCAAAACTAAATATTTAGAATAGGTTAATTTAAAAAAAACCTAAAATAAGCCTCACGTGAAAAAGTGAACTGTCATCACATTTTCTTCTTAGGTGTATTTTTCATGTCAATAATATACTAAAAAGGAAATAGCAGTGGAACAAATGTGTTTCGAGGTATGTAATACATACTACGTACATATGAGAAAGGCGATGGATATTGAGCTAAGAAAATTGACGCGATTTATATTGCTTATCGCGAAAGAAGGGAAAAAAATTAGGATCCATTTCAAGAATCCCGAGTGTATGCTCCCACTCCTGTTTTCCTTATGCTAGCTATAAAATGAACCTCGCAAAGGGTCTTGGATGTTTTTAATGGAATTGTTTGCACTGCAATCGTTTCGCACACACACTCGTAATAGTTTACTTACGATGTTATCCTCTGCCGCTAAGCAAACGAATATCTGTCGAAATGCACTCATAGTTTTCTTTCAACTTAGTCATTGAATGGCATCTGCTTCAAAATTCCTTTGTTTATGGTTTCCGATACTTGAACAATGTTTTTGTTCCAACTATTGGTTGGACATTCTTCATCTACTATCTACTGTATTTCATACTTCAAGAATCATGTTTTCTATCTATCATACTAAACCGAACTTCCCTCTGTAAGAATTTAAAAAACATATTACTTACTACCATTGGTCCGCGATTTTGTTAGTATTGTTTGATGATCAAAAGCATCATGTATGTAATTCGATTATCTAATCTGTTGAGCTGAAAAATGTCATTAAAATACGTTCTATAGTGTTATTCAAATTATCATGATCAGATTATTAGGCGTATTCGTAGGATATACAAAACAACACTGCCATTGAACAATACAATTTTACCTTATAATTTTAAGGCCTACTTATAAGTACAAAAACCTAACGACAATGTTATCTTCGTCAACCACCCATGTACGAGATATCGGCATGACGTTATGATCAATGTCACTGAGAAATTCACTGAATGTTGGGCCACAAAATTGGATTATTAACTTGACCCGACAGATCAGAACAGTCGAATAAAGTAAAATCCAACCTATTTTAAATATTATTCCGTTATTCCATAAGAAACTAATTATGTTCTTAATTTAAAACCGCTTGTGCTTTAAGGGCTTGTTAATTTTTATCAGACAGTTAAAAAATGAACCCTTACACTGTTTTGAATAGTGACGCCATTACGTATCTTACACGAACAAATCTGTCTATGATATTAATATATAATTTCGACAACCTCGGTGATGTAGTGGTTAAAGTGGTCCAAAGCGCGTGAGCCCGGTTTGGTCAATTTGGGAAACAAACTTTTCTGAATTGGCTTGTGTCTGGGTGTACTGGGTTGACGTCCTTAAGGAGGCAGTGTCCACTATCTGGTACTCAATGGATTACCTGAGTTTGAGACCAGTTGATCGGTGTCATATACACAATAGTATAGATTCTATGTACAAAAATATATTTTTTTATTTTAGATATTATTATGAGTTTATTTGTGTTTATCAGTATTGTATTAGGAAAACTGTTTTTCAAAGAAAATTTATCTAACGAAAATTTGATGAAAGTTTGGATTCCTCTAATTGAATAAATTAATTACATTTTCATCAAAGAAAATATTGTTTCCCTAATTTGCAAACAATGTACAAAGAAGTAACCTCGCGCCAAATTTTTACGCAACGTATCTAAGTAAACTTTTATTACATTTAAAAATAAAAAATAGATTACTTGTCTTACATTTTTTAGTAATTTTCCTGTTGGACCAAACATAAATTTTTAATCATCTACCCTTCTATATGACTATATTTAGTAAAACCATTTTCTTGAAACAATCTGTCCAGTAAAGCACATCAATCTATCTTTTTTAAATTATCTAGCCAGATCGCGTCCCAAGCGGCGTCGATAGGTCTTAGCTCCTGTATAAAACCTTCACATATCTAGAATATACACGAAGTTGATAGCTGGTGCAGACATCCTGAATACGAAAAGCATCGCTCGAGCGATGTAGCGGAACTCTCGAGATATCTACGTTCGGCAGTCCTCTGAATTGATGCTAGGAATTGATTTATCGCTAACTCGCTGAACCAATAGCAAAACAATACATACGCCTGTCAGATACACAATAAAACATTAGTGCTTGATGGATCGATGTCGATGTACGCTAGTAAATACGTTTTGGATTTGACGTATTGGATGTAATATCCTTTCGCTGCTACGTGGAATGGAGACGAGAAAATAATTAGAAATCAGTACCCACTCAATAATATTTCGAAGTGTCGTAAAGTATGAAGTTTTGCTCGGTATTCAATATTCTATGGAGTGAGAAAGGACTTCATTTGTTTTTCGATGTAATTTTCTTTCCAAGAAACGCTTTTATAAGTACTGAGAATTGACAGTTAATAATCAAATAGAACAATTGAAAATGAAAACCTTTTCTTAGAGAGTTTACAGACTTTATAAATACGACAACGCTTTGTAACCAAGTTCTTGTAAAACGATGCTTCAAAGCTAACAAAAGTAATATTCTTTAATGAAACAATTGGTGTCACATGTAAGTTTTTGAACAGATTTAAATGTTTTTAACTTCTGACAAAGATTCAATGTTTGTTTAAGAGATTTTTGTTTGATGAGTGTATTAATTGTTTTGTTCTTCAATCAAACAAAGTTGTATAGAACAACGATTCCTGTTAAAATATTATAATATCACACATCACAACCTCGGCTGTGCCCCGTTATTAATCTCAATTTGTCACGTCGAAAGCTCCGTTTTCCAAATGACTTTTGGTTTCCAGCGAGCTTGTTTAAATTAAAACTTCAATTAATTATTCAAAATTAGTATTTCGAGCTTCATTTTTAATTATTTCACGAAATTTATGTCTGACGACAATGGTGTTTGAGAATCCTTTGATGTCGTTTAATAAACACCTTTTGCAAAAGAAAATTTTGCTTATTGCTGATTAAATTGTGCTTTAAAATTGTGTTTTGAAGCCAAGTAAGGAATAATGTATCTATGGATTTAAAGTAAAATGCTGTAAATTATCTAGATAGATCGCTTGAAATGATCTGACAGAAAGGTTGGTTACTTGGTATGCTCGTCGTATGATCAATATTGTTTCAAACAATATTCAAACTGACATATGGTTTCACATTCAATATAAATATTCACGTCTTTCTCAGCTGGTCTTGAAAGCTTTATATGACAAACCGATAATCCCTAGTATAGGGTGGGCCCTCCAAACCATAAACCATATTATAGAGATATAAGGGATTGTGCTCATATAATATCTATATTATGCCCTAAAGCTACCCACAATTCAATATCAATTTATGGCCTTTCCTTAGCTCTGTTTTAGTTGTACTCAATGACGAATTCCCTCCTTAATTTATATTTCTTAAAATAGTGGTGGCCCCGAAAAAACTTACATTACCCAGACAGACACCTTTGTTTATTTGTGTTGTAAATTAATTCGTTTTGACACAAAAGTAAGTCAATTCAATTTTATATTTCACTAATGTGTACACTACGGCTTCGTACGGGTAGCTATTTTTTGAAAACCTACGTTTACGATATTGGAGTTATAGTAAGAATCTCGGGGATAATGCACTTTCTTAATAGTGAAATAATTGTTCAAACCTATTAAATGCAAACAATAAAAAAAAATCTTTCCTTTTTATGATGTTAGAAGTATAAATTAAGTACAGACGAACTGTAGATACATAATCACACATTTCGTTACTATCTTCTTCTTCTTTATATAAAGATAAATCACTGTTCGTTAGTCTTACTAAAACTCGACAACGGCTAGCTCGATAAGATAAATGTGAGTTTTTTAAATAATTGTGGAGGTAGGATAGGTTTAAAAGGCGTTTAATAGGCGTTACGTTCACCGGGACAATTAGTTTGCAATAATAAAAGGACGAATTAAATGTTACAATGTTCTAGGATGAGAATAAAAAACGTGCGCTTCAGAAAATAGAAACCACGACGATCAAGTTTGTTTTCAATATTGAACCAATCGGGAATCAAATCTGGGACCCGAGGGATGGTGCGACACCGAAGTCCGGTTCTCTCGTCTCTCGGCTACAAAGGTCGCCAAATATAGATGCTTTGTCTATAATTCCTACTAATATCCCTACTATCCCTACTAATATTATAAATCCGAAAGTAACTTTGTCTGTCTGTCTGTCTGTTACGCTTTCCCGCTTAAACCTCTCAACCGATTTTGATGAAATTTGGCATAGGTATACGTTGAACCTCAAGAACGGACATAGGCTACTTTTTGTTAGAAAGTAAGGGGGGGGGGAGGTAATGCCACCTTTGAAGTTTATAGGGGAAAATGTTTATTTTTTAAGGTAGAGATATGAAAGTTGGCACAAATATAGCTCTATTAAAATGTAGACTACTTTTTGTTTCGAATATTAGGGGAGATAGAGGTAAAACCGACCATGAAAGGATGTAGTCCACGCGAACGAAGTCGCGGGCACAGCTAGTAATCATATTATAAAGAGGAAAGATTTGTTTGTTTGTTTGTTTGTGTAATGAATAGGCTCCGAAACTACTAAACCGATTTTGTTTTTTTTTTTAAAAAATTAAAAAAAAAAAAATAAAATGAAAGGATGTAGTCCACGCGAACGAAGTCGCGGGCACAGCTAGTAATCATATTATAAAGAGGAAAGATTTGTTTGTTTGTTTGTTTGTGTAATGAATAGGCTCCGAAACTACTAAACCGATTTTAAAATTCTTTCACCGTTGGGAAGCTACACTATCTTCGAGTAAAATAGGCTATAAAAAAATTCAAAAAATTAGGGATCCTTACCAAAACTCCAATAATGTAACCCAAGGTGACCTGAAAAAATCCTTACATCGCGCGCGTTGCGAAAACTATTGATGATAGAACAAAATCATGTATTACGACTTTATAGAACTCAAAAAATTCTACAAAAAATGTCGTGACAGCATATGTGTAAATATTATAGTTATGATGTCACAGTAAGCGGTTTTTGAATCTAAAAATTTTATTAATATGCCGCCGTTTGAAAAGGCTCTTTATTTGTACCTTGGTATTCATCCTAATCAAAATAAATAACTTTATATTAAAGACAGTTTTAATACCTTTATATAACTTTTTGAATTATTCAATTCGGACATTTCATTCCGAAGATATCATGAGTTTAAAAAAGCAAGTATTAGAAAAAAGTCGCGTGGTTGCCGCTCACCGCGCTGACCTAGCCAGCATGCGATGTAGGCTCCATGTAATCGTCATTGGGGCTACGGGAGGAGTCAATGTTTTAAAATAAAGTGCAAGGTTTATACGTACATATTTTAGTAACCATTGCTTCCGTGCGAAACCGGGGCGGGACGCTAGTTAGATCATAATTTTTAATCCTGTCTCTAACCTTATAATAAATTCACTCATTTGTCTCGCACGGAAGTCTTATAAGAGTTGTGAATTTTGTACCGTGATTAATATGGGGACGGAAATGTTATTAATTACATCCCCTTGCGTTTCCTTTGACGTGTTATTAGACATATTTTGCTTACATTAATATTCCGTGTTTGTGACAAAAGGGATATACAGAATAAACAACAGCTAAATCTGTATTCTGTGTAGGCAACGAACAAAGGATGGAGGTAATTCGATCTTAGAGGGTGTATGTTTTTGGCCTAATTAGAGTTATAATGTAATTACGATAGTGCGCATAGAATGGATCAAATGTATTGATAAATTATAATTGACTTTCATTAGCCGTGAGGAAAGCGAGCCGGACTTAGACGTCGCGTCTTCATTGAGGTTCCGCGTTTAATTCCTGATTAGCTCAATATAGAAAACGTACATTTCTATATTGTTTGAGGTTAGGGTATTGTAGTGTCGTCGTTTTTTGTGTTTTCTTTAACAAGTAGTTTAACTTACCACAGAATCTGTGCGATTTATGTGATGCTGTCCAAGTAAAATCAATTTGTGGAAGAGCTATTAATATTTTTATTACAACTATGGTACAGGAAACTAGTGACAGTGTTATTATATGAATAGTTTTTATTTTTATTAGCAAAGTTGTAAAACGTCATTTTATAGTCAAATAATTCAGTCTAGTGATAACCTGATGAATATAAACGATTGCACTCTTATTTACGTATACAATTTTTTAGACTGTCTCCGGGTCCAATAGTGTCAAATTTAAACTTGTGATCTGAGGGTGTAGGTTCGATTCCCGCGGGGACAATATCTTCGTGTGCGGTTTCAGTTTACGAAATCGCCCTAATCAGTTGTTGCAGTTGGCATAGTTTTCGAGTTTTAATGCCTATTGAAAGGGGTCGCGTCGACCGCTCAGTCTGGAAGCCCTTTGGTTAGTTTACAATTAAGGTGGAATTAAATTAAGTTTTATTGGTACTTCAGTAATTTTGACGGCCATCAAAGAGGGGTAATTTTGTACTACGAAGGTAGGTAAATTAATGAATTCTACAGTTTATGCCTGCAACTTCATATATAGTAGATGTTATCTATTCATTTATGAAAGAAACAAATTTGAATATCATATTTCAATATACAACTTATACCCCCCAGTTCTCTTTACTTTAAAATGTTCTAATTCATTCTAATAAGTGTATACTATATCTATACTAATATTTTAAAGCTAAATATTTTGTTCTTTTTTGTTTGTTTGTTTGTTTGTTTGTTTGTTTGAGCGTGCTAAGGAACTGCTAGTTCTATTGGAAAAATAATTTTGTAGTAGATAGTCCATTTTTCGAGAAAGTCTCTAGGCTATATAAAATAACGCTGGGGCCAATAAAAGCGAAGACTGTTTTTTTATATTGCATTTCAAGATCGACCTTATCCTGTACTAGCTTAAGTGTGACAAGTACAGCATAATAAATCTGTTACTGGACTTGTCGTCCTTACCTTAAAGGCTTGACCCCTGCTACTAATGTAGCACCCCCCAGGAGCTCTGGAAACCTTACCTGTTCCTGCGTGTGAGAACACAAAAACACTGAAGCGGTCTTCTGTAAGGTGGAGGTATTTCATCAGTCGGGCTGCTCCAGTTCGAGCGATAAATTGCTATGCCCTACCTCTCTTAAACTGAGTTGAAAGTGTGGAAAAACGTAGACAGTACGCGTGAAAAACCGCGGCGGGCCGCTAGTATAAAGCCTTGTAAAGGCTTGCAAAATTCAAAGTTAAAGCGTGTGCAATAGTTGCCTTAGGCTTTGGATTTCTAGGGGCACCAAAATTTATCTGTATTAAGAGGAGAGGTAGTGACTAGGAATTAGAGGGTGCAAATTTAAAGTTTTAGTTATTCCTCCATAGTGTCAAGGTAAAGGGTCGATGTCAAGGTATGCAGCCGAAACAACCATTACTGATCCTAGGCCTTTGAGGGAATCAAGACAGCTGCAACTTTCGGCTTTATACCACTTGCATCCATCTTTTCCCTATCACATTAAAAGGCTCGTCTGCCCTGTCCCTGTCTGTACAGTGTATGACAGCTAATCTGGTACATTTTCGCTTATTGGTTCAGTTACTTAACGAGCTATAAAGTCAACATTCGTTTTTAGAACTATGTGGGTGTATTGGAAAGGCGTATTCTACTATCCTATCCTCATTTCTGAGTCTATCACGTAAATAAACTATAGCCGTTCTTCATCACACTCTGGGTAACTTAGAGATCTTTAATAGACAAATCGTTAGAAGTCATCACTAGCAGCTAACATACTGTCTGGATATAGTGCAATTAAAAACAAGTCTAAACATCATACTTTACGATTTCATTTCAAATTAGTCACGGCGGTTCGGTTTGCTGTGTTCACAAGCGCAGGTACTTATTCTTTAATGTAGTTTAACATACCTACTTACTTTTACCAGTCCTCTGGGTTCTTTTGTACATGTATTCAGAAAGGCGCACTCAAGTACATTCGAATTGGCCGATAACTCGATTAGCCGGCGATACCGGACACAAACCCTTCGTTAGAAGCCTCGAGAAAGGGCACGTCCAATGTTTTCTTAGGAAATTGCGCCTTTCTCAGATCAACTGCGTATTAACAGAGTAATTCGAGCTGCTCGGTTTGTCGAAGCCCTACAGTTACCGCAGAGCCAGGCCAGGTGCCAGTTATCGTACTTCGATATCGTTTCGACAAGTTTAAAATATTTTGGGTTGCCAATATAAAATAAAATCGCCGAAATGCATATCATCGAAGTGGGTTGTATGGCGTATTTATTTATTATTTATCCTTTTGACAACAGCATGGCACAGCGTGATGTTATATAGCCTTAAGCTTTCTTATTTTTTCAAATCGTTCAGTAGTTCCTCAGATTATTGCGTTCAAACAAACAAACAAACTCTTAAGTTTTATAATAATAGTATAGATTTCCATACTTATTTCAGTCACAACGTTTAAATTCAGCTTTTTGCGCTTGTGTTGATATATAAATACTTAGACGACCTCCGTAGCCGAGAGGCGAGCGGGCCGGACTTTGGCGTTGCGCCATCTCTGAAGTTCCGGGTTCGATCCCCGGTCAGGTCAATATGGTAAATGAACTTTTCTATATTGTCTCGGGTCTGGGTGTTGTGGTACCGTCGTCGTTTCTAATTTCTGAAACACAAGTGCTTTAGCTACTTACCACAGAATTAGAGCAATGTATGTGATGTTGTCTAATATTTCTTTATTTACTTAAGTAAGTATATTTAAAAGATACCGTAATGTTATTTTTAATGCTTAATTTATTGTTGTTTAAAATGATTCCTTTTTTTTTTCTCCCATGTTACCGCACCCATATACAAACTATCTGCATGACCCAAGGGTTGACTGGTAGAGAATGCCCCTAGCATTAAGTCCACCTGTTGTACCTATTTGTGCAATAAAGTTTTTAAATAAATAAATAAGTAATGAAGCGGGGAGAATAATATGTTTGTTTTTGCATAAAAACCATGGATCTACACATCTTTGGTCGAAGGGTGGTCACAAATTAATTCCCCACATGGTAGTACTCTCCGCGCATACCGATGCTGACACTCGAGCCGGATTGGGAGTAACTCGATTATCCGCCGATATCCGATACAAAACCTTCGTTAGGCGTCAGATGTTTTCCTAGCGAATTGAACTCGTTTAATTGAACTCTTATTGGCAGTGCCATTCGAGAAGGGATCGGCTGCGATGTAGCTTGAATTGAATAAGTCTTAAAAAAAACAATATCGAAAGATTTTAAAGGTTTCAATTTCTTTGCACAAGTTAGTAGACTCTTTTGTCAGTTTGTGTTATTTGATAAAACTATTATCCAATACTGGTAAGTTATAAGAAAAAAATATCACAGTTTTCATACAGTTGACAGACTTAATGCCATAAGACGCAAACTATTATTGACATACTAAGATATCATTTAAGAGAGGTAGGCAATAGCGATTTATCGCTTGAATTGGTGCAGCCCGACATATAACAATCACTTCGGTGTTGTTGTGCTCCTGTGTGTGATTAAGGTTTCCAGAGCTCCTGGGGGGTGCTACTACTACTATTAGCAGCTGGGGTCAAGCCTTCAAGGTAACGGTGACAAGTCTCGTAACAGTAGTTATGCTGTACTTGACGCCTTTAAGTTCTATGTTAAAATGCAATATAAATAAAAATAAATACTAAACTTCTTAAATAATCTACCAGTCAAACATTGAGCAAGGTACAGATTTCAGCGGGATTTGTATTTTAAACGTCATCTTAAAAAATGCGTTACGTAATACGTGACGTCATAGTATGAGTGCGCCATTTATTAATTTTTTTCGTCACTAGATATTGAATCCTAAAGAATTAAAAAAATCGAAAAGAGGACATTCCCTAAAAAGAGAACATGCCCTCAGTTAATTATGAGGGTCCGACATCCTTGGGGACCTAGTGCGAATGGGAGGTTGTTAACTAAGGCCCACATGGAAATTAACAATTCAAATACATTATCATGTTTAACACGTGGTGGTCACCCGTAAAAAGTTGGGGCACTGTCTATGTTAGTCTATTTACCTACGAGACGTGGGTAAATATATATGCGGAGGTTACTGCTTCGAGCTCCGGGTCCTATTTTTTTTATATTGGACAACATCACATCTGGGGGCACGGCAGTGCCCCCGCCAAGACGAGCCAAGCGAAGCGCAAGCACTACCTACCTTTTCTTGAAGTCTTTCGCCGTTTTTTTGAACTCTCATAGAGTTGCTTTCCGATGTACATTTTTACTGATATGTAGAATTATTGAAGTTCGTCGGTAGAGTTTAGCCGTGTAGATGCCGAAGCTTGGCTCTACATGAGATCTGATATCTTTTTCACAGGGCGAACCTTATGAGAATTGTCTTGGCAACATTTTACATGAAATGTTTTTGGTGGGATACATTGCTCTGATTCTGTGGTAAGTAGCTAAAGCACTTGTGTTACAGAAATCAGAAACAACGACGGTACCACAACACAATAACAACACAACGGTACCGAGTCAATACAGAAAAGTTCGTTTACCATATTGACCCGATCGGAGATCGAACCCGGGACCTCAGAGGTGGCGCTACGTCAAATTCCAGCACGCTCGCCTCTCGGCTACGGAGGTCGTCAAAATATATGATAAGTTTAAGGACTTTAATTTTATTTATTTCTATTTTATGATGTTGAATGGCAATTTGAAGTTACTATTCTATGCAAAAAGTATTCTGACTCTTTTATAATTATACTAATAATTCCATTATCGCGTGAGAATTGTCATTCTCACTACACAGTAGCAATAAAAGACCCTTGCTCATTTATTTTTTGATTTATTTTTATTTATTTATTTAAACATATACAAACATAATCTTTACAGGCTAACCCTAATACAATTATGTGGTTTTTGATGCTTTATTAATAAGCAATCTTAAGACCTTACTTGATCAACTATATCAGATCGCTCCGCCATTGCATTAAGCAGTCGAAGCGCTCGCACGAACGGCGCCGTGCAGCTATGTGTGCTTAGATTTTTAGTAAAAAAAAATAAAAAAAAAATAATTTATTTTCAGACCAAAGATCCATAGATTTTTAGTAACAATATACCATTATAGACTATGTTAGTAGATATACCTAATAAAGGACAAGTAAAAAGGAATATTTACCTAGATAGACAGATTTAAATCTATGTAACGAATTTTAATGTGTTCTTTTTCAATTGCTTACATTATTTCGGGTTAAAAAGTAGTTTTTAAAATCTATACCAAAGATGAGCCACTATAAATCCCTTTAATGTTTTGAATTTATTTGAAAGAAATTTGATTACGTGTGTTCCTTCAACTTGTAACCGAAAACAATACTAATGCTGGGTTCCAATATTCGTCAAAACATCGTTCTAGTTACGGATAGTTATACATTATACGAGGCGTAAGCTAAAAACGACCGATGGACTGCTCATGACAGCTGATATGGAAAGTAATTAACGACTCGTAGAACATCGGATTGTCATTTTTAACACATTACGAATCGTAAAATATTGGAATCGGCCATTAATCATACCAGCTAGAAATGATCTTGTTATTAGCTGAACTACTACTACAATACTATACTACGACTGTAGTTTAATAAGTGGCCATTAGATTCGAACTTATTGAGGATAAACTTCGTGGGAACAACTCGAAAGAAACCAATAAAGCTCGTGCAGAACAAAAAACTGCAAAGTGCGAGTCGGATTGGTAATCCGAGCGTTCAGTATACTCGTCTCTTCCGGCTAATATTGAAACGTAAAATTTGTAAGAATATATTTACGTATGGATGCATATTTGTTACTCATTCATGCAAAAAGTACTGAACGGATTACGATAAAATTTAGTAACAAGAGAAAGTACCTCCTAAATTAACATATAGGCTACTTTTTACCCCGAAATAAAGCGGGAAAAGCCGCGGGCAACAGCAGGCTTCTTTTGGTTTGACTTTCCCTTTGGGATGTTTTTTCTCTGTCCAATCGTTGGTGTTAAGAAAGAGATAGAACATAGTTTGCGAATTTGAGTCCGGATCCGACGTTTAGTTAACAGCTTTGCTGTGCTGTATTCTGATGTAACCCATTTGCCTATGGAAAGAAAGAAAGAAAGGAGAGGAAAGACTATAAAAATAATAGGAATATAGAATATGGAAGGGTATTACTTCTTTGTTGATGGGTACAATTTGTTTGTGGAAAGGTACCACTTGTTTGCTGAAGGGTACAATTTGTTTGTGGAAGGGTACCACTTGTTTGTTGAAGGGTACAATTTGTTTGTGAAAGGGTATCACTTGTTTGTTGAAGGGTACAATTGTTTGTGGAAGGGTACCATATTAATTTTCGTTGTATGGAACCCTAAGAACGTGTCCGTTGAAAGTGTTACGATGTAACAAGTGAGGGCTTGGCTTTAACAGCCATTACGGCATAGACAGGAAAGTTTTTTAACGCCGTTTCCGTGTCTATGCCTTTATGTGCTCGCACTACAGATGAGGGCCAGGGGCGAACTGAGGGGTGTACTTAAATGGTGCTTAAAAAATTAAGCGCGCAAGAAGCATTTTTTTTTGCTAACATTTTATAAAATATTCTTTATTTTGGTCGTTTTCGTTATGCAGAATGAAAAAAAAGTGCTCTCTTGTTCCACCCGCATTTTTTATCTACTTTGGACTTCTTTGGTCCACAGTTTTTCGTGTCACAACGTAGCTTTCTTTTTTTAATACGTTTGGTGCTCTTCTATTGAACGACCACAACTAACCCGTCTCATATCATTGGTTCCCGGTGACGGATGTCGGAAAATGACCAATGAAGTATTTCCGTTTGTAATGCCAAATCCGTTTTGATAGACATTCCTTATTTTTTTTGTACGGATACTAGTTTTAGTCAACGATATAAGTGTGATAAAAAGTTGAAAGTATTTAGTGTGACTTACTTTTTGATTGTACAATAGGATTTTTTTTTACTCTAAAAGTATGTATCGTCACAAAATTTGTAGAGTACTTATTGGTTTTTATGAAATATGGTGAAAGAATGGTTAGTTATTTTGGTTCAACCGAGTGGAACCAATCATTCTTGTGATAAACAGTTGTATGTATCTTGGTATTTATAAATGCACTTAAGTGTGTATTATCATATTTTGGTTCCACCATTGGTTCATGTTTTCGTAACACAAGCACTTAAGCTTCTGACCTTTGGATCAGGTAATTGTGTAATGTTTTCTGCCATTTATTTATTATTTCTGTGTAAACTTAAGATTTTGCCTGATAGTCTGGTGCATTTATTTACGCATTTTTTACATAGTCCTGTTCTTGTAGGATGCGGAGTATAAATACCAGTCTCGCTAATGACGACAAAATACTGGTTTCAAGTGGGTTAAGGGTTTTTTTTCGTAATTTCATTACTAACAAGGGATATTAAGTCAGAACACCCAGACCCATACTAATTTAAAAAAGTTCGTTCCCTGAATTGACCAAGATTTATTCGGTGGTTTTACGTCTCGTGCGTCTAACGTAACCTTTTCGACCACTATGAAATGGTAAAAAAAGGAAACATGATCAAGCTTGAAAATAATAATTGCATCATTTTGTTAACGATTGCATAAATAAATATCTTTACTCGTATATGCTTAGTGACTTTTTAACTTTGTAGGGTTTTTCGACAAACTCCTTATTGCGACTCTGGATTAGACCCTGGTACAGCCAACTAGTATCTGAGCTAAATCAGACATCAAAGAAATCCCGCTCCCTGTTACTGATTTAATAAATAATTCAGAGAATTTTCTATTCAGATGCCTATTCGAATTATGGTTACGTAAGTTGGTTACGTAAGGCTGGAGAATAAGGCTGGAGAATTGAATCTTGTTTTAGGTTGAGTACATTTGTTTATTTTCCACATTTTCTTAAGATATATGTATATCTTGTATCATTGACTGGCGCTTTGGAACATTGTTGGCGATTCTAGCTTAACTTATTTGCGGAGGAAGAGGAGGACCTCAGTGTACCCTTCTTTGCGATAGATATTTCCCACCGCTAGTATAGTATAATATTGGACAACTTCGCATACATTACCTTTGTGAAGTAGCGAAAGCACATGTGTACTGAATTCAGATACAACGAAGGTACCACAACACCTAGACTCGAGCCAAAATAGAAAAGTTAGTTTTCGCCATTGACAATGCCGGGAATCGAACCCGGAACCTCAAAGAAAGCGCGACGCGTAAGCCAAGGACCTGCTTTCTCACCTATCAACTACAAAGGTTGACAAAATAATGCATAAGTTTGTATTGTTTGATGTGTATCATTCAGTATTCTGAATGTGGCATTTTTTATATCCAATTTGCAACTATTTCATACGAAGAAATATATTTGTAAAGAAAAGCGATTTAAAACCTTACGTACGTTTCAATTTTGTCCCTCTAATTGTTTGTTAATCACACAGGAAAAAAAAGTTTTTTTTCCATAAATAATAATTATACATTTATTGATTGCGGCGTGAAAGTGGGCTGCGCAGTCAGGCTGGCATTGAAAAAAATATTTTCGATACTCTCTATTATAAACTGACAGGTGTCACTACTGGGGCTTGCGGTAATCGACCTTGCTTCGTTTGATAATAGAGCATATATTCTGCCAAGTTCATTCGCTGTTGCCTTCTCCCCGACGACTGTCAGAATATGATTAACATAACAGCCACGTACGATGTTTGTAAAAGTCAAGAAAGAATTTGTTCGTAACGAGTGCCTTGTCTACTTCAATTGCCAAATGTTTGACGCCTGTGGAAATGATCCCCCCGAATCCCCATCCCCATTCTCCCCCCGAATACTGTGGGGGGAGTAGACGGAGCCGCGTAAGCGGCTGTTCCGCCGGCGGTGTTGTGGAAGTAAAAACTTAGCCGATCCCCCACAGCACCGCCACTAAGGCGATGGAGGTCCAACCGGGGGGTTTTAGTGGGTAGTCTGAGGAAGTTAGGCAGGTGGGAGTCCCACACACGCCGTCACCCTCCCTCAGGGTGGCGGTACGGTGCATCAAGCATTTCCCCCCGTTAAAAATAAAAAAAGGACCTCATTACCACTTTACATCATGTGGGATGAGGTCAATTGTGAAGTGCGATAAAAAAGTACTTTGTTTGACAGATTTATTTTCATTTTAAAATAGGCTCATGTTTGACTTCAATCTCCCATGATGGAGGGCATAGATTAAACCTAAGAGAGTGCACGTTTTCATAGAAAGTATCTGTTCATTTTGGCCTTTAAGATGTCCAAATTAAAACTCTCCAGAAAAACTAGTCTCGGCAGAGAGTGCTCGGGAGAGAGGAGTGGACTATCTGCATACTTTTTGAGAAGATTAAATAAAACAAACGCACGAATTGCTGTGTACGTTTGTTTTATTTAATTATATTTATTTAATTTCTTAGTTAATACGACGTGTTAATTAGTTTGGTTGGTAATGGACACTTATCACCAATGATTGCACATCATTCAACATTTTACTTGTTCACGTGGACAGATTACAAATTACCGTAAACAGCTTTAGCTACTAGCTAGTTAGCATGATCTTGGTCAATATTTATTTATCTATTCATGCGTTAAATTGTAAATGGTTTGTTGCAGGCCACTATTATTAATGTCTCTATAAATTAATGATGTTTCATATCTTGCGTAGAAACGTCTAAAACATTTAAAATAAATCTAAAAACTGCAGGCGGTTCGATTCATAAAAACCCAAGTGGAAAACAAAACTTTTTTTACTTTCTTGTCCAATTGAAAAATTTCTATGACCCTAACATTTCTAGCCCCAGACCTATTTTCTATCATTCGTAATTGACGTGCAAAAATTGTTTTGTTTGTGAAAAATAAATTGCGTGTTTGGATAATATAAAATACAATTTTGCTATGCACCAAGCAATAAGAATTGTTTCTTTTCGCTTGGATGAAAAGGGTAAAATTTTTAAATTGTATTTACGTGGTTTGTGGATTTTTAGAAGACTAATGCGTTTTTTATTACACGATATTAGGGAAGGTCTCTCTCCAGAATCTACATAAGGACATATGAAACGATTGAAAAAGTTAAATTTTTAGTGCGTATGAAATATATGTCTCTATAATAGCGCCAACTAGCTTAGGCTCGTGTTTAAAAGGTCGTGGGTTCGTATCCCGTAATATTTTCACATTGACCTCAGTAGTGCAAAAAGTTGGTACTGGTTTGTAGGTACTTACGTCTGACCTCTCTATACAAAAGAATTTAAGTAAATCTGCAGATAAGATAGTCTTTTAATGTTTTTAACGTCTTAGTTAATTATTGATACTTAACCCCTTTAAACCTTAAATTGGACTTTTAAACCTTGACTTACAGGCGAAAACCAATGGAAATGTTCAATTCTGCATACCTCATTTAGGGTTAACAGTAGGTATGAACGATGGATGTATAGATTGTTGCTTTTCCGAACGACTGAAAGGACTTAGATGAAATTTAGGCCAATGCTATATGAGGTTTTAGTCGTTGGACCATATCTCATGCATTGCTCTGCTTCTATGGTCAGTAGCTAAAGCAGAAACAACGACGGTACCACACACCTAGTTTGTTTTCTATACGCACCCGACCGGGAATCGAGCCTGGGACTAAAGAGATCGCGCGATGCCAAACTTCGTCGTCAAAAGTACGTAGGTTAGGAGCCCAGTACTTTAGCCACTAAGGCACATAGCCCGTAGCATCACGTTTAATTATTTTTTTTCGAACGTTAGGAATGGCCTACTCATCAATGTTCATTTGGTATCACTAATACGACCTCATTTATGTCTCTGCGATTCCATTAAAGTTTTTACGGTCATTTACGTTGTTATGTCATTCTAGTTAGAAGCGTCGTTGCGATCAGACGTTTAATTGGCCCTCTCAAACGCTTGCTTTCAAGCTTACTCTATTATATTAAGCGAACGTGAATTATTAATGGCAATTGATGTAGTGAAGTCGAATGAAATTTCTGTTATTTGAAAGTGAAATTTATTAAATGTAGCCTTTGAACCATTTCTATCATGTGTAATGCTGTATCATATTACTCACGTACATATGAAAGGAATTATTTAACTTAATTGCTCCTCTTGGTTCTAAAAATAGTTCACTTTTACCATGTTTGTTAGTCAGTTTGCAGTCTAACTCAGATACACGCGTATTTAGCATGGCGATAACGTAGTGAAATATATTTTGGTTATTAATTGTATAATAAATGTTAAAAATATCACAAAATCACATAGATTGATCGTTTGTACGAAGGTAGCAATAGCATTCTAAGGATGATTGTTTGTGACTGGCATATGCCGTACAGAGTCACTGTAGCCGCACAGCAGATCCGCTGCTCGGACCGGATGCCATGCATGGGGTGAACCTTGCTTCCGTTACCTTGGTCCTGCGGTGGGGCGTAGCAAGTGGCCTAGCACGCTACGGGCTTGTGTATTTTACGTGGTGACGTGGGCCGCCGGGTTAAGGAGCTTGTGTAGAATCCGCAATGGATCCCAATTCCCCCATAAGTGCGCAGATTTGACTGCCCAGGGGGTTTAAGTCGGTGCGAGCCCGACCACACACCGACATCGACACACCACTCTCTGTTCCCCGCAGAGAGTGACGGTGCGGTTCATTTTCCCTTCGAAAAAAAGGAGTGCTTTGCTTTCATCAACTCAGTTCAACTTCACACAATTCCCACGGCTTTACAGGTTATGGAAACCAACGGTCTAAAAAATTCAAAACAGATCCAGTTATTATTCTGCTATTCCTATGTTAAGTATTTAATTTACCTTTTTACTCTTATTCCCTGAAGTAATTCGCACAGTAAATAGTGTTTTTAGTAAGACGATGTTCATTCAAATGCGTTACATTTACATATTTCCGTAGTGACGTTATAGAATATCCGCAAAAATATCCGAACGCAAAACGAATGCAAAGGATTCAACCCCAATCGGATATTGGGCGCCGCTCCTAATTACAGCAATCAGTTATCGACCTGCTAAGTTCATTTCAATTCCCAACTCAGATAGAAAAGGTGCTACTGAAGTTGGGGCATTGCTGAAATAACTTAAGATTTTTACGTTTTATAAGTACCTACCTAGTAAAGTTTACATTATGAAGTCAGAGTGTAGTGCAGTAAGAATTGTTGGTTATTGCTTGCTTTAAAACTTTGCATCTTAGCTGTTTATCTGTATGTTTTGGACAGGATGAGATTGAATGACAAAACACTGAAGTAAATTAGGTATACCATGTAACATGCTTACTGTCCGCTTAAGCTTTCTCAATAAGATATTAACAAATTTTTAAAATCCATTTTTTTTTAATTTATGCTACTACATTTTTGTTATAATTCTTTTATGTCAGAAATATTACGTCTTATGTATATTAAAAGTTGTCTGTCTGTCTGTTTGGTTGCCGGTTTATTTTTGCGTTCATCGTCATTTATGAAATTTAAGACTAATTTTATTACTCTGATACTTCACATTATATAAAAGGATTTCCTAGATTAAACCATGTGAAACCCATTTAAAGTTAAACAAAGACAATATTTTTTGATGGTTATCTACTTATACTGTATCGTCGAGAAATTATGCGATCCCTATTTCTCTGGGTAAAATATTCACTATGCTTCCGGCGCTTCCCATCTTCAGTGGCTGATAAGCTCTCAGAAGAATCGGTGCCGTTTCTCTGTGGACACAGTTTTACTTCTTTCCGATAGTTGAGATCCCTCTTCTCTAAGGCGATTGAAATTAATTATATGAGACGTCCTTTTGCATACTAACGTTTAAGAGGACTGGCTGGGACACTTATTGTATATATTTCTCTCAACGTTTTTTTAAGTAGTGTCTTAATGCATTATGTACGACGACAACAGGTCAAGGTAAATACTTGCAATTCGATATTAGTTCTTATGCGCACGACATAAAGGCGGAACAAAGTCCAAAGTGTGTGTAACGTGCTTTTGTCTGTACAACAATAGTCTTTGGTTTAACCAGCATGCTAGTTAGGTGTGGCTTGGTAATTAGGTACGAACCCAAGCTATGTTCTAAAAAAATGAAAAATACTTTACTTTAGGAATTCAATCCAGGCCATCAAGATCATAAGCCGGGACCTTAAACACTAGACATTTACCCTGAAACAATATCCTTGTGATGATATCATAGTAGCCAGACATCTATATATTATTCAAAACCTTCGCATTTATAGTACTATAGTAATATAAATGCGAAGGTTTTGAATAATATATAGATGTTTGGATGTATTTCTGATACCCATTCTCCCAAAAACTACTGCATAGATTAGGAAGAAATTTAGTAGAAATAGAAAATGGGATATTAGATTAACATAAAGGATACTTTTTATCCCGAAATAACGCTTATGAAATTGCGGGCAACAGCTTGATATAAATAAAAATTTAGTAAATCATTAGTAATCTTCAGTTGTTAGGCAGAATTAGTTTCAATGCGTGGTAGTAATCGTTAATGTACCTAGAAATAAATTTTTGAATGGATTACTCAAACTCACTCGATCGATTAAGCGCCCACAAAGTGCCTACACCGTTACATGGTGCCTACCACGTAACACAGTATTGACGTCGACTGTAATTAACGGCTTCAATTACTCGGGCTGTCCTAATTGTTTCGGATATCCAGCGGATACGAATCGCCCCCTCACTATCTGACGGAACTTAAGCACTTGCGGTGGAGCACCGCAGCGTTTGTCGCTTAGCCTTGTATATAGATACACCCTGTATATATAGGGACGTGGGCAATTTGCAGACTAAGCAACTTCAGTTGCGAAATATAATAGAATTATAAGTCTTTTTAATGATAGAAAAAGAGAAATAAATGTTTATTTAGTGATTGTGAGATGAACATTTGCGTTTGTTGTACTGTGAATGGGTCTCCTGACATCTTAGATTAAAAATTTGTTATGATTTTGAATACTATTCAAGTCGATTTATTTGATACTTATATAAAAGGAATAGTGTTAAAATATGTAGGTGTTCCGACATTTTGTGGCGGCGGCCATCTTGGATCGATTTCCGTCAAACTTATTTAAAAACACTCCCGATTAATTTATCTTTAAACACACAAAAAAATATATACATATTGGTTCATACATACGGGAGATATCATGCCTTTTGCGTTAGGGGTTTAAAATATTTAAATGTATGTTGTTCTCCCACTGTAGGTCCTAGTTTTTATAACGCTTCCATTAATGTTTTACTACTAACTTCGGGATAGTGACGATACATAAGATACTGTCTGTTATATAAATTTTGCTTATAAATGCCAGAAGTATAAGTAAGTGTAGGAGGTTGTCGCAACAGTTGCTACATCTACAAAGCGCTATAAAGTGCAACTATGAGCGTATTGTGAAATACCTTCGTACATTAGCGTACGGATATTTCATTACAGCTTCGTACAAATGTGCCGTATTTAAGTGGTTCTGAGAACATGGGCACAGTTCAGATGGCTGACAAAGCGATGGTAGTTCGATGGAATTAATATTGAGGAAGTTGCCTTACTCGTGGCTCTTCGTCACATATGAGAATTGAACTAGTTAGTTCAACGGGATTTTTATTATTAAACGTTGTAAAAAAAAGAAAGTGTCTGAATTCGACCGAATGTACATATCTTCGTAACACTGAAATTTTTTTTAAAAGCCAGAAACATTGACAATTAATTTTCTTTTGTATCTGTTTTTTTGGTTTTATTTCTAACCTAACCTAACTCTTTATTTTTACGGGTCTCCGATGGGTTCGCCGATAACTTAAGTCAGTTATGAACCGATTATGATGCTGTTTATAAAGAGGTATCAGGACCTGGCATTTCAGAAAAAGCGGGGCGTTATCAATTTTTTTTTGCTTTTAAAATGATGAATCATTTTAAACTCTTCCACGAATACAAAAAAAAGATTCCATATCTTTTTTTTGTATTCGTGATGTTTAGCCATAACTTTTTAAAGATTCGGTTACACTAATGCCACACTATAATTAAGAATATATTTTTTTATTTTTCTTAAATGTTTAATGACCCTGAAAGGACTTTGTTATTGTATTGAAGGCTGTTATTGCGTGTCCGATGCAAACAGTTTTCCTGGAACGGACGAATTCTTCGCTATGTTAACGTTTTTCTTGAAAATATTTACTCCACTCAAACGATTTCCTTTGGTGAAATGAAAGAAATCTTTGGACAAACATTTTAAGTTCTCTGTTTTTCGAATTGCTTTAGTGGTGCTATTTTGTCAAACAATTTTTTTTCAAGAAAGTATATAATTGTTTACCTGAGTGAATAAAGGTTATCCCAAAAATCGAATAAGCAGTGAAATAATAATAAATAACAGATAACATCACATACATTTTTTGAAAATATGAAAACGAGCTAAAGCAATTAGAAATCAGAAATTGGTTTTTTTCATGATTGATTCGAACTAGGGACTTTAAATGGCGGCTTGACGCCTAAGTCCGGCCAGCTCGTCTCTCAGGTATAGAGGTCATCGTTTTAATCTTCCAGTCTTGTTTTCGACTCCAGTAGTTTCGAAGGCTGATATCTGCTAATAAGCTGGGAGTCCATAGTATTTTCAGTCATTTAGTAGAAATACCTACACCTCAACTCATTTGCAAAGTTTTACAGAACCTTTATTTACTCTTTGAAGTTTTCGTCTTAGGTTGCACTGTTTAGTAGTTCCTTTTATTTTTGAATTGCTTATATTTATATGAAATTAAATTTAAAGTATTTTTTGAAGTTCTTATAAGCATAGTGTTTATCTTTATTATCTTTTTTATTTACCATGGATACGGTAATAATCCAATGTTTTTAACGACTTGTGCTTTGGTTGGCCTAATAAATAAAGATAAATAACTTCACAGGCACCTTTTTATTACTTTGGGCGACAGAAATACTGAGTGAGCCACAAGTGGCACTTATGAAATTTGTGGCCAATCTATTATTTAGGTTAGGTCAAGTGAGTGTTTTTTTGATGCTTGATTGAGATGAATAGAACCTATAAGTAAATAAATTAAAAACTGCTTTACTTACGAAACTTAAAAATCTAAGTACGTTTTGGATACCAAACCATAATATTTGAGGACTATCTGTGCTTGACTGGCTTTTCAATTTGTCATGTGAAATCTCTTACACGTTCGACAACTAGATGCCTACATAGATAACATGGCATATTTGTATAGTACTGATTAAAATAAACATGCTTATTAATCTGCCTCCGTTTACTGATGCCTAACTTCACGTCTGTTTGTGTAAACTAATGAGTTATGATTTGAAGAAGGGCGGGTTTAGGGAGGCTTTGCTTTTGAATTTCCTTTCAGTTAGGTAACAAGTTTTATTGTTTGATTTGAGTTTGTCACATCCTTTTTTTTTGCTATTCATTGACATCCAGAAATATTATCTTCTATCTTCATAAATAATCAAATGAATCATTGTTCGTTACCTCGACAACCGCTTGCCCGTTTTGGCTAATGCTGGTTTTTAAATAACGGGAGATCCAGAGAAGGTTTAAAAGATTATAAAATTAAAAAAAAAAATAGTCAGTCACGATCAAGACGTTTGCCGCGACAGCTAGTTAAGAAATAAAAAAAAATTACTGTGCAACTTTCTTGTAGCATTGGACATGATGGTCTTAGCCTACTCTGTATCTTAGTAACAATGCGTGTATATACCTATACGTACAGTATACATAAAATGAGTGTGGACAGGAAACCATCTGATTTTCATATTCAGCTTACCTGTTTTTCAATGAAGTGACCATAATTATAAAGCAGGTAAATCGGTGCGTCCGTGTGTCGACAGTATCATAGGCAAAAACACGCGTGGAATTAATAGCATGTATCTTTGCACCAGCGGTTAATATTGCGGTGGTTTGCAAAAAAAAATTATTAAATTTGCATAGAAAAAGGTAGATATGAGGAGAAATTGAACTAGCGCACTGTCAGGTTGTATGTCTTTCTGTCTGATCATACTATAGAGTGGTTAAACAACGCCATATATTGATGGTGTTAAGATAGATATACTTTATTGCACAGAAAATTTACAGAAATTGGTTTTACAGACATATTTAAGTACAATATAGGCGGTCTTATTGCTACAGAGCAATCTCTTCCAGACAACCTTTAGGTAGAGGAAATAGTAGACATCGAGAAACC
The DNA here is from genome assembly GCA_037074685.1 of Glyphodes pyloalis. Classification (NCBI taxonomy): domain Eukaryota; kingdom Metazoa; phylum Arthropoda; class Insecta; order Lepidoptera; family Crambidae; genus Glyphodes; species Glyphodes pyloalis. The sequence continues at coordinate 4,037,850 of JAYKKO010000021.1, read as the reverse complement.
AAATAAGTTAAGCCAAATAGTTTCTGAAGCAAAGGGAAATACCTTTTTATTATTATGTTTCTATGTTTCATATCAAATTCTCTACAAGTAACTACTTTAAAACTTTACGAATAAAAAGAATCTAAAACCATTTATTCAGCCACCGCACAATACGCTCTCTCGCCATTTGTTTCGGTGCATTTTCGTTTGTAACTAAGTGCGTCTTCTTAACTTAAAGCATTCTGTGGCATTTCGCTCGATATGGAGACTCGCCCGCTTTATTTAACAACCACTAATTCGTTCCATAAATGTTTATAACGCGCTCCATAGTACGCGCGCAATGTAACGCGTATTCTCTCGCTCCACTGACGGCGCTGACAAATCGTCTCATAACAAATGGGTAACGGCTCCGTTCCCGTTTGAACAGTAATGCGGGAAAAATACGACTGCGACGATTTCGGGGAGGAAATTGAGTCTTTAGTTGCCTTTGTTTCTGTCATTATGAAGATTGTCTAGAGTTTCGTTTGTCACGTTAGGCGCGTTGATTTCTGTTTCCTGAGCGACCATTTTCAGCTGCTTTCATTTATGGCAAACTAGCTGTTCTCGACTTCGCGTGGACTACTTACTTTTATGGTTGGTTTTACCCCTATTGGCCCTTATTTTCGAAACAAAAAATAGTCCATATTTTAATCCAATGATAGCAACATTACCCTCATCCCCCTTTATTTTCCATAGTAGCTTATGTCCAACGTGTACGTATACCGAATTTCATCAAAGTTGGTTCAGTGGCTTAGGCGTGAAAACTGGACAGATAAACAGACAGACGGACAGAGCCACTTTCACTTAGTTAATTTGCCAATTGTATTTAAATAAATAAATGCGCCAGACAATCACACCAATCACCTGGTCTCAAACTTAGGATTTCCCTTGTACTATGAGTACCAGACGACGGATACTAACTGGGGGCGTCATCCCAGCACACCCATGTCAACTGAGAAAAGTTCGTTTTCCAAATCCTGACCTGACCGGGAATCGAACCCGGGACCTTACGCGCTTTGGGCGCCTACCTTAGCCACTGCGCCACCGAGGTCGTCATTTAAAAAGAGGATACACTATATAATGTCGAAAACGAACTTTTCTATAATATTGTCTGGCTGTTGGGGTATCGTCGTTTTTACTTATTTCTATGCCGTAATTCCTTCAGATACTTTCCACAGAATAAGAGCAATGTGTATGTTAATTTCTCATTGCGTCCGCAAACTCATTGTAGTATTTGTTGATTTTCTGTAGTTTAATGTACTAAGCTTTCTAACCAAGCTAGAAGTTTTTTTACGTGATAAATTTAGAAATGACGATTTAAAAAAATCCTTTCGTGTTTTGATAGAAAAATCTATAAAAAAATGTCTTTCCAGAGTATATTCATTACGAAGTCATGATCCCTATTGCTCGAAAGGACATATGTTATATTTTATAGGAAGGACACAAACACGCCTAATCTGTTTCCAGTTACAAAAGTAAAATCTGGACGAGGCAATTCGAAACGGCACCACGCGGCTTATCAAAGTACATATATTAAAAAAACATTTTTGTTTATCAGGGATCGGTCTCCCATTGAGGCCACGCAAAATGAGGGTGTTTGTTTTTTATTTCTGCATAGAGCCAATACTGAAACGCCCATCCACCACGCCCATAACCGTAAATAAGATTTATAACAGCCCAATGGAAAAACTGTCAGTCGTTTAAATAAATACCACGTTCGCTTTTTAGGCGTTTTAGGACTAAGAGCGGGTGGCAAATATTCGCTTCTATGGAAATATCAATTACAAAAATTGTTGGTAAAAGTAACTTAGCGATTGAATCTAATTTATTTTTTGCATACAGACGAACAATTGGCTACTTGACAGTGTTAACAATAAAATATGAAAAGTGTTAGATATGTTAGCTTATTAGTTAAGTAATCATTTTACATTTTTACTTTTTAATTAAAAGCATAGTTAGTATTTTATTTTTGCAAAATAAATTTTAGTTTTTTTATCTGTGGAACAAAAGAACCGAAACGGAAACCACCATTGCAATTCGGAAATGACAGCTGTCGGCGAAAATTATTTATTTTAATGTGACGAAACAATTATTATTTTACCGATTAAATTGAATTATTGTGTCTCTAATCGTATAAATAATTTATTGAAACATTTTCCGTTTATTTTAATTGAGTCGTTCCTATGCGTATCGGTTCGTTGTCTAGGACGTTGACGTCATAATTGCAACAGTGACGCGACTAGGCGTTTTCGCGCGCTTTTTAAATGTGTTACACAAAATTTTATTTTTCTCTGGTAATATAGATTATTTCCAGATAAATCGAATTGATTGGGATATAAAATGAACGGGCGCACATTTTACAATACTTTTTCAAAAACTGTCAAGTAGCCAATTAGCTGTCAATCGGACTAACATTATTTTTACGTAACGCTACTTTTACTTTTTATTACTATGTCGATTTCTACTAGGTTGGCGATAATAATATATAAGATATAAAAATTGACATTGAATTGAAATGACATTGAAATGAGCTTTTCAAGAATTTATTGGAGGTCTATGATCCAGTTTAAGTTTGTTTGAAGGTACTATCGGGACTAAAGTAAGTTGCCCACGTGGTAGTCTTGACTTGACATTCGATGCGCGAAAAATACGCATTCCTCCGAATCCAAATTCATTTTAAATTAACGGTTTGACAGGTGTCAGATCTGTTATTAAATTATAAGAAACGATAAAACGGTCTTAAAAACTATAATAATCATTCGTATTTTATAAGGTTAGTTACCCTAACTAAAATGTATAGAAACAACATTATGTCCAGCAAATACAAATTACATACAAATATCTATGTTATCAAATATGATTTCTTAGATATGCATTTAGTATAATTGGACGTAGCGAATGAAATCCATTTTAAAGATGTCACCCTAAAGTCAAACAAAAAAAAAGGGAATTGCCTAAAAATCTACAATCGAGACTGAGATATCACAGTTTTGAAATTCAATATCTAAATCGGTGACCAGCTCCCTGGCTATAATATCTAGACTAGTGTTGGCCGCGGTCCACTTTCATTTATTTTTAATAGCCGTTCGGACTCTTTCGCACTATGGTGCAAGAATAAATCATAGTTGATGGGCTAATTTTACCCAAAACGCATTGAAATCTATCATTGTTTCTGCGTCCCTAGCAGGTTTTGTGAATTTTGTAAAGGCTATGCGAATTGAGACTGTATTGAAACAGCGTATCAACCAGATAAGCGGCAAAAATACATTCGGACGTTTATCATCGGCCCCAAAGTGATGTACAAGTTATGACAAAACAAACATTATTATAAAAGCGCTAAGGAGTGTTATTTTTAACAATCAAAAAGATTGCAAATAATATTATATTATCCCTGCCCTTACTGTGGGATGTCTTCAACCAGCCAAATGAACTCTGACTAGGCTTAATGAAACATCGAGATGCTTAAATCGATGCTTATGATATATGTTTGGGCTTTCTTTTCTATGCATTTATAATATTAATGCATAATAGTTTAATACACGTATAGATAGATAGATAGATAGATACACTTTATTGCACAGAAAAATTTACAGAAATTGGCTTTACAGACATAATTAAGTACAATTTAGGCGGTCTTATTGCTAGAAAGCAATCTCTTCCAGACCACCTTTAGGTAGAGGAAAAAGTAGATATCGAGAAACGGGTGCGCCCGTGCAAAATATTTATTGAGGAAAACAAAAATAAATAAATAACCGGAAATATAAATAACATAATATGATAAATACATAAAAAAAGTATATAGTAGAGGTAGGGCATGGCGATTTGTCGCTTGAACAGGAGCAGCCCGACTCGTGAAATACCTCCATCTTACAGAAGATCGCAGCCAAATAACAAATAACTACAGTGTTGTTGTGTGAGAAAGGTTTTCAGAGCTCTTGGGGGGTGCTACATTAGTAGCAGTGGTCAAGCTTTCAAGGTAAGGGCGACAAGTACAGTTACAGATTTGTTATGCTGTAAGGGTCGCCCTAAAGCTAGGACCTCATTACCACTTAACATCAGAAGGGATGAGGTCAATCTTGAAATGCAATATAAAAAAAGACAAGACAATATAAGCGATCCAGAAACTAGCAAACAATCAGGCCTAGCATACGCAACGCGACTAAATTTTATCGCGCTCTTAATAAACGTCAAAATCGATTGTTGTTGAAGTCAGTGCGTCAGCTGTTGATTGGCTGAAAATACGAGTGTGGCGTGCTATTACCCAATCAACAGTATCGAAATTTTTTCGTATGCTAGGCCTGACTGTGTTGTTTCTCGTGACGTATGATGCTAACGTGATTTCATGTCCGGATTGCGATACCAGGATATAAGAAGCCATTGAAAGTATGAAACAGTATCAGCAACGCAACGTTTCGAGCAAAATATCGAGTTACTGCCCGAGGATATTTGGCTGTTTCAATGGATATAGCTTCTGTTGGCGATAGGATCTTTAATTTGCGCGTCGTAATTAGTTTTTGTTGTATTGTCCAACTCTTCATTAATATTGTTTAGTTGTTAGTTCAAGTCACTAACGCTGTTTTACGCTATATTTGAAACAAATATGATTTTAGTGTTATAGGATTTGCCACCTTGTTTTGCTTTATTGTCTTGAATGAAATGGTAATTTGAGAAATTGTATGGTCCATTGGAACTATGGTTAACGGAGCCGGTTGTTGAACTAAGGGACATAGGTTCGATCCCCACACAGAACATGTATTCCTATGGTGAATATTTGTAATTGTTTTGTGTATAATGTATTGAAAAATATTGTTGTGATACCACCGTTCTGAATAGCACAAGTGCTGAAGCTACTTAATTTGGGATCAGGTCAATTTGTGTGATGTTGTTTGATACTGATATGGAGCGCGACCGCGAGAATGTTTTGGTGTACCGTACCTACCGTAGCCAGTAGCGTGTGTAGAATTCATTGATAGTGGGGACTACGCACTAACCCCCCCTCCCCACACTCCTCATAAACTATTAATAGTGTCATGGGAATATAGTAGAACTATAACTGCTTCGGCACACTTCCCATGGACCTATCACGGATCATAATAATTGGCAAGAAAAAGGGTCTTCTTACAACCTATGTAAAAGGAAGGTTCGGAATTTAAAAATGTAATGTTCCATGATCAAAATTTTTTTCAACGAGTGTTTTTGTGTTACTACCAATTATTGCGGTTGTTGAAGAATTATGGGCAAAATGATAAAAATAAGGAAAAACTGTATATTAAGGAATATGTACGTAATAGTGACAGCAAGGAAGAGTGACAGACAGAAAAGTAAACAAAAAGAATATCAAAACAAACGTAAAATTTTAAATCATAATTTCGGTTCGGTAGGCCTCACCAAATAGGTATGTAACATGAATATCTGATAAAGGGACTTCACAAGTTTCAGTAGGTACCTACTTATTTCATTAAACACTTTTTTGGTTATCTAGAGTTTCCAAAATCGTAAACTAAATACTCTCGTCCATGCACGACAGTTACAAGGCACATAGCTACCACAGTTATGAGATAAACGTTATGACATAGGTTCGACAGACGTCCACAAAAACAGGGGCCATATTCGCAATCGGCTGGACTAATCTGCAAGGGTAACCGGATTAGCTAATCAATTCCACCATTATTATTCCCTCGACGTGGCGTGACTCGCGGTTTGTGTTGAGTCGAAAATATGGCAGTTTGTGTTGCCAAACTATTGATTTCACATATCTATTGGTGAAAATAGTTAAAAAATACCAGAGTGGTCAAGTAATAATTTTTAGCGTTCCGTAGCCAAATGGCGAAAATTGGAACACTTTGTTATAATATGTGGATTACAGTGTAAACAAATTACAGTGTGAACATTTTCTTAGATTCAGCATAAAGCTGTTTTTCTTATTGTCTGAAATGAGCGTAACCCCACACTAGCGTTCTATGAGCGTCGACGTCGACGCAACGCCGACGCGGCGTCGACGCAACGTCGACGCGGCGCCGATGCAACGCTTGCGCAGCGGCGCGGTCGAAATGACGAACGCCAGGACTGCGCTCCACAGGCGCCGCGCCGGCCCGACGCCTGCCGCAGCGTTTATTTTGACAACAGTACAATGATCAACTCAATTGTTTCGGCCCGCCCGTGTTTTAGAATCAGTAGGTAAAAGACTTTTTAGCTGATAGCAAATATGGATGTAGCTTAAAATACTAGCTCATATTGCCGAAGAAACCCATTTTCAATTAAGTACTTTTAGTTTTCGAGAAAATAAATGCTAAAGTTGCCTTTTCGTGCCATGTGTCAAATAGGTAAAATATATTTTTTCCTTTACAAGTTGAAAGCATTAATTTATCACTGCAATATAAAACATTATATTGTGCGTTATTCAAATCTTACATTTCCATTTTCGAAATAACTGTACATGACGTCAGCGCGGCGCGACGCTCGAACGCGATGTGCAGAGGACGCCCAGCGCAAGCGCCGCTCAAACGCCGCGCCGACGCTGGGCGGGCGCCGCGTCGACGCTGAGAGGGCGCCGCGTCGACGCTGAGCGGGCGCCGCGTCGACGCAACGCCCAAACAACGTCGGCGCGGCAAGACGCTGACGCTCGAAAGACGCTAGTGTGGGGTCCCTCTGAGTGATGCGATGCGATGCGATGAATAATCTTAAATTGATCCACGTCTCAGCTCTCTGTGTCAATCGCTTAAGACTCATTTAAGACTATGGTCTTTATGCTTAGTGATGTTGATGACAAAGAGAATTGCTTTTTTTTTGTCTACGATTTGTCTTCCTAATTTCAAATTTAAGTTCGATATCAGCTGTCATCAGTCGTCCGTTTTTAGCTTACATCTAGCATAATTTCTTACTATACGTAACTAGAATTTACGATTACGATTCGTTTTTCTAATATTGGAACCTGACATAAGTCGTTGGCATAAGAACGAATATCAAACTACAAGTGTCAATTTTGACGTGAAAAGTGTTGCTGTTGACCGTACAATGCTCCTAATGAAACAGACAGACAACAACAATAATATTCCCTTGAATATCATCTCATGAGGGTAGGGAAAATATGAAAACCAACACTGTCTAGAAGTCATTCTCGAGAGAGCATTAGTTGAGGTTTTTTCCTTTTCTCTCATTTACAATGAATGTATGTTACGAAAACATTATGTTTTGTCTTTATGTTTGAAGCCGTAAATATTTTATTTTTATCTAACCCTCTGTCTGTTGTCTGCCGTTGTGTTTGAAGAGTAACTTTGGTTCTGTGGTTGGCGTCATTCAATATAGTTTAAAGGGATTTAATTACGAGTAAAAATATATTAAGAGAGGTAGGGCATAGCGATTTATCGCTCGAACTGGAGCAGCCCGACTGGTGAAATTCCTCCACCTTACAGAAGATTTGGCTGCGGAAATAACAATCACTTCGGTGTAGTTGTGTTCCTGCGTGTGAGTAAGGTTTCCAGAGCTCCTGGGGGGTGCTACATTAGTAACAGGGGTCAAGCCTTCAAGGTAAGAGCGACAAGTCCAGTAATAGATTTATTATGCTATACATGTATACCCTTAAGCTAGGACCTCATTACCACTTAACTTCAGGTGGGATGAGGTCAATCTTGAAGTGAAATATAAAAAAAACAATTTTTTTTTTATTGAATATTTATATTTTTTTACACTTGACAAACGAACTATGCAGCCTCGGTGCAAAATTAGTAAGAGGTTACCTTTATTTTGTAAAAAAAAACTACTTCATTTCCTGCCTGTATCTTCTCGGTAGTTATAGGTTCCAAACCGGAAGTAGCATTATCTGTTATACCTTCTATATAGAGACGATTCACAAGTATAACTGATGAAATCTATAACAATTAAAAAGATTTGCCTATTGACTATAATAACTCGATTGTTCGTGCATGCCTAAACTTCCATGGCCGTAATAGTTTATCTATATTTCTATGGTATCCACTATTCGATGCGAGATGTGATGCGCAATTTCTCTCTTAAAATAAAGCATCAAAGCTTAATTTCCCCCTAAAGCGTATACGAAACCGTTGTTAGATGACCGCTATAACAGCAAGGCAATGCTTGTGCCTCACAGTCTGTTAACATAATCCTCAAACCAGTTCCATAGTGCCGTAATTGAAGGCAGTAGTGACAATAGCCGCTACCAGTAATTTAACGCTCGCTAGACAAAGGGATTATGATATGGCTTTCGCACTTTGAACCGGCTTGCGTCATTGAAAGGAAGACACTTAAGCAGATTGCGAGGGATTTGCGAAAATTCAGACTAAGATTTATTGTTCACTGTTTAATTAAAACATGTGAATAGATGGTCGTATCGGACACTAGCAGTTGGGATATTCGAGAATACAATCAAGTCGACCTCGGTGGCGCAGTGGCTAAGGTAGGCGGCTAAAGCGCGAAAGGTCCCGGGTTCGATTCCCGGTCGGGTCAATTTGGAAAACGAACTTTTCTAAATTGACTTGGGTCTGGGTGTGCTGGGATGACGCCCCCAGTTAGCCGTCTGGTGTTCATAATACAAGGGAAAAACCTTAGTTTGAGTTCAGGCGATTGGTGTGATTGTCTGGCGCATTTATTTTATTTTATAAGTACATCACTTCAGTACAGCTTCTTTAGCGTGATAGAATTTTAATAGGCATGATGACTTCGTAAAGAAACAATGATTCTATTAATAAAATATTGAATTATTTTTGGGATATTGAAATTAGCAATTTTTACTACATACGTATGAATAAATATATACGTGTCTGTTTGTTTCGAATAAGCTAAGAAATAGCTGGACCGATATTAATGGTACTTTTATTGGCAGGTAGCTGAAAATCTAAATCTCTAGTCCGAACGAATTCGTGTACACAGCTACTTTAAATTATAATCGACCTCTGTAGCCGAGAGGCGAGCGTGCCGGACATTGGGCGTCGCGCCATCTCTGAGGTTCCGGGTTCGATCCCCGGTCGGGTCAATATGGGAAACGAACTTTTCTATATTGTCTCGGGTCTGGGTGTTGTGGTACTGTCGTTGTTTCTGATTTTTGTAACACAAGTGCTTAAGCTACTTACCACAGAATCAGAGCAATTTATGTGATGTTGTTCAATATTTATTTATATTATTTACTTATTTATAAATAATGAATACGTATTATGCCAATCAGATTATTTAAGCACTTAATTTAAAAACATACAAATTTCACTTACTTAACTTTTTTTATTATACAAAAGCGCATACAGCCGTGTTGCTAGCAAAAATATAGACAGATTTTTTTTGGAAATTAATTGTATAGTAAATTACAAGTTTTTTTATTTATCGTCGATAATAAGTTGGGATTGAAACTGAAATCTGCCCAAAAGCAGATTAATTAAAGGATATTTGTTTTTTAACATTCAAATATTTTGCAGTGGTTTTAAGAAGCTGTGGGGTATCGAACAGATACACACACACTGTTGAGTAACAGACACACAACATCGACATAAAATGTATACCTAAACCTCTCTTTTTGTATTGGAGGTTAAAAGTGGAAAACTTGCAATAACTGCACAACATGTTGTTTGTTGTCCAATTTGTTTTGTTTGAGGTCAAACGATCAAAGCGGAAGACAACGGAGTCTTAATCCAAAGCTTAGCAGAAAAGTACAATATTAAACTTTACTCGTATTTCGTTCAATACCGACCTCGTGCCCCACCACTCCCTCGGGACTCTCGATGCACGGACTTCAGACTTAGATCTGTTTGCTATATTATTGCTTGTGAGGAATACAAGAAATTCAATGCTTTGGAATGGGAACCGTGATTCAACTGAATGTGGAACTTGATGGCTGTTTTGATACAAATTTAACGCTCATTGCATTTAATTTTTATAAGTTTTTAATTAACTTCACTTTTGTATGTATATGTTTACAAATCTTGCAACGAAGAATTGAGGCAGTTCCAGAGGACGGATAGAGCTGACATTTAGTATACTTACGTTACGCTTGGACAATAATGAATTAATATGGTAACATGGAGCTGGTCTGATGATGGAGTTGGACCTTTATCGTGCACAATGAAAGCTTGTTATGAAACATATTTTTATCTTGATTTTTTTATTGAATTAACTAGGTTCTGCCCACGTTATTGAGAGATAAAAATATTCTGTCTGTTAATATAGTATGTCTTTTCTCTTTGTACCAAATTTTTAGGTGAAAGTTTAGTAGTTTTTTGCGTGAAAGAGTAACAAACATACATCTAGCCATCCATTTATACTAACAATCTTTCACGTTTATCATAATATATAATTAAATACATTAAGAACTTCTAGACTCACAACAGGAACACACATTTTAACCATCACTCGATGGGTTGGGATCGAACCCCTAGGTTCAGAAGTTCTAAAAGCCAGTCAAAGATTGAGAACCATCACTGAAACATAAGAGGAAGAATTCCCGGTACTAATCAGATTGGTGCAGCACGGCTAAGCCCGTGATACCGGCGCCCTGATAACGGAATTAAATTACTTGGGCGTGCTCGCAATTACAATCCGGGCCGCCTCGGCTGATGGCGAATTTCGTTAGGACAAACATATAGATACAGAGATAAGAGATTGCTTATCGGTTTCTTATTTATTTAGTGGTAGAAGCATACTCTTCTAGTCAATCTTCAGACCATGTATTTTCTGATTTAGAATAACATCACATGCCTCTGTGATGAGTAGTTAAAGTACTTTGCACGCTTACAGACATCTGAAACAACAACTGTACCACAAAACCCACACCCGAGGCTATAAAGAAAATTTTGTTTTCCAGACAATCTTCAGACCGTGCAACTTTTCAAGTTAGGCACACTTTGGCGACAAAAAGTAGCTGTGGTGAAACGAACTTAATAAGTAAATAAATATATGAAAATATCACACGCTGTTGTTAGAAGCTAAAGCAATACTCCGCTTAAAGAAATCAGAAATGACAACGGTACCACAATATCAATACCCGTTACAGTAAAGAAAATTTATTTTCCATATTAACCCAACTAGAAATCGAACAGGGATCTCAGAAATGGCGATTAATGGAGGTCGTCCCTGTAACCTTGAATTTATAAATTTATATTTTTTTGATACCTTCCTACCTTTGGTGTCTTTGAACAAACTGAGAGGTTATATTTGATGACTTGCTTCGTGTGTGTGGGACTTCCCCGCTCCCACACACGCCGCAACCTACCACAACGCAGCGGTATGGGGGCCAATGCATTTCCCCCTTAAAACAAAAAAGTTCATCAGGCCAGAAGCCATACGCCGGTCAGTTTTCAACGAAACGCAGGTCTTATTCTTTGCAACCTCAAAACATTACGTTAAAAGGCTTCGACACTGTTACGCCTTGTGTAGCACTTGACTAATTAGTAATTAGCAAGTTGCAAACAGTGCATGGACTGATGCAAACAAGCGTTTAGGAAGGTCGCGCACTTCAAACGGTTGGCATCGCGCCACGACGCGTCGGCGCTGGCAGCCTGCTACATGATCCTTTAATTAGTATCAGCTTCAGCCGTAGCTATCAGCCGTTGGAACTACCCTCATGAACGTATGATGCTGTGAAAATTAAGGTACACCGCAATCTGTTTTATCAATAGACTTGAACTGGAATCCTTGCCCCAACGCGAACGCAACGCAAAGTCGTATCTTTTTTATATTTTATTTCGATTGTGTAGTTCGTCCATCATTGTTTATCAATGAAAATATAGATTTTTCATATTTTGTTTGTTAATTGGCGTTTGTAGCATCATTATTCTTACTATACTTAAATAGACATTAGTGCATGAAACTCTGAAAAGCTTACAAATAACAATTAAACATTTTGTGTAGATTATAGTTTGACTTTGAAATGGGTAGTTTTTTTTTAAATTAAATATTAATATACACTAGACAACATCACATTAATTGCTCTGATTCTGTGGTAAGTTGGAAAAAGCACTTATATTACAGATTTCGAAAAGAAGGTAAGTCTGTCTAATGTAATGTCTAAGGTAGCTTCATTTGCTTTATATAGAGACTATTCATAAGTATTACTAAATGTAATCTATGTGAATAAAAAAGATTGACTTTGCCTTGAATATGTTTAGAACTAAATACTTATCGGAGGGGAGATGGAATTATTTTGTTTCTTATAAATTCAAATTCAAATTCAATATTCTTTTATTCATGTAAACTACACCAGTAATATTTATGAAACGTCTATATAATGCAAATGACGCTACCTCCGGTTCGGAACCTATAACTTAGAGAAGATCCCGGCAAGAAACTCTGTCGTTCATATTACAAATATAGCTGAACTTATAACTAGTTTTGCACTAAGACATACAGTGTAGTAATTAGATAAAATAATGTAGTAATTGTAAAAAATTCATTGATTCAAAGTAATAAGAAAAATAAAAATATATATATATTTAAATTAAACAAACTGTAGGTCCTAATGCACATTCGTGCTTAATAAGAATTTTGCCAACTTGCGAGTTGACAAATACGTAAAGAAATAGGTACCTCTTCCTGAGTTTGTATAAATAGAAATACAATTAGTAAATATAATTAGTGAAATTTTTCATGTGAGGGCGAACAGACTAGTTAGTGGTCCACACTTCTTTGTCATTAATATAGTCTTCTACTCTATAGTACCCTTTTTTCAAAAGACAACCTTTAACAAGTAGCCTAAATTTGTTCAAAGGTAAATCAACAATAACTTGATGTAATTTATTAAAAAAAGTTATACTTAAACCAACAAATGAATTACCAATCTTATGAAGTCTACGTTTAGTCTAAAATATTTAGAGTTTGGTAGTACGGCGGAGCACTATAAAAATGCTAAAAAAGCGAAATCCTCATTAGGCTCAACGGTTAAGTAAGAAGGCAACCGCCAGTCTTTTTTTCTCAAATAATCACGGATCACTCTTTGCACCAAGAATATTAGGCATAATATTTAATTCGGCTATAATTAGTAGACAATAACACAATTTGGTAATTTCTATCCTTACGTTCTACGTCTAAACTAAAAAGAAAAAGACGTACCTCTATAAATTTTAAGACTTTTGCGTTCCATTTTAAACATTTAAAATAACAACCTAACCGAAACGTCGGGCAGTAACTAGTTCGTATTAACTACTAAATAAAAATGGCGTCGCGTTTTGTATGTACCTCTAGTTTTTGATGTCCTACGAATGAACTCAAAAACGATTGGAGCGATCTCTTTTAGTGCCCCTAATGTCGGCACGTAATCATCTCGATTGGGGCGCGGACATCAGTGTCGGACACTGGCCTTTTTAAGAGGGGGTAGGGGGGACATGTTACCCACAGCTGTGGCATATTACCATCTGTCGCGCGTGTACTCGTAAATGTTGCCGGAATGTCTGTTCGGTCGAAATGTCGCACATATCTCTTTGTCTGGCGAGACATGAATTTCGCTGGACAGAAAATACATGTGTCGATCTTTTTGAAAGTTTTTCTTAGCTGTTTGTTTTTATTTGTATTGTTCTGTTCGTAGGGTCATGTGCTGGGTAACTACGATAGTTATACCTACATCTTTTGACGGCCTTCGTAGTCGAGAGGCCAGCTGTGACGCGCAATCTCTGAGGTCCCGGTTTCTATCCTCGGCGGGTAAATATGGGAAACGAACTTTTCTGTATTGTCTCGGGTCTGGGTGTTTGTGGTACCGTCGTTATTTCCGGTTTCTGTAACACAAGTGCTTTAGCTTTAGCCAAAGAATCAGAGCAATGTATGTGATGTGGTTCAATATACATTTTTATATCCTTTATATCTATTGATATGGTATTGAAAACTTTTTCATTTGTACTGTTTATCCTGCAAATTTTAAGTAATTAATGTTGTTTATTTTGTCTTTAATGGTTTTTTGCTTGACAATATCTTTTCATTTACGAATGTGAGTAGGTAAATAGGTATTTGTGGTAGTTGGGCAACAGGTGTTTATAATCTGTATATACACGTTGTATGGCTTAATTACATAAAGTAACTGCCCTACGCTATTTGTATTGTAATTTTAAATTAATTCAGTCTAATTTTAAGTAAAATGTTTTTTCAAAAGTACTACAAGACTAAATATTTACATCTAGATTAATCGCGAAAGCCTAGTCCCTGATTAGGTAAAAGGGTGCAGTCATAGATATAGCCGATCATATGGTAAGCCGAAACTAAAAAGACTGCTATTTTTGCGAAAAAATAAATAATTAATAACTCAAGATCTGGTGGTTAGCTCGCTTATGCACAATATGTCTGAAAAGGTGAACCTCTTATTCGAATATTATTTATGTTTTACATATTTTTCTTGTAAAATAAACACTCTAATTATTAGATAAAATATAAGAATATCTTAGTGACAAAATATTGCTTTTTTGTTTCAGAAACGTTTCTATCGTGTTTGACTACAAAAAACATTGAAAAGTCATTTAGCAGTTAAATAATTACGAATTTAGTAAAGTATTTTTTAATTCAAACTGATTTAAACTTTTCATCGCCACCTCTTACTTCAAGCCTGTACACCGCAAATAATAAGTATGTAGGACAAAGTTTACTTATTGAGCTTAAAAACCAAAACTATGCGTAGAAAATCATCACGCTAAGTCTTCAAAATACACATGAACTTCAGCTTGTGAAAACAGAGAAGCCGCTCCACCTTAATCCATTAATACCAGCGGCAGAATACACAAACCGGGAATGATACGTAAATTCATTTAACTTGTATAATTCGTTTGGTATAATGCTCAGTTGTTTCTGACGAAAGTGGGTAACTTACAAGTGAGTTGTGTGATATGCTTTGCTTTAGAGACACTATAATTTAACAAGAAACTATATGTTTACGTATAATAAATGAAAATAAACAATAATGAATCGCCTATATAGGCGCTAATAATATACTTGACCAAATTGGGTGATTATTTTTTGCATAACTTTTCATGACAAGGTGTGCAAAAAAAGATTAGCCATGGGACCACACGATTGTAAAGCCCCGGCAAGCCGCTAGTAGACATAAGACAACGTCGCTTTATATTGCTTTAATTATTTGGTAGGTAAAACGCAATTCATAACCCTTGTTTTACAGAAATCAGAAATTACGACGATACCACCCGAACCTCAAACAATATAGGTACCTAAATTTGTTTTACATATTGACCCGACCGAGGATCTTGACAGATAGCAATTTTTAATTCTTATAATCGTAACCACTCACTTAGAATGCGTCTAAAGCCTTTAAAAAAAAATTGTATGCAAATTCTACATTTTAACTCCGAAACCTTTCGATTTTTTTTTATAACGCTCTTCAAGATTGACCTCATCCCACCTGATGTTAAGTGGTAATGAGTTCCTAGCTTAAGGGCGAAAAGTATAGCATAGTAAAACTGTTACTAGACTTGTCGCCCTTACCTTGAAGGCTTGAGCCCTGCTACTAATAGTACCCCCCAAGAGCTCTGGAAACCTTACTCACATGCAGGAACACAACAACACCGGAGTGATGGTTATTTGGCTGCGGTCTTCTGTAAGGTGGAGGTATTTCACCAGTCGGGTTGCTCCAGTTCGAGCGATGAATCGCTTTGCCCTACCTTTCTCAAGGTTTCATTTGTTCTTTTCGTTTTTGGTAGTAAGCCTACTGGACCTCAAAGATGGTGCCACGCCAAAGTCAAAGGTATAAAATAAATACTTACATATAACACAAAATAAGTGTACTTAACACGTGCGACAGTCTAAAGACACACATAAACTTTGAAACTGTGAAAACAATGAAGGCATCTCAGTTCTAACGTCTCTAGGGAGTATACAAGCGGGAATGATACGCAAATTCATTTAACTTGGATAATTCGTTCCACAATATGCTCTGATGTTTATCTCGCACGAGCGAAAGTGGCTAACTTCACGGACGGGCGTGGAAAGACTCAAATATTGAAGAAACGAAACGTACGCACGTGGAAACTATGTTGCTCTGAAATGAAGATTTTAATAAATTATATTTTATAGGTAAGTACTTTAGTACTAAACTTTTATGTAAAATAAGATTTCATAGCATTTTTGCAGATTGATAAGAGCAGCTATTACACAAGTACTCTTAACACGAAAAAATAAACGGTAATAGAGTAGTATTACGTATTAAATAGTAACAAAAAATAGGCAATGGCTCACTTGTGGAGGCAAATCTTCTGAGTCTTGAATACCGCAGAGGAGTGGCCTAACTTTCGTTTTTTATCGGTAACATTTCCGTAAATGTGCTGAGGTTTTGCGAAACTTGATGTCCATGGATGATTGGTTTCCATCACCAGTCTGTATCTGCCATCAAGCGAGATTGAAATCCAACATAAACCTGTTTTATACAAATATGGTAACCATATGTAATTAATAAACTTCTGGCTTATACTACGGTTGGTAAACGGCGGTCGTGGCGTTAAAAAAAGTAGAGCATCGGTCAAGTCGTGGCATTTCTTATGTATGTTTGGTCACATGTTTGTTGTTTTATTATATTCCAAAGTGTCCAAAATGTGTAAAAGTTATCATTGGTGGAGACCAATGATAGTTTATTTATTTATTTATTTATTTAATAGGTACACCAACAGTATACATATAAAAACATTACAGACAAAAAGCAAAAAGATTACAAAGATTATATACATATACCAATTATAGGTGAACACAACATTGTTTAAAAGCTAGGAACAAATAATAAAAAAGAAAAGAAAGGGATTGCATGACAATAAAGTAGAATAAAAAAAATAAAAAAGAGACTTACACGAACTCCATTAACTTGTTTCTAAAACATGGAAGCGAGTCATAAAATATATCTAAATCTAAATTGTTGATTTCATTATAACTAATGGCACATCTGGCTAGAGGAGCTTGTCGGCCTAGGTTAGTCCTAGTTACAGGGACAGAGAAAGATTTTTTATTGGGATGTCGAGGAATACGAGTCGGTACAGACAGTTTCACTTCAGCCAAAAGCACATTGCAATTTATTGTTCCGTTGACAAGTCTGTTCATATTATAATATCTTAAACAATGGTTATCCATGAAGTCATGAACTCGCTAATACTACAGAGCGCCGGAACCGTCAATCGTCTCATTAGGTTGAGCAACATATTAAGAGGAGAGAAACTTACGTACCCTCTCCTAGATTTACTGCATTGTGTCACAGAGGTCAGCTTAACACAGTAGAGGTCAGCGTGAGCAGACTAACAGAGGTGGGCAAGTTTTGGCGTCAGCTGCTCAAACACGGACACTCCACACAATCTAAAACCTAAACGCAGTCTATAAGTTTGGGTTAAAAAAAATAGACAACATCACGTCCATTGAACTGATCCCAAAGTAAATAGCATAGGCATTAGTGTAATTGAAAGAGAACCAACTGTTGCACCACGTAATTAAGTCAATTTTATAATAGATATAGCATAAACACAAATCATGCTTCATCATAATCATTTATGCATCGCTTGTTTTGGGTGATTCACAGTTTAAATAGCATAGGAAAGAGAATCAACTGTGATACCACATACTTAAGTACATTTTATAACTACCACGGAACAAATATCAAATGTTCATCACATTAATGTTTGTCCTGGGCGGGGATCAACTCACGATTCACGGCTCAAAAGCCGGGAGTGTTAACCACAGTTCTTCCGGACTTGTCATAAGCTTATAAAGCTTGGGTGAAACGACGGAAACAGTGGACACAGCCGCGCGCCGCACCTGTTCTACTGTAGCTTACAAACAGCCATATCCTTACGTTATAAGAAACTGTCCATATTCCTATTTCATTAAACAAACATGCATAGGTACATTTTTATTTCAGCGACATAACTTCTTTAGCAAAACTGTGTTTCCTCGGAGAGATTCCGATTCTCAAATTTCCTTGGACTCCATGTTTCGTGCAAAGGCACAGTTCATAGGCAGCACTTTTAGGCTATCGTTGAACGCTCGTATTATACTTTATTAATTGTGTTTATTAATAACTTCCTTACTGTAGTTACCTTAAGAATGTGCTTTAAACCTCTGGCATCTAGCCGCCATGTAAATGTGCAGGTAATTCTCCTATTTGTTGTCACCTTTAAACACAGTTCCATGCACTAACGCAAATCATTTTAGAAGGCAAAGTACAATTTTGTTTTTTTTAGTAACAAAACTTGGAGATCTATATTAAAACACCAATCAAGTAACCTAAGATCAATACTACTAGTTTCATTATCGTTCATTACTCTTTATAAGATAACTATGCAAAAATACGGTTTTAAAAGGATACTAAATAAGTAGTACCCAAAACTAAATGAATAAGTACAGGCGGGCGGACTTTGAGAAGATAGATATAGCATACTCAATAGATTTTAAAAGTATCGATTGTCTTAATCTACAGTTAGCAGTTGGCAGAGTTCGAAAAGAAAATTAAAATACTCCACACAGGCAATTTCGAAATTTTAATGACTTTCATTTTACGTACCTACATGAGTTCTCAGGGTTAACATTAATGTGCCACTTCAACGAATGTCATAATTTGTCCCACCGCTATACTTGCGTGGCCATTTTGCGCAAAAGCTTTTAATAATAAATTGACAAATGAAACGTGACCAGACATTAAAGCTGCGGCTGCGTAGCATTATTGCCAGCGATATTAAACTTTAATTAAAACACATTAAGCATTACGCAAATTAAAACTTATCTTTGCGGCACATTATGAGGACGAGCAAATGGAAATAGCCCGCTTTCATATGAAAGTCAGAATTTAAAGCATGCAGAATTAAATTACAGTCAAAACACTTTGTACGAGATGAATGGTGCTGTGGTTTTGTGGTTAAGATTCAAGGCATATTACTCAATGGCTGTTATTTTAGGCTGTTCGTTCATCACAATGTTCAACATACATGCATGCGATAATCACCCTTTTATCCCGGAGGGGTAGGCAGAAACCACATCCTTCCTATTGCTGGGATATTCAGCTTAGCAAAACGGCTCTCAGCGGTCCATTGTTGGCTCCTGCGGGAAACGTGACGTGATGGTTTGCGAGTCATCACGTCACCATTCTGATTTGTTGCTTGTTGTAACAAATTCATTAAATTACCACTAGAAAGTAAAATATGTGTCGCTTCCTATAGAGCCTCATATACCGGAAGAAGCCTTTTTCTGGGGTCACCCTGTCTTAGAGCAATGTGGCATACTTACGGCTAGGGTCCCTTAGTCACGCACTATAGATCTTAGAATGGAGGGAGAAATAACGCAGAAAGAGGCATGGAAGATAATAGATGAACCAGGAAGGAAAAGGGGTAAAGAATGCAATGTTCAATGAGAAAAATAATTAAAACATAGACTCCACAAAATTCGTCAGTGGGTTAAAGCATTATACATTTTCAATTAATTGCCTTAAGTTAGTTGATATCTATTCAAGTTTGTTCAAAGATTTTTTGTGAGGAATGCGTACTACAAATTAGAATTAAATATCAAAGACATGTTGATGATTTTTATTTTATTTTAATTAATGTAACTGTATCTTAACGACTTTATAACTAACTAGCGGACCCGACAGACTTCGCCTTGTCAAAGAGATTTGACTCTAAATTTTAGTTAGAAAACGTTGGTACTGGAAAAAGAAAAGGGCTGTCTTTACAGTTTTCCCGGCAATTATTCGAATTTGTCTCGCCGTAAAAACCATCCTTGGACTTCAGCGAACATTAAAAAAAAGAATTGTCAAAATCGGTCCAAGCGTTGTCGAGTTATGCGCTTACCAACACATTTTGCGATTCATTTTTATATAATAGATTATAACTTTAATTTTGTGCCTGTTATTCATGTACAAGAAGTCATAAATCGATTTATGGGGGAACGTTTTCTTGTAAGTTCAGAAACAAATTATTTTTAATATGAAAATAATAAAGCAATAAAAAAAACGAAAATAGTAGGTTTTCTGTTCACTTGTAAGGAAATTGGTATACCAACTGTTTCCATAATCGAAAAGCGTACCAATCCAGCGTCTACATTTTCCTATCTAAATCTCTTGCAAACTTGTCTTCAAACTTAGCGCAATATTATATTTCAAGTTTGTTAACACATGAACTTGATAAACAGGACTACGGAACTTTCCTGAAAGGGGATATCACTCGCTCAAACCCATTCACAGTAATCTGCGAAGCGCATAGTTCGAATTGAATGAAACACGGAAAGAGTTTCGGGCTAAGGAGCTTTGTACGTCCACTCTTTGAGCATTCGGCTCTGTTTATACTACAGTGAAATAGTGGCGAGAACATACAGGCTGGACATTTTTTAGAATTTGTCCCCTGCATCGTGGCAAATATAGTTTACTTGCGGCCACAACTTTGTACGCGTAAAGTTATTTGCTCATACATTTTTATTCATTAACATTGGACCCTTTAGACACTACCACTGGCTTTATTCCCAAAAGAGGTTGATTACTAAAGATACATTATTAATACACCTCCACACCATTTATACCGCAAACATTTCAGGTCCCTTACTTTAAAAACAGGATTTTCATACAAACTTTCGTCTTCCCGCGATTTACGCTCATAGGGGTGAAATTTCGTAAAAAAACCTACATGTCATATTTCAAGTTTGTTGGTTTCCGCCATATGTATCACGGAGGTTATTTTGTTACCTCAAATTAACACCATCAGTTCTCCCTTTTTAAACATTATAAGTCACGCCAGTAGGCGATCTACGAGGCTTGAGGCTCATATATAGCATAAATGAACCGCATACAGCATGATACATTTACAGGCAGTCTTGTAGTGTTTGATTACTCCGGAGACAAAGGGAGTCATCCATTGCGGCCCTTTGTGAAGAACGCGGCGCAGTCCGTGATCACACACACATACCTGTTCATCAGTATGTATGTATGGCGCGGGGCACCATGCGGGAAATATAGTGAGGATAAGTTGCGCCCGAATCCCGCGTTTTTATATTGTGCCGACCTACGACATTACCTACAAGTCGAGATAGTACACAACGCTCTATACGTAATGCATGCTTAGCCAATCAATACATCGATCCTACATCGCGATGTCAGAGTTATCGTCACTAACTATACATACGAGTACAAAAAACCGAGATTGGTAGTTGGACCTTGGTCCCCGAGCAGATAACACCTGACTCGGAAGTACTTCCACTTCAAAGTAAAGGACATACGTTCTTTACAGTACAAATAATATGATAATTACACGAATTTTAAACAACCACAACTTAAAATATTTTGAAGAAAGTTTCTTACTGGAAGATCGAATCACTAATTCTGCTATTTTATATAATAAACTGACTTCGTTAACGAAGTCCATATTTTGCGAAGAGTGTCAATTTGATAAATGAACATTTACATATTTCCACTACAGAACACAGGTATGTAGTGTTTAATATTTACACGCATCATCATCATCAAATTAGAGGCCCTTTAGTTTACAGGTCAGGTAAAATAGGCACATAATGGCTGCTACTGACAATAGTAAATCTATTGCAAAGACTTGAGAAAGAAGAGTAGATAGTACCTTAAAATGCGACTAGGACTTTTCCTATATAACTTTTAATGGTTACCCTACAGACGTCACAACGAGAATTCACCAGGTAACTTTAAAGGAAAACAGTGAAACTCGTTCGAAACAGAAAATTACTCTACTAACGAATACAAAATCATTGTATTTAATCAGTGTGTATTCACACCTTCAATTCGCACAAGAAGATTAAATGGACATCGTTCGAAAGTAATTGTTTTAAAAGTGACTTTATCATTAAAACGCAGACAAATGCCAAATTGAATCTGTGAATTACTGATGACTTTTGCTCGTGCCAAGATAAAAAGTATGCATTGCCCTTTTACAGGTTATAAATATATAATTCGTGTATATATTTTATTTATTTATTTATTTATTTATTTAGAAAACCAACAGCGTTAACTAAGTATAAATGTTTTACAATGCAATTTACATATTATTAGGCCAATAACAGGTTTTCCTTAATTAACTGTAAGTGATTAGTTGTTAGTTAATGAGCAAAACTATATTACATTTTGTCGTAACTTATGCAGTAACAATCCAAATCTAAGGCAATTCGCTGAATCGTTAGTATTTTGTAGTAGCACTGTAATTCAGGCCATCGAATGATCCAAATAGTAGATATAACGATATTTTATTACAACAAAGATATGCATGTAACCACGGTAAGGTACACAGATACTTATATTGATCCCCATATACGTATATAAATAAATATATAATATATAAATAAATAAATATATAAATAAATAAATATATACATATTTATGTGCATTTATGTGTATTTCACTGTTTATATGAATTTCCTTTCTTTTAACATTCCAACCACTTCACTCTTAAATCTACATTTTGTGTTTGCGAAGACGTCAATACCATTGAACCACCTTGTATATTGTCGAACGATCCTTAAAAGTACGGAATTTCCATAATAATTTGAATTATGTCGCGGGATGCTTAGTAACGGGGTATTCCGAGTGCGGTATTTTGGCGTACAAAAGGTGACTTTGGACAACAAGTCTGGACAGTCAATATTGCACTTCAGGATGTCGTGTAGAAGACCCATGTCGAATACAACCCTTCTTTGCTCCAGAGACATGAGACTATGTGCAGAGCAGCTATCTGCGTATGATTTAGGACTCTTTTTACACCTAAAATTTAAATGTTTCAGAAAAAGTTTCTGTATCCGCTCCAGCCGGTTTACGTAAGTAACATACTGTGGACACCATATAGGACTTGCATATTCTAGAATACTTCTAACGTATGCCGAGTATACTATCTTTATTACCGATATATCAGTGAAGGGTTTACAGACACGCATAACGAAGCCTAGATTTTTGTAAGATGTTCTAGATATATAGTCAATGTGTTCAGACATTAGCAGTTTTTTGTCTAAGTAGACACCTAAGTCTTTAACGCTTTCCGTCGTTTTAATTTGTTTGCCATCGAAGTGATATTGGTGATGTATAGTTTTTAATTATATTATACTTCAAGATTAACCTCATCCCACCTGATGTTAAATGGTAATGAGATCCTAGCTTAAGGGCGACAAGTACAGCATAATAAAGCTGTTACTGGACTTGTCCCTTACCTTGAAGGCTTGACCCCTGCTACTAATGTAGCACCCCCCAAGAGCCCTGGAAACCTTACTCACACACAGAAACACCACAACACAGAATGTAAGGTGGAGGTATTTCACCAGTATACGAAGTATTTTGACGGCCTTTCGTATCGGAGGCGAACCCAGATTTTGGTATCGCGCCTTCTTTGAAGTCCCGGGTTCGATTCGTGTTCGGGTCAATATGGGAAACGATACTATATAGTCTCAAGTATAGGTGTGTGTAAAAACGTTGTTGTTTCTGATATCTGTAATACGAGTGGTTTTGGTAGCTATAAGTAGTTATTATAGCATCAGAGCAATGTGTGTGATTTTGACCAATATTACTTTGGTTTATTACCCATTTTGGTTAATACGCCATGAAAAGGTAAAAAAATAAAATATCGCCATTAGGATTAAATGCATTTTATTTATATATTCTTTTGATTTTTTTTTACGAAAAACATATAAATACATATGTATATATGTTATATATACATACTTAATACACGTACCTACCTACCTACATAAGGTGGATTTAATGCTATTAAACATTCTCTACTACCTTTTACACCTGGCTGACGTTTATAATACATACTCGTACAAGTAAATAATGTCATTAGACAATGTCTCACAATATATACTTGCGTACTTTTAAATTTGTAGTTTGAAATACCTTTGAAAATTAAACCGTTTTACTTTTTTGTGCAATGTTCTAATGTCAAGTTACATTACCTTTAAACCCTTCAATGTTCGTCTATTTACTTACTACTTACTCACATTCAAGCTTCAAATTATTTTGTTTTACTCGAAAATGTTTCAACAGCAACACATTAAGTTACTTAACACTGTCTGGTACACTCAATGACAGAGGTGGACTAAATCTGTTTAAGGCCCGAGGCTAAAATGTAATTATTGTGGCCCCCTCTTTTTAAGGAGGGATTGGAGGCCTAAATCATTTTGAATTACAACGAAAACAAGTTAATTCAATCAATAGAGGCATCTCTGCTCGAGGATATTAGGTCTTTTAAGTCTTTTAAAACCTATGTATTGTAATGGCCCATAAGACCGACCAATAAGATAAAAAACTTATGGTAACAAGATAATTGATTTTGTCAGAATGTTTGTATTGGGGCCTCCAAGCTATTTATAAAGGTAAGCCATTATGACTTTTTTTGAAAACCAGGCAGTCCCTTTTGTCATCGGATCCATAAAAAGGGCCCCATAATGGGACCTCCAATCAATACGAGTTTTTTGCAGGACGTTCGGGTAAACAACCTTATTTTAGGTATTTCGTATAATCGTATGATACTTTCAGCCAATACCAAATGGAGGCCCCCAGCAAACAATCTGCCTTCCTAACTCCGCCACTGCTCATAGCAACATCTCCACACGTTGTGGTCTCCCAAATTCAAGTTTACTGACTCTAAAATATGTGAAATACGAGTATGTAAGCTTCGGCATTCCGTACACCCGTTTCATGTGGCCTTTTATCGCCAGATGATAGAAGCGACCTATGTTCTCTTGTAAATTTTGCAGAATTAGGACGGACCGTTTACGATGTTGGGCTCGGCAATTTTCTTTATTTCCAGCCCTCGTTAAGTGTTTAGTAATTGCATCTTCTCTCGGGTCGAATAAATTTCCACGGACCGAATCTTTTTTCGCCTCATATTTTATGAGAGGGCTATAAGAAGAAACAGTTTGTTTGCGATTATGTGGATGATAGATTCGATTGTTACGGGCAGGTGGTCCGTTTTTATTGTGTGGAAAGATATTGTCTTTGGCCTACTTATTTATGGGCATAGGCAGGCAAAAAATGTGCTACGCTCGTGTATCTTTACGAAAGATTGAGTGCCTATGTTCATTGAAAGAATCATATTAGGTTTTGCTTTGTTCCGAAGAGCGGATTCTGTTAAATTGATTCCATTGTCTGCGTTTTATAGTCTTCACTCAGAATGATTTTCATTAATTTAGAACTGTGAAATCATTTATTCTACTTCATTATTCAGTCGTTTAAGATTAGGTTCAAAGATTAAGTTAGAAAATTATGCAAAGATTTCAATTAAGAAAATAACGGATTAAATTAAGTTGACATACGAAAATTAAAGACTTCTTTGAAAGTTTTTTATCAATTTGCTGTAATTGTCTTACTAATTTTCTCAGTTTTTAAAGAAAACGTTTTCTTTTTTATTCATAGATAGATATTTAGTTATTACACATTTTAAATTATTTTACTGCCATGTTAGCAAATATTGGGAAGGCATTAACAAAATGACATAATATTCTTAAAAACATCCGGCTTATATCTTGATTTTCTCTGAATGTATGAATGTTTCTTGCTCTTTCACGCATTAAAAACTAAACATAGTAGGAAGAGGGACACATTCGATTAACATATAAAATATTTAATTCTGGAATAACGCAGGCAAAATTGTTTAGTTCTGAATTTCTTTGAGCTATGATAAGCGTAATCTTATCAGCTTCTTCAATTCAAATTAACAAATCAAAGCACAAATTAAACTTAACATCGTCATTACGAAAGCAAAATCTTATTAAATGGCGACCCACAAAAATCCCCTAAAGCTACCATTAAACCATTCAATTTCCTTTAATTATTTACATTATCAAGATATACCGTCCAAAGCGGTATCCCTAGCGATTCATATTGAAAAACCCACTCTCCTCTGAAAGGCCCTTATAAACTCCCTTATTTATATCCTTCAAGACATTTCAGCGGCATTGACTGATGCTGAAAACGACCTCCATTTATCAATAAAAAAGTCCTAAACCGGATTTAGTCAGAGTTAAAAGGAAGCCGGCCTGTTAACAAGATAAGAGGGCCCTGCGATAATGGGCTTTTTGTCGCAAACCACGTTTAGGATTAAATTGCCGAAAACGACGGAGACACAAATTTTGTTAGCCGATGTGAGGGTGCCTAACAGCCGTGAATATAGTTGCGTCTTTGCGAATCCCCTTTGAATTACTAATGCTGTATGCATCGTTATCCACATAAATTATGTAGGTAACACAAGCCTACAATTTTTGGATTTCATGCGGGAGACGGTGGGAAAAAAGAAACAGCTTATGGCAAAAGATACATGTACCATTTCAAGATTAAATAGATAGTAATATATCATGTTTACTCTTACACTCTTGGACGTAAACCGATTTTTACATAGTGAGATGCCCATCATAATGAGCTGAGAATTATTATAGATGACGTAAATTTTTAGTTAATAAAAACTCCTAGGTTAACTCCTCCTATCATCATTGGATGTGTGTTAAATACTACGTACTAATTAACACGTTGTTATTCAATATGTTTTGTACACCTTGAGATCTGAATAGTATTTGTTCACCTACTAGCGAGATTTTTTATTCTTGTCACCGTCAGACTGTTTGGATGTATAAAATATCAAAACAGCAAATTACAGTTACAAACTGAACTGGAAAAAGAGTTTTTTTATTTCAAATTATTACTAATGTGGGGTGTCTAAATTTTATTGTGAATGATTTTTGTTAATGCAAAAAGCAGAGTGTTTCACAATTTAAAAAAAATGCTTGACGTTGATGGCGACTTATTTCGTGGACTTTTGGAATAAACATTTGAAGTTTGCAAGCTCCCAAACTTTACCCAATTCAGTCAGCCCTTTTTGCCATCGATACATCAAAATTTTTTATATAAAAAATATTAGTAGACTTATATTAATATCCAATTAAAAACATATCGCCAAAGCAGTTAAGAAATAAACAACTTCTCGACTATATCTATTAAAGTAGAAGGTCCTAATTAGACCGCTTCAGAATACTAAAACAGGACCTCCGTCATTACACCACCCAGACTAATTACTTAGTTTCAAACTAGATCCCCTAAAAGCTAGATGGACTAGATTCTAGTACTGCAAGGGAGCTAGCAGGTGCAGTTCAATTAATCACATAGAAAATGGCGATTCTGTGTAACCTATTTTCTCTGAAATCTGCTCCAGTCCCCAGATATTGTCGGGATAAATTAACTTCCCACAGAGCGGAGCATTACACGTATTATATACGTTGATATATATTTTAGTTCATGTCTTGCTTTAAATACACTTTGTATATATTCTTACACGTATATATTGGCTCCAAATCTTAGTCGTAATCCTTCACTGTCCAGCCAATTCGTCTGTGGAATTCCCTTCCTTTACCTATTTGTCAAGATGAATCTTGTTCCGCTTTATTAGTTTAAAGTCAATGGGATGGCGTGCTTTAAATATTATTATTTCAACCGATCTTTCACCAAATAGTCCAACTATTTCTCTAAGGCATAAAATATATAAATTATATTTTATCAATTTAACTGAAAATTGAGGGCATTAAGAAAAAACGAGTTGTTTTGGTAACTTTTAATATCGCTAACTCTGATTGGGTGATTTTGGTTACTAAACAATTGCCATTCTGTTGGGTTCTAGTTTTGAGATCAATAAATAAATGCTCCAGACAATCACACCAATCACCTGGTCTCAAACTAAGGTTTTCCCTTGTACTATGAGCACCAGGCGACGGATACTAACTGGGGGCGTCATCCCAGCACACCAAGACCCAAGTCAATTTAGAAAAGTTCGTTTTCAAATTGACCCGACCGGGAATCGAACCCGGGACCTTTCGCGCTTTGGCTACCTACCTTAGCAAATGCGCCACCGTGGTCGTCAATTATTCAAGATATTATTAAATATGGCCATTAATCATATTAAATATGTAAAAAATATATGGACATCATCACATCCATTACTCTGATTCTGTGGTAAACATCTATGACACCGAATTCATAATAATCTACGGTACCACGGCACCCAAACCCGAGACAATATATAAAAGTCCAAATAGATCCAACCGGGTTCGAACCCGAGACCTCAGTTATTGCTCGACGCCAAAGCCCTATTCACTCGCCTCATGGAAACCTCGTAGGTCGTTATAGAGTTGTAAATAGGTAAAAGACATACCAATATAAAACTTTGCGCACTGTATTTTAAGACTAATCACACTCTACAAAAAGTCCACCACTTCAAAAGCTACATATTAATATAAAAAGTCCAAAGGAGCTCTGAGCTGTCAATCAAAGTTCTTGTTACAAGTTAGCAACGATTTTTTTTCGAAATTACTAAGGCGAATCCCACGTCAGCAAAAATTTATCAAATTTTTAGATTGAAAGATTCCATCACAATTTTCCTGATACAAAACAGGTTAGTTCCTTTAAGATTTTAGAAATAAGCTAGATACTAGTGATGTAGCCGGGACCTAGTTTCTACGAAGATTTGATTGTGAGATATAATCTAGAAGTGATATGGCCTGGCAAATTAACTCGCGAGAGAAGGGATCAAGTACAATGCACAGCTCAGTTGTGCCTCGAGCTATCTGATGCCTGTAGCTAACAACCGTGGAAGTAATGCCCGGATAGAATCTACAGGATATGTTAGGGAAAGCTGGAACCGCTTCCTTAATAATGTTAGTCGCCTAGATTATCTCGATATATAGAAGATAATCTGAGAGCAATATAAATAAGATAAATTAACTAGCCACAACACATTGTGTGTTATGTGATTACTGTTGCGAACATCCGTGGAAGTAATGCCCGGATATAATCTACAGAATAGGGGCTCTAAGGATACATAGAAATCTTGCTTGAGAGTGCCAGCCATAATAAATTCTTTAGATTTGACAGGATTAGAACAGTGTCAAGTACGTGCGTGTCATGGTAGGAAGACGATGGATGCAAGTGACACAAAGCCAAGAGTTGTGAAGGTCTTTGGAGGAAATAGAGGAGGATTATACGATATATTTGATGATCCATTTCATTTTTGCAACCAATCAAAGGCTTAGAGGTTAGAAGAATAGAAAATTATCTTAGTTGGAAGATTCATATTATTCAAGGTCGCACATTTCAATGGGAGATGAAATTATTCTGTGTCTGGTTATCATTAACCTTTTGGGTTGATTAAAACAGCACTTTCCCATAGAGATTATCGTCTCAGACTAATCTCATCACCATCATCTTCCCTAGTCAGCGCCATCACGCCCTGATTTCAGGTTGACGTATCCAGCATCTGAAGTCTTTCGCACGTCGGCAACCCACCTGGCAGGTCGTCCTAAAAACCGAACGCAACATCCTTAGCCCGTCGACTTCGCGCCACATTACTCTAATTCGGGCTTCCTTAATCCAGGCTCCAAGCAGTTCTTCCAAGATCATTAGACCAATGTCTTGCTGGACGTCCTTGACTATGTTTACCTAAAAGGTGGCTGCAGAATGAAAGTAATCCAAGTCGCCTAGAGGCTATACCCTATAACCCTAGGGGGTTAGTACGCTGAAGTATGGCATCCATGTCTACCATAGAACCGACAAACGATGGAGCATACAAACCTTGGTGTGGAGAGCAATATAATCAGAACAAATAAACTAGGCACGACAGCACAGCTAGCTCAGTTGTGCCCCCACTTAACTTATCTGATGCCTGTAGTTAACAACCGTGGAAGTAATACCCGGATACAATCTGTAGGACGGTTGCGGTTGAGACTGGCATAAGGAACAGCTGATTTGAGCGTCGGAAACGTAAGAACGTAAGCACTGTGGAATTGATATACTGTAATTAAAATGGAGATTAACACACCAATGGCCTCACATTTAAGATTTTAGATATAAAATGATTCCAACACTATTTATTTGGAAATTTTCAATAAATCTTAAGCACATTTATAAAAGCTTAACAAACTGCCTCACGCCGGTAATTTTTAACTATCAGTTTGCTTGTATATCACACATATCACACGTATAAAAACACTGCAATAACAATTACAGGCTATATAGAAAACTGCAAATAGGTAATTCATGTCCACATAAAAATATTGCACAAAGAAGTAAAACATTTGAACTGAATGCTAGAACCATTCTCGACTAGTTCACTTATGTGTCATACAGAGAGTTTATTAATAAACTTGGTACATAATGTTATGAATATATACACACTATTAGTGTATACTATTCATCTATAAACATATTAATTAATCTTCCGTCAGAACTGCGTTCAGTATTCAACGTCAAAACTATTATTGAATTAAAAAAAAATGTTAAATAAATATTTTCATGATTGAAAGTTTTATGCATAAGAAATGCCCTTGGTAATATGTTAATTATAAATAAGTAAACATTATTACAATAAATATATGAACAATTTTACTATCATCACTGAAACGCAAATGTTAGTATGCCTTAATTGGCACCATGATGTCCAAAGTTATCATTTACATCCTATGTCACATTCACATAAAGAATTTGAGTTTAAAAACGACTTGAGACTTTGAGAACGACTGTAAAATTAATTGATATTAATAGATACTATCTCCATTACATCGCTCCAATATGGCCGACACCTCAATCCGACAGGTTTGACGAATGCCAGCATTCCATTCAATTATTCGAAGCAATCTGATGTATTTCCGGCTTTCCACGATTAATCGTTTTCAACCGCGTTATTTTACTTTGAAGACGGCTATTTGCGTTGCATACACGAAAGTGCGTACCCATCTACTATGAACGACTTCAGGTTTTCTTTTCTCCTATGAATAGGCCCCGAAACTACTGGACCGATTTCAAAAATTCTTTCACCGTTGGGAAGCTGCACTTTCTCGGGTGACATAGGCTATATTATATTTAAAAAAACAAAGGGATCCTTACTAAAACTCCAATATTGTAACCCAAGGTGTAAAAAAAATCTATATAAGTGTATTGTAATTGTAGTGTATTATTAATTTCATTAATATGCCGCCGCTTGAAAAAGCTCTTTATTTGTACCTTGGTATTCAAGACGGCTTTAATACTTAAACTTTTTGAATTATTCAATTCGGACATTTCATTCGGAAGATATCACGAGTTTAAAAATGCAAGTATTAGAAAAAAGTAGGCGATGTAGGCTTCATGTAAGCGTCACTGGGGTATGGGGGGAGTCAATGTAATAAAATAAAATGCAAGGTTTACATGTATAATACGTACATATTTTAGTACCTATTGCACCCGTGCAAAGCCGGGGCGAGTCGCTAGTCTTACTAATATTTTGAAAGCGATAGTTAGTTAAAATGTTAGGATGTCTAGATAGACATCTATAGAGCGGCGTGGTTGTATAAAACTCACGAGATAGCCCTTTCGCGACTTTCAGGCCTAGCATAAGCAATATGTCAAATTTATCGCATGAGACGACGATACTGTTAATTGGCTAATAGCACACCGCACTCGTATTTTCAGCCAATCAACAGCTGACGCACTGACTTCAATCGATTTTGACGTTTGTTAAGAGCGCGATAAAATTTAGTCGCGTTGCGTATGCTAGGCCTGTTTGACGGAGTCAGAAACAGTCGCCTTTCCCAGCGAGAAACTTTCCCACCAAATCACGAAAAAAGCAGCTACAACCTTATGTTGTATACATTCTTCCATTACATACGAAGTGGTTTAAATCTCGTTATTCGAAGGGCAAAGAACTGGAACTCATTACTATCCATGTGTATAGATCTTCTCTGCAAAAATGTACTATCTTAGGACTTTGGCGTCGCGTCATCTCTGAGGTCCCGGGTTCGATCCCTGGTCGGATCAATATAGGAAACGAACTTTTCTATATTGTCTCGTGTCTGGGTGTTGTGGTACCGTCATTGTTTCTGATTTCTGTAACACAAATGCTAAAGCTTCTTACCCCAGGATTAGAGCGATGTATGTGATGTTGTACAATATTTATTTATTTTTATATTTAGGAGTAGATGGTCTCCTATAAAGCGTGATTGAGGTCAAACGTGAGCCTATTTCATTTTGAAAAAAGAAATCATCGCTTACTCATACCCCTATTCAGAATTTAACCGAGTTTCTAATTAACTACCCTTGTATCGGTAGGTACTTACGTATGTAGAAATTGTTCAAACGATCATTAAATTGTATAATTGCAAAATTTGCAATTCACCCAGCCATACGACACGCCCTTCGTGTACCAGGACAGCAGAGGAGTAATGAATGTCATCCGTTGCGATTAGTGAGGGATAAAATTCACAAAGTCGTCCGGACTACTGAGACAACTAAAGCCTCGCTGTAACGGAATAATATTTTGATGTATCGTTCCTGGCGGTGGCCTGGAGTTAACAACTTTATTGCGGAACTTTTGTGTTGGGTAAAAGGTTACACTTTTAGACACTGAGAAATTTTGGGATCGTAGTTAAACAACGTGAACATTTTGATTAATGTTCTGTTGACATCTTTTTTTAGTGTGTATTCCGTTTGTGGATTCTTTGTGGCGCCCGGTAGTCCGGCCGGTTGCAGCTACAACTATGTACGTGCTCCAATAGAATACCATATTAATGGATTTACTATAATGGAATATAGAAGAGACCAATGGCTTAATGTACCTATGTAATTAAATAAGCCTAGAATGACCTAACCAAATCGGGGGGAACCACACAAAAGATATGTGCTTCTCGGGAATTGGACCACCGTTATTAGGAGACCTTATTAATATACTATAATCGTGATAATTGATTAATTTAAATGTATCGCTAATATAATTTCGAATTAACGGCGCAAATAAAAAGTCACGCGCTACTAAATGTTAATTGTTTGTTTTGTATTTCTTATTAACTTTTAACATGGGATATACATCCGCTGTAGACCCTTCGTAAACTGTAAATGGAACTTAAGCAAGTGTGTTTAAAGTTGATAATTGGAATGCTCGTTAATTTGCAAATAGTGCCAATACTCGAGTGTCCCAATAGATGCTCAGCTCAGTGATCAACGGTTTATCTAATTACTTCGCGTCTCTTCTTGAGCTGTCTCCATTAGGGATTACTTTTGAGCCTTGTACCCATAATGGCAGCGGGTTCAAAGTTAAATGTTTTTAATTGGATAAGTTCAAGATTCAAGACGCGTCTGTGTTTGTATTTTTATGTTTATACTAGTAATATGACGTCATATTAAATAAATTATAAATCATAAATTGAGATAGACTATGCTCAATACGTCTATATAGGTACGTACCTATATAGACGTATTGAGCATAGTCTATCTCAATTTATTTATTTATTTCACGATAGTACACGGATGTCCCCTATAATCACCTTCCACGGATTCCTTGGAGGACAGTAATTCAGTTTTAGCTCGCCTATTTTATATTTATAAGTTTACTAAAACCTAGATTTCCTGGCAAACGTCGAAAGGCCTTTTTTGCCAAGTATTCCAACTTTTTAAACCTTTTCTGTACTTCCACAATTATTTCAAACATTACATTAGATGATAAATTGATCCAGCCTTCTCGAGTTTTAGCGAGACCAACAGTGATTAATTTTTTAATCAAACCAAATATAAATCCATGGAATGATTAATAAAAAATAATAATCGATTGAGTTTAAAATGATTAAGAAAGAAAGAAACAAATACATTTACTGACCTTATAATATATAAAAAAGATAATCAAATCACACACAGTACATTTATGGTCAAATAGGTTCCGCCACAGTTAATACCGGTACGGAATTAGAATAAGCCATTACTATTTTCCTTAAAGAATAAAAATATATGTAAAACCTACGTTTCTAATCCACGTGTACGATTTGGTGGTGAAACGTCAAAATGAATAAATCAGATCACTTGAATTCCGTTTCCGGTGGCCTCCATCAACGTACCGGAAATCCGTTTTGAAATTGTAAAGTTCTGAGGCATTTGTGGCGTAGCAGTTACGTTTCGTTAGAAGTAGCCAACTAAATGTCGACTTTTTTGCTGGTTTTAAGCCTTCGCAATGGATTTGGGTACAGGTTAGTGAAAAGAGATACACCGTCTAAAAATAAATATCTAAATATATCGTCTAAATCTGATATTTTGATACATGTCAAAAAGGAGTGTTATAAGTTTGACATCGATGTCTATCTGTCTGGCTGTGACATCGTAGCTCACAAAGGAATGAACCAATTTTAATGCCGGTTTCGTAGGTGAAAGCCAATTTCCTTGCACAAGTTCTTAATTATGTGTGGTTAATATCGGTGCAGTAGTTTAATAGTATCAGCTCTTGTCAAAAATGATGTATGGCATTTTTACATATGATTACTCGATAAGTACTTCAAGCGTGATTTTAGTACCTTTTACGGCGTCTTCCTAAGAGTATGAGTAATTTATACGAAGGGGGCTATTTCAATTTATTTAATTTAATTATGTATGTGTATGCATAATTGTATATTAATAGATACCGTTGTTATTTATTTATTATGATTATTTTTTAAATCTAGTACATAGTACTAGTTATTTACACACTTTTTAAGAGAGGTAGGGCATAGCGATTTATCGCTCGAACTGGAGCAGCCCGACTAGTGAAATACCTCCACCTTACAGAAGACCGCAGCCAAATAACAATCACTTCTGTGTTGTTGTGTTCCTGCGTGTGAGTAAGGTTTCCAGAGCTCCTGGGTGGTGCTACGTTAGTAGAAGGAGTCAAGCCTTCAAGGTAAGGGCGACAAGTCCAGTAACAGATTTATTATGCTGTTCTTGTCACCCTTAAGCTAGGACCTCATTACCACTTAACACCAGGTGGGATGAGGTCAATCTTGAAGTGCAATATAAAAAAAAAAAAAACTTCTTCACTATTACCGCACCCATATACAAACTATCTGCAAGACACAAGTGTTGGCTGGTAGAGAATGCCCCTAGCATTAAGTCTACCCGTTGTAGTTATTTGTGCAATAATGTTTTTAAATAAATAAACATATATCTATATCATAACAGTATTCACATTTCTGAGGTCAGTGTATTACCAAAACTTTTATTCACTAATCAAATGCTTAAGAAAGTTATTTCATACGACTAACAGATGTGTAATTACCGCTTTTTAAATCACAATCGGGCATCTAGTAACATTTCACATTCTATCACTAAACATCCCTTTTATCTGTCTCGTCATCATCCTCAACCTTAAGTGATCGACACTGCTCTGACACCCCTCTGTTGAGCAACTTTCGACCTTATTACAGAAGGTTAACGGCCACTGATAATTACCCCGATAGGGGGAGGGTCGCTAATTGAATCTTGGTGCCGGCAGGAAACGCTCGGGGCCTTTACATTTTTGCACAAAGCTTTTCCGATTTAGGTAGCTACGCGTCAGTGTTGCCAACAAGGTGTGTTAAAATACAATTTTATAATTGGAGAATCAAACGACCCTTCATAATTTCATTACGCTTAGATTATTTTTTACTGGTATCAAAATAAATGTTTGATAGCTTGTTATTGTTAAAGAAATCCAGGGTCTTGGTACCGTTTTCTCGATAACTCGTATAAGTACTTCTTTGTATTTACATGTCATTACTGGTAAAATATGCGCTCGGGATTTATTTGCATTGAAGATATCTTTGTTTAAAAGTAGTTACAATATAATATGGGGTTCAAATAAATAGATTGAGACCTAGGAGCCTATGTTTTAAGGTATTAAGGTCTTTCCTTTCTAAACGGGACTATAGAGTACAGATTTTTGTTTAATTAATACATAACAGGAGCAAATATATATTAAGCTTCAATAGAGACAAAAGCAATAGAAAGTAAAACTGAAATTTTTGATCTCATTCAGTCGAGTTAGAAAAGAGATATAAGGCAAGTGGCAATTAGTTAGAGATACAAATACACCAGATACATCCTGCTACTTAAATTATCCTGACTGTTTATAAGGACTGACATCTACTTACAAAAGCTGTCAGCTTTGATCAGCTGTTTGACGCGATTTACAAATTACAGCGATGCTCGAGACAAATGCCACTTTTGTTGCTTTTGGTCTCAAATTAACCTCTTAATAAATTCTGGTAAAGCCGCTATTTATTTAACTCAGCGTACCAAATGTATAGAAATCGTTTCGTTTGCCCTATAAATTCGACATTTTAGCGTGTTTCAAGCTTATATTTTGGATTGAGTGCCTTTGAAGGCAATATGCAGAGCCGAGTTCCGCTATTGAAAAACAGACATTCAAAATTCTGGTTCAAATTCAAAGCAGTCAAAAGGAACTATGGAATCAATCAAAATTTTGATGAAAGAGACTGAATTGTATGATGTCGCCAATTTGTTCGTCATTTCGATGTCGGAGTATTTTACAACACATCAAACGGATTTCATAAGCTAATTTCTATCAAAATTATTTTACTAAAGTCGATGTATTCAAAGACTCATTATTTCATGTGTTTGATATCTGTGAAGTGAGTAATGTGAATAATTTTATAAAACGTTAAAATAATTGCAATGTACACATATATGATACATATACAGTTATGACTTTCTTTTGGAGGACGAGCTAGGTAGAAGTCACCTAAATAGTAGTAACGAAGGCGCCAGAAGGGAGACTTTTGCCGTCACTCGAGGAGTTGGGGTATGCTGGCTGGTCCGGCATGCCCCGTGGTGCAGCAACATCATCTGCCACACCGAGGCGCGTTGCACTTAGAGCTGGACTTGCGCGTAGGTGGGGGCCATGGCAGTCATCACCGGTGAATACCGACCCCCACCACTTTGTGCTGACCCAGGCCAGACCACCCAGGCGTTTTAGTCAGTTAGAGTCCGACACACACCACTCTGTGACGGTGAGTGGGTTTTTCCCCTGAAAAAAAAGGTACAGATCATATTCTTCCTTTGCCACAATATTCAGCATAGGCTACACTGATTATCGTGGCTTTAATGCGGCTCTCAGCGGTCCACTTTTGGCTCCCGCGGGTGACTTGACTGTTTGCGAGACCAATCAATGCCATTTTGATTTGTTGCGTGTTTTAACACATTCAATTAGCTGCTGCTGTGTTTAATTGAGTATAAAAATTTTACATTAACTTTTCCAAAAACTTCTGGCATAAATGCAAATTGCTGCTACTCTTTGTGCTCCGTGAAATGTTAAGTAGTTTAAAATCTGTTTCTCATTTAAATTATTAAAATGAATAAAAAAACCTTTTTTACCTAAAAAAGAAGTTGACACACACATCACGTAACTATAGAGTTAAACTAAGTTTTAGAATCAATATGATTTAATTTATGTTAAAAACCAACCTAAAATTATATCATTAAATAGGATTCCAATCTAAAATAAGTAGTAGCAACTTTAAATAGAAGTTTCTAAGGTCCATAATAATAAAACACGATGCAAGTTAACTCGAGAGATTTATGAATATCGGGTATATTGGAGTTTTATGCAGTCGACTATGTTGAGAGAATTTCTAAGATCTACTCGTAACTATGAAAATCTGCTTTCCATATTTTGTTCTTGAGACTTGATAGGTACCTACTACTTTACCGTTTACGTCTACCTTGGTTTATAGATCACTGATTTGAATAAAGAAAAGTTAGCAATTCGACTGAACGACTTTTTTGCCGACGAAACGAATTTTGTACATTATACGAGTAATAGTTGCTCATTGAGGTTGACAAGACTTGGCTTCAGTTAGAGAATGCTGAAAGTGTATGGAAGAGGCTGCCCAGAAGGCTAAATAAAAAAAATTTTGGTCCATGGTGTAGTGACTAGGAAATTTAATAAATGATAATATTAGATCAACATCACATACATTGCTCTGATTCTGTGAAAAGTAGCTTAAGCACTTGTGTTACAGAAATCAGACACAAAGACGGTACCACAACATCCAGACCCGAGACAATATAGAAAAGTTATATTAGAAACAGAAAAATTTTATCTCCCCCTGCGATGCGGGAATTGAACCCACGACCAACACGATAAAATTTTTCTGTTTCTAATATTTAAAGTTCGCTAGTACGGCGCTTAGTACTATAAAAATAATAAAATCGATAGAAAAGTTAGTTTCTTACAGACCGGGGAACGAACCCGGGACCTCAGAGATGACACGACGCCAAAGTCCAGCACGCTCGCCTCTCGGCTACGGAAGTCGTCGAAACGTCGAATATTTAGGGTTCCGAAACCAAGAGGTAGTGCTTTTAGATAGACACAGTAACTTTATAAGTTTAGAGTATTGTATGCTTGAATCATTATATTGATTTATAATAAGAATGACAATTCCGTACACAGAGAGCCACTAGTCCCTACTACGGTCGAAATAGGTATGTCAGATGTCAAATCCCCGGATGTAGAGGGGTCATGTTGGTATAGCGCGTTAAGCGGCTATTCCGCCGGTTGGTATTTTTGTGGGTAGTCTCCGTTCTTTAGAGCTAAGGAATCCAACACACGCAGCTTTTTCCTCAGGCAGAGGTAGGGTGAGACAATACCTTATCCCCTGCAAAAAAAGGTCACTTGTCTATACCCAAAAGTAACCAGCCACATGAAATCAGATTAAAAATTCGTTTTAATTTGCTTTGTGAAATGTTCAAAGTCTATGTAAAATTTCACCCTACGTGAAGAATAACAAAAGGCCTACTTTCAGTAAGTTTTTCGGCCTACATACAATTGGTGCATATCAACTTCAGCTTCAGAAATTTTACTATTTTAAGTCAAAACACATACATACTGTGGAACACTGAACCTGCTCATCTTTTGAAATAGGTTAAAAAAAGCTCAAGAAACCATCACCATTCACAGAATTCATATGCTCATTTTCCCTTATTGTACAAATTGACATGTATTTGTATAGCTCAACGAGGTATTAAGATTTCAGATTATGCACTTAATAAGGTACCAAACCCATATGTAATTATGTAACTTTGTAAATGTCTCTTACTTGCAGACTCTGCAAGGAGGAATAAAATTTTAAGCAAAATTCCTCGCTTTTCCTGGGATACCACTGATGTACCACCGTAGAAAAATCTCCTTTCTAACAAAAATCAATCATTCAAATTTGGTTTTAAATAACAAAGATATCTGCTTGTCACATGCGGTTGGATTGGGAAACCTTCTTTTTTTAAGCGGGTTAAAAAGAAATTCCTTTCCTCACTTGGATTATCAATTTACTATCGGAGCGTATTCAAGACAGCACATAGTAGAAACATAGTAATTAATAACTACAAAAGCAAGAACTTTTTTAGATGTAATGAAGATTTCTGATGTCAAAATAAAAAGCTTTGTCACTGTCATTATACGATTACGTAGATGACGAAAAAGCTAAATCATAGTTCTCGTATTAGAATCAGTTTTAGATCTTTTGTGAAAACAGGGGCTGGAGGCTATCTGGCTTAAGAAGTGACGTGAACTTGGAGGCGAGCCACCATAGATCTTTTATACCGTTCCTTCATTAATGCCCGATTCCAATATTTGAAAAACGATCCGTTCTTTTTACGGATAGTTATAAGTTATACGAGGCGTAAGCTAATAACGACGGAGGACAAATGACAGCTGTATGGAAAGGTAGTATTGAACGACTCGTAGTCGGTTGGAGACACATTACGAATCGTAAAATATTGGAATCGGGCATTAGCCTTTCGTAGTAACTACAGTTCAATTAAAACTGTAAACCACAAAAAACTTATTGCTATCCCATTATTCTGCAAAACAATTACGCTTATGACGTTCGGACGCCAATAGATTTCAGCACAAAGGCAATAGATCTGCATAACCGTCAATAGTAACTGGATTAAAATTAAGCAAATTGCAAGCCCCTGGATTGATAGCTGGATGATTTATTATTCAGGAATTCCAGTGAGCACGTTACACGAATACCGAAATAGTACCAAATTGCTTTGGGCCTCTAACTAAACTGATTGGACTGACAATGCCGACGGGCGTTGACCGCGGTAAATTGAACTTTAAATAATTTATTTTAAAGATCTTCTCTGTCTTATTCTTCCATCAGATTGGTCGAGGCTACAACGATTAGAACCTGCCTACTGCTTATACAACTTTTCTCCGTTTTGAGAGTACTTCGTTATTGGGAATTGTACTAGCTGTTGCCTGGGACTTCGCCCGCTTTATTTCGTGATAAAAAGTATTCTAAATTGATTTTTTATTTTTATAGTGCTTTACGCTATACTAGCGAACTTTAAATATATTAAAGAAACATACATTTTTTATCTCCCCTGTCGATTAGCTCTGTTGGAAGAGCAGCACGCGCGATACGTGAAGGTCGTGGGTTCGATTCCCACACCGCAAGGGGAGATAAAAAAATAATGTTTCTTTAAAATATAAAAAGTATTCTATATGTTAATATAATAGTATGTCATCTCCCTTTTTACTAAATTGTACCCAAATCCGTTCAGTAGTTTTTGCGTGAAAGAGTAAGAAACATCCAAATATTCATACTCACAAACTTTCACAGTTATTATATTAGTAGGATGTAACAAGAGCCAGGCATTAGGTAGCAGATTAACCACGTAATCAGTTCCTCTTTACTCGACTTCAATTTGAACAAACCGAAATCTCGCCACTCTATTTGTGGTCTGCAGAAGAGTTATTTATCACGTACTATGGACCTGTCTATAACACTTCAATTAGATGAATTCTCTCAGGAATGAAAGCATAAATAGCTTTTGAAATTGCGTTTTCGCTCCGCCCACGTTAAGTACTTTGCTTACATGTCTCGTATTATATGATGGCCCTATAACGGAATTAGAGACAAGATAATGAACGCTTGAGTGGATAATTACGTATCGTGTCCTTGAG
Source organism: Glyphodes pyloalis (assembly GCA_037074685.1). Classification (NCBI taxonomy): domain Eukaryota; kingdom Metazoa; phylum Arthropoda; class Insecta; order Lepidoptera; family Crambidae; genus Glyphodes; species Glyphodes pyloalis. Next base: position 3,997,162 of record JAYKKO010000021.1, on the reverse strand, counting down.
GGTAAGCATTTAGACCAAACAAGCCGGTAAATGGCTTTTATGAGGCTAGTAATGTAGTTAACGAAAAAGAAATAGATAAAAAGGAAACATCTTCAAGCTTTTATAGCGTATTTCCATAGATATTTCCTCAGACTTAAGCCTTAAAGTGATGGGAAGTGGAAGACCACTTTAAAAGTGTTTAATTAAATGAAAATAAAAATTTGAAGGAATTTAAACATTTAAAATAATTTAACGGGTCAAAACGCGACACCATTTTTATTTAGTAGTTAATACGAACTACTTACTGCCCGACGTTTCAGTTAGGTTACACCAACCGTGGTCACGAGCTTACACTTTTGCGGCGGTTTGATCCGTTTAACTATTTTAAATGACATCACATTTAATTTGAAGCGATTTTTGTTTGAAATAATTTTTCACATTTATGTTAGTTGTTTTACGAAATTTCGGTTTTCTACACAATTAACAGTTGTAACGCCACAACTGTTAGTCCAACTATGTATGCAGCATTTAAAGCAAATGCAAAAGTTTGATTTTCAAATTGCCATATTGGGATGTTTATGCTAACGGAATAATTCTTTATGCAATATATCTTGCCAATATCAAAAGCTCTTTCTAAAATTCGGTACCTTTCCTATACTTACTCGTTAAGTCAATAAACTAAACTTAATCATAAGTTCAATAAACTAAACTTAATCATAAGTTAAGTTTATTGAACTTAACGAGTATATGAGTATATTGACCCAGCGAGTTTCGCACTCAGCCTCATCCTCACCTACAATAATGTTCGATAGAAGTCAATCGCTTTTCACACCTTTACAAAATGGCTATTAATATAACAGCTACTGTAAACACGATCTCTTAACCCTAATACGCGCTCGATTAAAATCTTCAAAGCAACAGAATCCGTGCACACCGTTGCTATCACACCGACAGTTTCAACCGAATTAGTCGAGTCATCGCCCTCATTGGCCGATTCACATCGTCGGGCCCGAATTGGTGAATTGATGTAGAAAATGAGCTCAGCTAACGATGCACCAGATAAGTGCCGCGCGAAACAGGTTAACTGGAAAACGATTGGGACCTGCCGGCTGTCACTTGCACAGGGGCTGTTAAAACTGGGCTAGTCAAAACAGAAAAATAATTAACAAACCGGCCAAGTTTGAGCCGGACTCGCACACAAATCATGCATCACCTAGAAAATTGCACCATTATTTATAAAAAAATTCACATTGATAGTGTGTGAGCCTTTTTAAATATTTTTTCTTCTGTTTTTCTTCTTTTTTTTAGTTTGAAATCTGTTAGAGTGTCTTTTTTTTACCTGTTTGACAACTTTGTTTGTACAGTTAGGTATGGTTAAATGGAAACTGGGTTCTTAACATTTACTCTGTTTGTATCCATCTGATTCAGTGGTTGTGAGTTCGAACTGCGCACCATACAAAACTATGCCACGAATATCCTTGGAAAGCGAAAGTATATCAAACACCAGTTTAGTAGATAATCTACGCAGATAACATCTAATCGTTTCACTAGTCAGTAGTTGTACACCTACAAATTCTCAATATAATCTGCTTAAAAGGCACTCAATGAACGCGATAAAAGAATTTCTGGATCTAATTTCTGGCTTGTATTATACAAGCAAACGTGAGGTGATATTGAGGTCGTCACGCTGACGACGGCTGCCCCGCCATTACGCGGATTGAGCGAATACAAAGTGCAAACATTTTGCTCAATTGAAAAGATGGCTGACCTGCCTGACATTACAAGGTAGGCAGAAGATAACGGTAGGGTAACTATGATTTGTGAAATTTCAGTAGAAACTTTCCTAAAGAAAACGTAAATATCATATTTCCCAACTATAGTTTTAGGTAATCTGGCTTCAAACTATCTACATATGACTTAGCTAGAATCCATTGCCCAGTATCCGAGAAAGTCATATCCGATCAAATAAATAAATACTTTATATGTAGAGGATACTGGTAGCAATTCCCTGTCCGTAGGGTTGCTGGACGGGTCCTCTTCGAGCTACTACCAACTCAACCCAAGTCAACAAACAACGTTGTATTCGTGTCATCGTTCTCCTTCCTCGTTCTCTTCCTAATCTATTTCCCTCTATCTCTCTTTTCATGTCCCTCCTCCCTACAATCCAAGGTCTGCGGTGTCGATGCATGCGTGACTAGAAGTGAGCCTAGCCTGAAGCGAGCCATATTGCTTTGAGACTGAGTGTAAAAGGCCAAGCCCAGAAAAAGGCTAGCTAGCCAGAAATAACAAATAAAAAGAATAAAAGAACATTTGAATATCAATGTTCATAGGCATGACCTAATTATAACATGTAATCCTATACAAAACCTCTAACAGTAAATATCTGAGCAAAATTCTATTTCTCGAACAAAATAATACGACTATTATTTAGTATTATTCTGAAAATAAACAATTAAAGTCGCAATTTGTAGCCTAATTTTGTATCTTAGTAACAACGATTCGGATATTCGACGAGAAGTATTTCACTGGACAATATTTTAAAAACCCATACCACGAGTTAATGAGCTCTAACAATGGATAGCTTTCAATTCACCGAAAGAGTAGCGAGCTGCTACCTCTGTTAAGGTGCTTCCTCACCGGGACCATTCGCATGTAATGTAACGTTGTAGACTCAAGTATTACAATAGTTAAGGAGGAGAACTGAGCTTTACAATACGCACTTGGTAATCTTGAATTAATATTCATGCACTCAGCACAATGACCGCTTCGTCTGACATTATGAAAAAAAATTGATCAGAATGCTCGCGAATTAATCTAAATGTTACATTACACGCGAATGCACCTGGTAAGGGAGTACCTTTACTTATATGTGGCTTGCGAATATTTGGGATGTTAATACTACCTTATATCGATATAAATAAAAATAAATCGTGGTTCGTTAGTCTTGCTTAACTCAAGAACAATCAGACCAATTCAGCTGGTATATGGTATTGATATCGTGGAGGTCCAGCAGGCCTAGCTTGCGCCACGCGAATAAATTTTATCGCTCTCTTATAAAATGTCAAAATCAATGCGTCAACTCCTGATTGGCTGAAAAAACGAGTGCAGTGTACTATCACCCAATCAACGGTATATAAACTTTTGTCGTCTCATGCGAGAAACCTAAAAAGGTTAAAAGTTAAAAAAAAAACGTATCTATTAGGGACCGATAAAGAGGACTGTAAGTCACATTGGCCATGTTGTCTTTTTAATTTTCTTTTAAATGGTCTGAAACGATATAATAGTCGGTGTGTTGATAAGTAAAATAGTGACCTCACCTTACACAATCTCTTTAAGGCAGGAAGCGAGACATTCCGTCAAAGACACCATCGCGTGGTCACTGACAGGACAGCGGCCTCTATTCAGCGGTGACAATACGCCTCCGAGACACGGACGTGACTTCACGGGGAAAAATGTCTCTTTTCTGTATCAACATGTCATCTATCTTGGAAGTCGATGTGTCGAAAAATGTTATAGGATAACTAAGTAGGTTATTTATGTGGTTTGAGGGCAGTTCACAAAAGAGTTTGGAATAGCTACCTAGCTACTTGGTATACAGGGTGTTAAGAAGAACGTTGAACAAACGATATTGGGGGTAGTTAAGGTGACCAACTAGCTCAAAAGATTTCAACTAGGTCTCAAAAAACATTGATTTTTTTATTTCTGTTATTTTTCACTTTTGTACCTCTAATAGTCGTCTAACATTTTTATGACTAGATTGGACAAAATCACATTCATTGATCTGATTCTGTGGTAAGTAGCTTTAAGCACTTGTGTTATAGAAATCAGAAACAACGACGGTACCACAACATCCAGACCCGAGACCATATAAAAAAGGACGTTTCCCATATTGACCCGACCGGGGATCGAGCTCGGTACCTCAGAGATGGCGCGACGCCAAAATCTGGCTCGGTCGCCTCTCAGCTACGGAGGTCGTCAATGAAAACGTACGTAATTCGGATCTGCCCGAATTCGTTTTAAAATTAGTTACAACTTAAATATTTTGTCATAATTATGGATTATTCAAGCGGACATCCATTGTTCCTCTTTTGCAGCAATTTTATTTCACGGACTATCGTAATTAGGGGTTAATATTTTTTGAGGTATATGGCACTTAATATATTTAACCGAAAAGAAGTACAGTCAGCAGCACATTACACTTAATACTTTCAGTTCAAGATTAGTATTTATGTCCACGTAAGAAGGTACAAAATATAAAGTCCAACGTGTTATTGACTGTCCAAAAAAAATTGTGAGCGATACTAAATATGAATTAGTTGGGATGATAACAAACAAATAAAAGTAGTTGGATTTTTCCAAGAATTTATCGTCGAAAATCCATTAAAACGCTGCAAGAGAACAGTCTTTTTCCGAGAAAAAATAAAGCCGCGTCATACCGTTTTCTTTCAAAACAACGGTAAAAAGATCGAATTGTCGCGTCGGTAAAGTATGTTCTATAGAGACATGTTAGAACGATACTTTTTTACCCGTTAGGTCCCCTTTGAGGAAGTCAGGGCAAAACACTTTTATATAAAACTAGCTTTTTCCGGAGTCCCTTCGTGCGGGACTAGTGATGTCCTTAGTGATATCGATAAAATGAATACGTGGTAATAAAAAAAAATACTTGCTTAACGCGCTGCCACCCGAAATTGCGCGACTATCATCTAATGAATCTATATTATATAAAGCTATTTAAATATAAAATTAAACGTTACTTTATGCAAAAAATATAAAATAACTTTTATAAATAATATGTATATATATAATATTTGTTAATTTTGATTTTAGTTCGTAATTCCGAAATAATGTTTTGTTTTGTAGCGTGAGTTTCGCACTTGCAGACAACCACTTCTAAGTGGTTCGCGAGGCCTATGTTTTAATTTTAATAAGTGTTGTTAATTGAATAATAATAGATAAATAAATAAATAATGAATAATAGGGATGCATATAGATTTGTAGGTATATTTTATTTAAATATACTATAAAGGCAGTTTAATATGTTTAAATTAGTTTTAGAAGATATTATGTTAATATCCGTCTGAATTATTTGAACAGAACTTTTTTTGCCCCAAATTACAATAATTTGGAGTACCTCTCAACTACATGATTTATGGAGACTGTTATGAATAAACATTAGTCAGTTCGGTGGCCTTTAATAGCCTAAATAATGGTGATGGATGTTGTTGCTAATTGTCTTGAATTTGTTTATCGCTGAAGTTAATGTAACGTCATCTATCCTGGTTGTTTTAGTGTCAATTTTTTTCATGAAAAGTACTTAATATATTTAGAACGTAAAAAATATTTACCAATATGCATAGTGCATATACACGCATAATTTTAGATATACAGGACCAAATTGGATGATTTTTTTGTTATGAAAGTAGGTGTCAAGACAAGGTTTATTAAAAAAATTTAAAACATATCGGGGTTATAATCGTGTGAAAACGCGATGGACCGCTAGTTTTGGATAGTAAAAGGTAGAATATGAAAAATATGTTGACTATTATACTATAGTATTTGTATTAAATGTAAAAAAAATGATTTCAGCTTATAAAAATATTTATCTAATACCGTTTATTGAGCCAAATTGAGAATCAGTTTGTACAAAGCTTTTCCTCTCCCGCCGTCAGTCGTTTGCAGTGAATTTTAAGCGAACATACTCGTTTTCGTTTTAATAGAATATGTGTTTTTTTAGCTACCGAAGGTAGGTGGGAGGGAAGTAACTTCATCCCATCAGCAATCAATAAAACACGTACAAAATATATGGGCACTTTGCTTACAATATTATATTTTTATGGACTTGATGAGACGAACTTTCAAACCACGCATCCCATAGGTATTATTTACGATTACCTGAGCAAAAATACCAACTTAGGAACAGAGGCAGTTATTAACAAAAATCCTATTTGTAATTTCCAAGCTTCCATTCGTTTTTAAATATATTTAAATAGCCACATTTGCTAATTAAATATTGTCTAAGTAAGCTTCTACTTTCGTTTCAGGTCGCGTCTTTGAACAGCTGGAGCGTAAACAAAAAGGTGAGTATTTCACTATACAATGCTGAGCCCGGATTGTCTCTAGACACTTAATGCTCAGTTCTATTAGACTGAGTCTACACAAAGACTGCATCTTAATCGCGCGAAGAAAAACAATTACCTAAAGTTAAGGGCAAACGTTTGCTTAGGTTTGAACGCCTTCAGAAGGCTCTTTAGAGATGCCAATATGTAAAGATTGGTTTATCGATAGGGATTAAATTACTGTGTGTTGCAATATGTCAGTTAATTGAAGCTCCTGCTTTAGGCCTGGCTCATGATAGTACCAAACAGACGATGTGGTTATTTTCTTTTTACAACGGAATACAAATAAAATAAAAGTCTGCAGAAAGTACAGTTACAATAATTTCATTTAGTTATACTGTACAGTACCGTACGGTTATTCGAAAATCGATCTACTGATGTTGTTTACAATATTGGAAATAAGATTTTTTAACATTTTACTACTGGTAGGTTGTATCTTTAAAGTCAAAGCTATAATTGACGTATTCAATTCCATTAATTTAAATCAGATTTTATTCGCTCATTTTCTGCATTATAACTTTTATGCCATTTGCCTGAAGCCGCAAAACTTTTTACTTAGCTCATAATGTTTCCAAAGGATTCTCCAAATCATTTCCGCATGCCTCTTTTCTAGGTTAAAGTCTGTTTGTCACTTCAAAAATTCGAACAAAAACATCGACACATCCTAAAATAATCGACATCTTCAAACTATCGATAGCAAGTCCCCTTCCTGGCTGGGTCGACATCGCACGACCTTAGCACACGCGTCTAGCATCGTACAGCTATAGGTCACGCAAAGTTCAGCCGCATGGCGACATAGTTTCTACTTGTATCATAATTGGGTCACTTTTATAAATGTAACCGCTCAGTGTATCTGCGTTTTCAAGTTATTTTTATACCGAGTTTATATGACTCGGCGAAAATGGTATTTTTGGAGTAAATTTTTAAGACAGGTATTACTTTACGTTTTGTACCTACGGATGATAATGAAGTATCTACCTACTCTCGGGGTTTGGTGGTGTAGAGCCTAATATCTTATACAGACCCAAATTATTTTATTAGTTTTTGCGTGTTAAACGAATATCTATACGCCAATGACTCTCATTACTTTTTTTTGATATTTTGATATCTGGTTTATCGAGCCATCAAAAAATCGGATGGAAGTGATTGAGACTTAATACTGCTTGAAGCTTTGTCTTGACAGTGTCATTTTTTGGCTTGTAATGGTGAATTTTTGACTGAATGTTTTACTAATATTTCTGAATTAAACTTAAGAAGAATATCGTCCCGACCGATTTCGGTCAAGGCGGCAAATCTCATTGAGATGAATCAATTACGCAGGACATGGTTAATAGCGCCCGAGCTTTTGCGCAACGCACAGTTGCACTTTCTTCCTTTACCCTCATAATCCAATGAGATGGCAAACCGACACGACCCAAGAGAGATCAGACGTAGGACCGATTGATTACATACCATTTTATGGCCATGGATCATGTTTCTTACAGTAATTTTGATAAAGAAAGAAAGAAAGAAAAATTTATTTATTGACGATCACACAATTGCTGAACACACACAATATTAGACAGCCTACATAAAACATAAGGTATCGTGTGAGGCCAACTTGGGTTCCACCTCAGCAAATGCTGCTACGGCATATATAACACCGCAGCAGCGCTGGTATTCTGGTGGAAACCAAATTCCTGGGAAAATAGCAATATCCCTGGCTCCTGCTTGTTCCCCACGCATAAGAGTGGCGTTAGAATGTTAACAATTATTATTTTACAATTATGATTGGTGATCAATCTAAAAATATTCTAACTAAACTTGAAATAACATAAACCAAAGCAAAAATTCGTCACCACTAACATAGACTACGAGGCAGTAAAATGAGATAAAATTTCATATAGGTAATTTGTTAATATAAAATATCTCGATGAGTCGTAGGATCACTGAAACAAAAAGAGCAGTTGATGTTTGCCTATTTTTAATACACATTTCAGAAATAGCTTAGAAAACCATGTAAGAGATGCTCTGTGCGATTAAGGTAACAAATATAAATTACTCGCATTTAGCTGACTAGGAAGTTAATTCTAAAATTTGTTAAAAACTTGATGTAAAAATAGAGGTGGAGAGGGGGAGTTGTAATATATAGAGGTAGAAAGGATAGAGTTTTTAGAGAGACAGGCGTTCACAGGATGTAAACAATAAGACAATTTAAAAGTTCATTAAAAATATAATTATAATTATCTTGCCAGTATTGTGATTATTATCAAAACAGGTTTTAATTCCAAACTGTTACTTACAAAAAAAAAATAACATTCCCAATAACAATTAAAAATCTGTTCACATCTACGCTAACCCTTCCCCAATTAACTGTTATCAAACATGCCCCGCACCATGCTTAGGATTCGCCAACAGCCCCCATAAAGAAGGGGAAATAACTAGGGTTGAATGTAAATTGAATAAAGTAAGACTTACTGGGCGCGCAACGGAACGCTGCGAAGTGTAATTGAATAATTTCTTTAACGAAATGAAACTGGATTCTCAGACAATTCTACCCCCGTAGCTGCATGAAGAATTTTATCGCGCAACCAACTTTACAAGGAGAGTAGCGTAGGCGTTGCGTAACTGGAAGCGACACGTTTGGACCTAAAATTTTTGCACATTGTACAAAAATATAAAAGGGGAACTTATAATGACTAGTGGCATTTGCTGCCAGTGAAGCTAGATTCGAGCGGAAAATGTTGGGATGGTACGTAAAATATATTGTACAATGTCCACGTGCAAAAATAATAATAATATCATGAATAACCAATGCTTAAAGTACAATTATTAAAAATAAGTATGTTTCATACATTAATACTAAATATATATATACTTAATGTTATTGTAAACACTTAGATGTTGTCTTGTAGGTTTAATATTATATCTATAAAATCGCATTCTAAAATGAGGTTATATATTTTATGTTTTTAGCCGAATTCAAAAAGGAGGGGTTCTCAATACCTCAGTATGTGTAATATGTTTATGTAGATATGTTCACCGATATTACCGTCAATTATAGACGGATTAAAAAATAACTTGTACAATATAATTCAACGGCAAAGACTGATCAGTAGCAAAGGCTTCTGCTCAATCTTAAGGTTTTCCCTTGTAATATGAGACGACGAATATTAACTGGGGGCGTCATCTCGGCACATCCAGACCCAAGTCAATTTAGAAAAGTTCGTTTTCAATTTGACCTGACCGGGAATCTAACCCGGGACCTTTCGCGCTTTGGCCGCCTACCTTAGCCACTACGCCACCGAGGTCGTCAAAAAGTGGAAGTGTTTACCAATATATGTTGTCCAATATAAATTTTAATCCATCCACCAAATCATCCCAACTTAATAGCCGTTTGAACAACATAAATCTCGGTAGCTCTCCTATTAACACGCTCTCAATTATACCGATTTATGAGCAGATGCAATTCAATAACATAATCATACTAATTGCATTGTATGTTGATAGAATATTGCGCTGATCCCCGAAACATCGTTAACTGTCATTACGATCTTAAAGCGTCCACATTAAGGTTGCTTATTGGTCGTAATATGGGATTGGATTTGGTGATTAGGCCTAAGATTCTGCCTGGAGATCTTAAGCACGCTAGATCCCGATCTGAGAACAATGGTTATACCAATTGCATTAATAGTGTGGAATATGACGTCATCAACAGCCGCCTGTATGAAACGTCTATGAAATACCATTACTTTTACAAGCTGTAGGTAGCTTTTATTTCATTTCTAAATGAATGCTTTTTAGGTATCACATTAGTATAGATTTAGGTAGCACAAGGAAATTTTCCATTACCTTTTTCTTTATTAAATATAACAAATATATTGACTATACTTGTACGGTAAGAAAATGACAGAAAATAGGGTATTAAAGGGAAAGAAATATAAGCGAAGAAAAAGACAGAAAGTAAACAAAAGTAATTATCAAAGAGATGTATAAAGGCATAGGGAAAGTACTAAAAATAAATTAAGTAGGTTTGGTTGGCTACAATACTTATGGGGCGACTTCCGTAGCCGAGAAGCTAGCCGGGCTTTGGCGTCGTGCCATTTCTGACAGTCCTGGGTTCGATTTCCGTTCGGGTCAAAATGGAAAACGAACTTTGTTCAAACTAAATGGAATAGAAAAATGTTGTGGAAATGTCATTTTTCTGATATATGAAGATATGCTTTAACACAGACACAGAGCAATGTAGGTATGTGGGTAGTCCAATTTTTTTTATAAACGACATGCAAATAAGTTTTTTTACAAATTTTATAGTATATAACACGCCGCACTAGCAAAACTTTTAATATTTTATTCAGTTGGAAGTACTTCACGCGCAATACGTGAAGGTCGTGGGTTCAATTACCACACAGCAAAGTGAGATTTTTTTTTCTTTAAAATGATGGAAAGCGTGTTTCCCTTCATAGGATTGTCTTTACATAATGTGTTTTTATAACTTTTGGAAACTAAATAAAAGATATTTCATTAATCAAAGGCCACATCCAGTGCCTCTACTCCGATATAGTATAATTTTATCTCACTAAGTCTGCCAGTCAAATTACTGAAGACGAACGTTGCAAATTGAAATGAGTCGGCAGCACAGAGCATTGCTTGCGTATTCGATGTTCCGCTTAAGTAAAAATCTTGTTAAATTTACATTGTAATTATAATTTTATTCCAAACCCGATAGGGTTGAAAAAGGGTCGAATTTTTTTCGCCTCTCATTTCTACTTACTTTCTGCAATGCACGCAATTTAGTTAAGATTCCTAAGATCTCGTCTGGGAGGGCCTGATGAAATGAGATTGTTCGAGTCTTAAATACGTTCCGAGTAAATTCTTGATGTAACTTGCTAGTGATTTTCGTTAGCTTGGAAATTCTTTGTTTATTTAAATGAGCATATTTCTGCCTAATTTACACTAAAAAGCTGAATAAATAGTTTTGGTCTGGGTTGGAATGCAAATAGTCTAAGTGCCAATCTTTATTTTAAAATAAAACACATTTATTTACCTAAAATCTTTGTGCTTTTTAATGAACAACTGTGACTCCCACTCTAGATGAAGCCTGTTTCGTGAAAATCACATGATAAAAATAAGTACTACTTTTTGGTATATTGGTTCCTTGCAGCCTGATGGTAAGCAAGAAGAAGAATCACATCGCGATGACATCGGATTTGATACCGCAATATCCTATCCGTTAGCATCGCCATACTGGCCCGCAAGATGTTTCTTCACGCTCCTTTTGAAGGAATCCAGACTACGCGTAAAATAAATTAAACTATGTATTAATTAATGATGTGTGTGTGTGTGTGTACTTGCGCGAGCACATGATTTTTGCTATATTCATAGCAAATCTTTGAGGGAATGAAGTATTTAAAAGTATCTCAGTTGCCTGTCTTGTCAACATCTTTAATAAAGCACCTATGGCAAGTTAAAATGAATGTAAATAAATAAAGCATGAAATTATATATTTATATTTAATATATATTAGCTGACCAAACAGATATTCTCCTGTCTTAACGATGACTATTTTATTTATATATTTTTTCTTTCATTCGAACCGTCTCCTGACAATAACAAACACACACATAAAAAAGTGAATTTGGTCTAGCCGTTCACTCATGATGGCGTGACCAAGGGAAATAGGAATTAATTTTTATATGAATATACAAATGTCAATATCTACTATATAAAAATAAGTCGGGTTTTCCTTTCTGACGCTATAACTCTAGGACGCCCGAACCGATTTCCACGGTTTTGCATTCGTTGGAAAGGTCTCAGGCTCCATGAGGTTTATAGCAAAAGCGGGAAAATCCTCTAAGGCGAAACGAAGTTCGCTGGGACCGCTAGTAAGATATAAAAATGAAGCATCATGAACATAACTATGTCTATGATATTTTAATAAACTTTGTGTTTTTTTTTGTAATCCGAACACACATTTTTACTGTTACTGCACCCATAAGCTAACTATCTGCATGATCCAAAGGGTGACTGATAGGGAATTTTTCTAGTGTTAAGTATAAAGTTTATACATTTTTTTTTATATTACACTTCAAGATTCATCTCACCCGATGTTAAGTGGTAATAAGGTCCTAGCTTAAGGTCGACAAGTACAGCATAAATCTGTTACTGGACTTGTCGCCCTTACCGTGAAGGCTTGACCCCTGCTACTAATGTAGAACCCCGCAGGAGCTCTGAAAACCTACACTCACATGCAGGAACACAACAACACCGTAGCGATTATCATTTGGCTGCGGTCTTCTTTAGGGTGGAGGTATTTCACTAGTCGGGCTGCTCCAGTTCGAGCGATAAATCGCTATGCCCTACCTCTCTTAAATGAATAAATAAAAGCATTCAGGTGTACATTGTGTTACCCTAATGGTTCCGGTTTCAAAACACATGTTCTTATGTTCATTTGGGATCAAGTCGGGATCAGATTATCGAGCGAGATGAAGTGTGATACTTTATTTGTTTTTCGTCTGTTGAGAAATGTGCAATAAAAATGATCACCCTCTATTATCTTAAACGTCAAATCGCAACTTAACATAGTAATAACAATTTCATTATCCTAATTTAGGGCATCGTATCTTTATACTTGTTCATTAATGTTCTTACGTGTTTTGATGCCGTGATGAAGGCTATTACCTAGCTTTGGACATTAAATAGGAGGCTATTTCTTTACTTGTTGTTACTTTCTTCTAATAAGGGGCGTTTACATCAGAGTTTTGCGAGAAAGATATTTATATTTATGTTGACCGTAACAGAAGAGAACAAGTTTTAAAAGAGAGTTGTAAAAACGAAACAGTATTATAAGTATTCCATTATTAGCAACCTTCTCATCAATTAATTTAATGCTTGAATTATTTACTATAATTATAGAAATGAAGTTACTCTCACTTTGACTCTCAAAGTATTTTAACTTCCTTTGCACTAGTAAATGTCAATAAATTCTTCAGGTATAAACAAACATTTTAATAAATACGACAAAATAACACTATCTTATTATCACTTAGGAGCAAGTATTTACTTATATAAAAATTATCGTTACAGTTGTCAATCCTAAGGGAAGAAACCAGCAAGAACTTCTGTAACAAACAATAAAATTAAGTACTGTTTACAAATATTTGACCGGAATCATGCAGTGTTAATTCGGTGCGGAAAGTTTGTAAATATTTTTATCAGAACTTTTAATCACATGATTCTTGCAACGCAATCAATTTTAGTAATTTCAGATGGTTTTTGTACCACGGCTAAATTCCGAATAAAAAAATAACAGACAAAATGATGAACTGTCGGCCTGATCCCAAAGTAAATATAAAAACTCAAAACTTTTTTTTGGAGTTGCTTAAAAACACTCAGACTAAGAATTTCGTCCAGAAAATTATAGAGTCCTAACCTCAAGTATTCCACAAAAAGCCGCAATACAGATAGCTGGATTAATTTCTCGCATAGCTCGAGTGTATAACCGCCCTAACGGCGGAAGCTGTTAGCGAGTTCTAAGCATGGCGTGGGTAATGTTTGTTTTGTTAAAAAGTTTAGCCTTAAACAATTTGTGTGAGGGCCCCTTAAGAGTGTTTTGATGGGTGTGATGGCGCCTCTTATTACGAAGTTTGGTTTGTAAACAGTATGACGAAGTTGGTATTATACGTAGTCAAATAGATACGTGAGAGCTTTAAAGTGTATTTAAGTATTATATAAAACTTGAACAGAATACTTATCCATTATATAAAAATGAATCGCAAAAAGTGTTGGTAAGCGCATAACTCGACAACGCTTGGACCAATTTTCACAATTCTTTTTTTTAAATGTTCGTCGAAGTCCAAGGATGGTTTTTAAAAATTCGACTAACTGCCAGGAAAACTCTAAAAACAGCTCTTTTTTTTCAGTACAAACGTTTTCAAACTAAAATTTAGAGTCAAGCCACATTCCAATACTTTTTGATAGGACGAAGTCTGTCGGGTCCGCTAGTTTTTTATAAATTTCATGGCAACTAGATTATATTAAGTCTCTTTACCATTAAACGTGTTAAAAAAGGACAAAAAAATTATTGGATTTTCAGGGGTTCCTTGAAGGCTAAACCAGATCCAGTTAAAGCCTATTTCAAGGCACAAATAAATTAAGGCGTTGCTATAAAATTTGGCGCGACTTCGATTTTAGTTTTTACAACAGTGAATAACCCTTTACGAGGCGATCTTCTTCTCTTCATCAATTTTTGTTCATCAGTTGGAGCAGAATTAGTTTGATATTAAAAATACGTTTTCGTTTAATTTTAATTATCGAACTAACGAATTAAACAGAATGATCACTAAATAAATTTAAATTAATTAGACATAAGCAAGATACTCGGTCGGAGTTTGAGAGTAAATATAAAGTATCAAGAATTAAAAACGAAATCATTTTCCCTTGAACATCCGACATATTTGCATAATAATGTATACTGTTTTATAAGATTGCCTATTTTAAACACTTACCTGTTTTGTTTAATAAATAAATAAGTAATGGTTTTTTTACCGAATATTTATCCCTACCGTGGAGAGCTAGACTGCGCATAGTAGGACATTTAATCATTTTTTTCCGAACTTAGTGTTTTTATAATTTTGCCAAGCACCAAAGATTATATAGAGTGATAAATTAGCCTTAAGTGATCCTTCCTTCCATTTTAACTAATTACTACCCCGCTTGACGGATTGTAAACAGCGCACAATTCTGATAAATTATTCATAACTTGCTCGCAGTATTTCGTTACGAGAATAGATGGAAATGGATGCACCATTAGCATTAGTTTATGACGTCATGAGTGCATTTGCGATGGATGGCCTGATAAATAATAATTATATGTTATTCGGTAGCGTGTGAGAGTAAATAACAGTGTTTTGTTTTTATATGATCGGAAAACCAGACACAATGGAAATCAATTGACTCTGTATTTTGAAAGGTTATTCTTGCTTCTAAGGGTATCTACAATTTTTTAATTATTCGCAACGAAGTGACGATTCACAACACCTAATTTCCGCTAAACGGAACGCCCACTACCTCCAAAAATCCAAGTGAATTTGGACCCCATTTCCTCTCCATAGAAGTTGAATTACTCATTTCACAGCATAAAATATGTAAAAATTCAAAACAATATTTGATAGTAATGGGATGTTTGCTCGTTCTATTCATGCCTAGTTGAAATAAAGCCTGCCCAGCACTGGACAATAAATAGCTGAATTGTATGTATTATTTAACGTTTCGCGGGTATATTATGTGACGAAAGTAATTTAGTATTAGATATTTATAAGCGATAGACTTTTAAACTCTCCTCACATTACTCACAAATTGATCTCTTTACTTAACTTTGAAATAAAACCACTTTTTGTTAAACTAGGCTATATATATAATTTTGGCTACCTATTAAACGACGAAAAATAATTTAATAGCTCCATCTATTAGCCGATCTAAGCTCTATTAGCCTGTTAGTAGATCTGTTAACCGACCTAAGATCTCTAGGAGCTAATAACTTCAAATTTACACTTTCAATTTAACAACGTGTGCTCTTTTAAAGTTTTTTTTTGTACTTAGAAAAATGTATCAAATGTTATTCCAGGCGCATCTAGCAACTAATTGTTGCCTCTTTAATAGCATCATCCGTATCTATGGTCAAAGTCATATCCACAGCACATTGATAATCTTCCGGGTTGCCTTTGGTTAGCTTCTACCCTTCATTGTCCATAGAGGTTTTATGATCAGAGGATGATCCCATAATATATGTGGTACAGTGAAACTGCACTTTCTACTTTGTATCGTCTTTACGCTGTGGAGATAAGAGCCAATATTTTACTCCATGTGTTTATCCTGATGTGCTTCCCACCATATTCAGTTCTGAATTATGTGACGGACAAAACTTGACAGTTACGACATCAAAGCCATGGGTTATGGGTAGTCAACAAACATAGCGGCCAAACATAGGGTGTATCTTTATAAATAATTTATGATCCATAAAATACGCACGATAATTTAGTTTCAAAGTGGGGTCTTCCCTTTGCCATGGAATTCACATTGTGACGTCAGCAAAAACAAACATGGCAGCCATAAAATAAATGTTCTTATTGTATTAACAAGAGTTTCTTGTAAAATTTCAGAGCTTGTTCTTTATTTGTACAATTTGAATCAAACAAACAAATCGTTTATTGCATCCATGAGTGTACAGCAGGTCTTACTATAGCTATAGAATAAGTAGGTTCCTACTTCATGATACCTACTTGGGTATAGCAAATAATTATTAATTTACAATGTTTAGTTGCATAATACGAGTAGATCGAATGTGAATGAAAAGGAATACATAGGCATTTCTATTAAATACAAATTATTTCTTATCTTTTTTTTATTATACACCATAAAATGATGATGCAGCATTGCGCTGCAGCAGCTCATGCTGAGGCTGGGACCTTTTGGCACATAAATGTACCTTATATAAGTACTTTCTATATGTACAAAAAGTTGTTTGTCTATGTGTGCCAATAAATGTTTTTTCTTTCTTTCTTCTTTCTTTAAAATATTATACCACCACAAAACGTCCACTTTCGACATAGATGGCTCTGGAGTTTCCGGGTTCCATTCCGAATCAAGTCAATATAGAAATTTACGTCCTCTAAATTCCCACGGGTCTGGGTGGTATGGTACCGTCATGGTTTCTGATTTATTTAATACAAGTGATTAGGCTTCTTACCATATAATCAAATAAATATAGGTATGTGATGTTATCCAATATGTATTACTTGTTTACTATTATTTAAAAAATAAGATAAATAATTACACAGGCATCTTTTTATTAATATGGGCGACAGAAATACTCACTGAGCCAAACCCAAGTGGCTCACTTTTTAAGTTTGCGGCCAACCTATTATTTAGGTTAGGTTAGTATTTTTTTGATGCTCGATTAAATATGGTTCTATTTAAAAAACACACTAGTACCCCGCGGCGGACTTTTGCAAAGTAAGCTAAGTGTGAAAAACTATCCTCTTATTAAGCACTGTTATATAAAATGGATCTTTACGCTTTTACGAGGAGGTACAAAAAAGTATGTTAATACGAGTAAGTGTAAAAATCCTGAGAGGTCGGTACTATATCTTGGCACGCAGTTTACGTTGAGCTAAACCGACGGATCTTCATTTGAATTTCATAAGAAGTGTTAAAGCCTAAACTGAATAAATGAATTCTTACTTTTGACTATAAAGTTTAAACAGCGGGGTTTATATGCTCGTAGGTACTTGCGGGAATAAGATGGATGAAATATTTGGTGAAAACAGTTTTTTTGTGAACATTTATTTATTTATTTAGGACAACTAATAAATCTTACACTAAAAAAGTCTAGATTCATTTACAAGCTGCCGGGGCTTGCAAATGTGAGGTAGTTAATTTTGTTATATAATATAAGTATGTATGTATATAGGCATTATTATATTTAGAAACGGAGGAAAAGATATCAATACAGTTACTGAGCAAACATATTACCTTTGTCGACCTCAGGGGCGCAGTGGCTAAGGTAGGCTACCAAAGCGTGAAAGGTCCTGGGTTCAATTCCCGGTCAGGCCAAATACTTGGGCCTGGGTGCGCTGGGATGACGCCCCCAGTTAGTATCCGTCTTCTGGTGCTTATAGTACAAGGGAAAGCCTTAGTTTGAGACCAGGTGATTGGTGTAGTGGTTGTCTGGCGCATTTATTTATTATATTTATTTTATACCTTTTAAAAATAATCCAGCATATTTTTTTTAAATTAAGTACGATTGTTAGGTTTAAAAGCTATTGAAATTACATCATTAAAATTTATGAATCGTCTATATAAACCAAATTCAGATACCTCCAGTTCGAAAACTACAGTTAGATCGAATTCGCAAAATTTTAGACTAGAATTGCTTGTGTTAAATAACTGTGAACGACACATGTCTGCCGTAGCGACGATGGGGAATCCATTTGAATTTTGAAATAAAATGTTTTAGGGTTTTGTGTTAACGAAAAAAACAAGTTTGGCTATCTTTTTCTATCTATCGATAGCCTGTGGTTGGACTATGAGGCACTATAATTAATGTCCCGTTTCTTTCCTGACAAGGTTGAGTTGAGCCTTAAAATACGCAGCGGTGGGATGGTAATGGCGAATTTGTATTAAATTAATGTCGCAAGCATTTTGTGTGATTCCGCCATTTACAAACGGCGTCGTAAGTTTAAAAACGTCTTATGTAACAACGTTATCATTATCTCGGAAGCTAATTGTTATACTCGTATTCGACGTTGGTTATTGTTTAGGCGTGACCATGAATAATAAAAATAATTTGGAGATAGATAGATAGATAGATAGATATACTTTATTGCACAAAAACTTTACAGAAATAGGTTTTACAGATTGATTATAGTACAATTTAGGCGGTCTTATCGCTAGAAAGCGATCTCTTTCAGACAACCTTAAGGTAGAGGAAATAGTAGATGGCAAGAAATGGGTACGGCCGTGCAACATTAATAAAGTTTTTTTTTTTTTTGGAGCAATTATACTTTTTTCAGTTTTGATTTTTTTTTATACTTAATTAAAATGCCTGCGATATTAAAAATATAAATATCGGACAACATCACATGCATCGCTCTGATTCTGAGGTAAAGCACTTGTGTTACAGAAATGGCGAAAAACGACGGTACCATAACACCCGAGGAAATATAGAAAAGTTCGTTACCCACGTAGGTATTAACCCGAATGGGATCGAACCCGGGACCTTAGAGATGGCGAGAATTAAATACATATAAACTTCTAGTTGCTGTATTTGTCGCATAGCCATAAAACGCCTCAGAATTGTAATTTAAGAAATAAAATACTAAGAGCTAAATTCAGTGTTCGACTTTGCCTTGGAATTTTGAGAAGAATGTACTGTTACTAAAAGTAAGTACTAGGGGCAGTGGGCATTTTTCCAGGATAGTTGCTCTTCTTGCAAAATGCATTTGAATCGGTTTAGTAGGGGTTCGAAATGGCCTGTAATAAACATTATTTGTTGCAGATTATTTTTAGCACAAATGTACTGTGTGAATAGTAAACGTTTGGTGTGGAAACAGTTCATGGTAACTGAATTCCTGTTTAGATCTCTCTCAATGTTAGGCAGAGATAAGCAAGAATGTCGACGTTATATAGAATGTACGCCATACAATTTCCATATAAAAATATGTTTTCACATATATATTAAATTGATATAATACCGTTTAGTAAATTATTTTATTTACTTATTTTTATTCTGTTATTCGTAATTTTTGAATTCGGTTTGTACGAAAATATGCTGAATCGTTACAATTATTGTTGAATGCTTTCCTGACTTTTGGTTTTTTTTTGGGTTAACTTTTTACCTAAAAGACTTTGTTAGTTAGAAATAGTAAGGTACTTTTCATCGGGTAAAAAAAAGTCGGTAAAATGTGGTTTTTATTGCTCTTAAATGGTTACCACACATAATATTACTCACTTCACTTACATTAATCACTTCTGTGTTGTTGTGTTCCTGCGTGTGAGTAAGGTTTCCAGAGCTCTTGGGAGGTGCTATATTAGTAGCAGGGGTCAACCCTTCAAGGTAAGGGCAACAAGTCCAGTAACCGATTTTTTTATGCTGTGCTTGTCACCCTTAAGCTAGGACCTCATTACCACTTAACATCAGGTGGGATGAGGTATTGACCTCATCCCACCTGATGTTGAAGTGAAAGCTTCTTCACACACAGACGTTAACATCTAATTAAATTAATACAAATGTCAAAGATAACATTAAAATCAAAACAAATTTTAATCTTAAACCGGAAGATTTTGTAGAGATATTTTAGATGCTATTTTACGAACCGTATTGTTTATCCCCGAGATTGTTTCGTAAATATGGCCCTAGCTACAAATATATGAAGGGTAGCTTATTTTGCTAACGAATCTTGGGTATAAAGATATCAGACGGGTTATTAATTAAAGCTTAATCCTTTAAAATATGTGTCAAATAGGAATCTCAAAATTTATTACAAGAAAGAAATGCGATGGTAATTTTACTTTATTGCAGCAGTATTTATTTAAAATAATTTTTATTTAAGTATTTTCCATTATATAACTTTTCCTACCTATTAGGGCATTCTCAATGATGTAAAACTATATATTTAACTATTTATTACATCGCCCGTATTAATCATAAATTGCAAATAATCTTCAAAATGCCTTATAAAAATGGTTAGGTATATTTGGTGACCTTTGCTTGTACTGTCGTTGACCGCTGACACCTGATTTATTTTAATATTTTGTCGGCAATTTGGCTCATTTTATCCAAAACAATCGTTTCTAAAACATCCATCACCCTTTTTCGGGAATATATACTTGCGCAAACCTATGTGCTTATGTGTAGGTAGGTTTGTGAGTGCGTTTGTGTGTGTATTTATTTATTTTGGATTGCCAAAAAAAGAAAATTACATTAAAAAAATTTTTAAAATTAACTTTCACCACATCATGCTTAAATTAAAACTAAATGAAATACTAAATTAAATTAAAAGTAAAAATTTAAGAGAATGGCCCAATAAAATAACAGATACATACATATAAATATATTGGGGTGTAAATGTAAAACAACAATATTTTACATCAGCAAAGTATAAAAACCTACTCTTCCCTTATCAACTCAGTATGATATTGTAGTAAGATGTTTAGTGCAAAAGAGTAGGTACGATTGATATGTCTATCATCATTTAAGTAAGGAGAATAGGTCCTGAAATTAAAAGTGTAACTTCATCGGACGGTAGTGCAATTAATTGCCTGCAATAGGTAAAGCTTATCTCTAACTAGCGTTGAAATGTAAAGTTTTCATGTCGAGTGTAATGGCGGTGCACTTACGTTCCTTTGAGTTTTCTTCCAAGAAACACTGCTAAGGTGCTAACTCTCTGAATCACTTATTATAATTGTTCCACTCGCGTTAATCCACGCTGTAAATGCTTTTACTCACTTGCAGGACTTTATTTTGATTTCATGTGGGGTATTAAAGCGTGCTCTTTTGCACGTGTTAATTTTTAAGTTTTTTTGTAAAACCCGTTTTTGGAAGAACATTTTTTGGTGTTTAGAGGTTGGTATCGATGATTCGTAACGGAACTTCCAAATTTCAAATCTAGACAGGCAGGATATCGATTAACCGAAAAGTATCATATTATAAGTAAAAATGTTACTGTAAGTTATTATTTTACAATCCTTGTGGATTAGGTTACGAGGGTGTCAAATCTTAATGTTTACCGCATCTTATCGATCAAACGGTGTGAACAGTTGTGATCTAAAAAAAATCACTAAATTATGACCAAAGAATACCATTCATGTAATGAATGGCCCAACAAATTAACATTAAATCTTCCCACTGATGCAATGATTATGATACAATTTTCATAAGTGATAAATTGACGCTTGGTTTAGTAATAAACATAATTAAACAGTAGTCATATCTATAAAAATAAAACTTAAAATTCAGATAGCTCAATAATATTTCGAGAGTATGGCCAGCAACCCAAGAGGGTGCATGCATTTATTGACAGGTTAAGTCATTTTAAAATGATACCGCAGTGAATTTTAAAAACAAATGTAATAATCAACTAACACAGATTGTAAGGGATTCCAGGGCCGTGTAGCCGAAACAAGTATTTCAATTAATACTATTTTTTTCTAAATACGGGTGTCAGATTTGTAAAACGATTGAATGAAGTATTTCGCTTCATTAAGAACCCACTGCTTTCCAAACGACATATCTCTTATCTATAAAGTATAACTGAGAAAGCAGTATTCAGAAGGGCGATTTAGATAAAATTGCACATTTCAACAGTCATTAATGAGCAGCGCGACCTTTCTCACGTAATTTGGTACGAAGTTGGGCAGTATTTAACCCTTTAACCCGCCAAAGAACTGAACAAGCAACTGTTAGATAACACCGAAGTGACAACTGGGTCACATCGACCCACACTGCCGGTGCTCGTAACGGCTCACGGAATGACGGTAAGAATCACCCCACCATAAAATCGATAGTACAGGGTTGGTGGGTATGTTTAAAATTTGTAATGTAGTCCAAGAAAGTTGGTGCGTGATCGTGGGTTGTTAAACTTGTGTGTCTTTGTATTGAAATTAAGTTAGGTGCGAATACATGAACTGTGAAAAAAATGAATCCCTTTTACAAAGAAGTTTTCCACTTATCCGATTATTTAAAATTAGTAGCCCGTGTTTCACCCTGTGCAAAAGTATTTTAAAAATATCTTTACTTAATAAATTACTCATAAGAATTAAGGTCTAGTGACTCATCACTATTTATAATAATTATAGTACAGAACTTCAAAAGACACTTGAAAAAATGTGGTGGAGAATTTTAAATTCGAACAATGGTGCTTGAATGCCTAACCAAACCAAGTTTCCAAAATATTTACAAAGTCAGTGCCTTATGAATTTTTTTCACAAATTTCCAAGTGGCCTATTTGGTGATAGGTAGATGAATATTTAAGCTGTTAACTATTCAAGTTTATAAAACTTTGGAAATTGATGCAGAAAAGTTAGTTTTCCATATTGAGTAGACTGAGAAACAAACCCGGAACTCAGAGACGGCGCCGCAACGCAAAGGTCCTGCCCGATCGCCTCTAGTTATGGAGGTCATACATACTAATATTATAAATGCGAAAGTAACTCTGTATGTCTGTCCAGCATTCGTGCCTAAACGACCTAACCGATTTTGATGAAATTTGGTGTAAACGTTAAACCTCTAAAACGGACAAAGGCTAAGGCTAAACTTAGAGATATGTATTTTGGCACAAATATAGCTCGAAACTTAGTTTAAAATATGGACTACTTTTTTTCCTACTATTATGGAAGGTAGGGTTGACCTTGAAAATATGTAGCCCACGAAGACGCGGGCACAGCTAGTCATAAATAAAACTCCTCCTCTCAACAAATACTTAGTACATCGGCGCATTTCCGTATCCGTTCGCTCGTTATCTCGCGGCCTGCATTCTGCATGCAAGTCGGTACGTTTGTCTACTGCACTCCTGACAGTTGTTATGCATTATGCTGTTGAGTTTCAGTCGATTTTTTTATCATGCTGATCTTTTTTTATTATTTATTAGCGGCCAGCTTGCTTTACACGCTACGATCCCGGTACATTTTAAACTCTGTTTTACAAACCTTTTCCTGACAATTAAGAAAAAAAACAAAAACTCGTTATCAAAGTTATTAATTAATACGCTCCAAAAACAAAAACATTATTTATTTAATAATGATTGCTACAAGCCAGTGCCTGCTTGTTTATTCACATTATTAAGTTCTTTTAGAATTAAAAGTGTCAGAAAAGTTATTCTGGTATATAAACTGTTCGACTAAGATTGTTCAGTAATATTTGAACATAGGTTCAAAAATAGTTTTTTACAAAGTCATGCTTTATTGTTAACTTTTGTTCAGTATGTAACAAACATTTATATATTTTTATTAGCTAATATCTATTGCTCCAGCCTTCGGGCACGTTGTTTCTGAATGAAAAGTATCATAAGCAGTATTCTGGTATTTAATTTGTCAGATTACCAGCTTTCCTCCTAATCAAAAAGTAAACAAATGTAAAACTTCAAGAATGACCTTATCCCACCTGATGTAAAGTGGGAGGCCCAGCTTCAGGACCACAAGAACAGCATAATGGAAACGCTTTTACTGGACTTGTACCCTTACCTTGAAGGCTTGACCCCTGTTTCTAATGTAGCACGACCAAGAGATCTGGAAATTTACTCACAAGCAGGAACACAACATCACCGAAGTAATTGTTATTTGGCTGCGGTCCTCTGCAAGGTGGAGGTGGTGAAATACCGGGCTGTCCTATTTCACCACCTCTACCTTACATAGTCGGGCTGCTCCAGTTCAAGCGCTAAATTGATATGCCCTACCCTGTCTTAATGTACGTTTTACTATTCTGTAAAATCCTGTGTTCTAATTACATCGGTGCAGTTCTTGATTGTTCGCTCATTACCTCGCGTCCTGCATTATTTCGCATGCAAGTCATTACCTTTGTCCACAACACTTGTTCGTGCAAGCTTTGTTTTGTTGAGCAGGGCTGTGATCCCCGCAGTACAACTTGCTTTTTATTTCCTGCTTTTGTATTTAAAATTTTATTTCAGTTTGTATAAGACATGTTTCTGTAAAACGTTACAAAAATAAACACATTGTGGGTATTTTCTATATTGTCTCGGGTCTGGGTGTTGTGGTACCGTAGTTGTTTCTGATTTCTGTAATACGAGTGCATAAGATACTTACCACAGAATCAGAATAATGTATGTCATGTGGCTCAATATATATATTAATTATTTGGTCTAAGATTTTCCACATAGGTTCAAAAATGGTGGTACAAAGTTTGTGCTCGCGTGTTAACTTATATAAATAACTTATTTAAAATAAGTATAATGTTTGGTAACAATCTTGTTTATAACCTTAAAAAACCACTGTCGTATTTCACTGAAAATTTATTATGTTATACGATTATTCATATGTTGGAGTAAATAAATGAAACAATGATAAATGCTAAAGAAATTCACTCAAATTGTAAATTTTTATTAGTGACTTGTTTTAGTATTTTTAATTACAGAGTCAACTAACGTGTCTAATTGTAATTATGTTTCCGCTATATTTACCTAGAAGTACAACACTGAAATAAACAAATTGAAGCAATATTGTATTTACTATTTAACGTTTTTGCTGTCAATTTCTTTATCATTGTTACCTACTAGGTTTTATGGGCTTTGTAAACATGGAATGTCAGGATAAAGTTAAAATAATGTAAGGTTTTTTGTAAATGATTGTGTTATTATACTACCTAACCAATTTGTAACATATAAGACCGCAGCCAAATAACAATCACTCCGGTGTTGTTGTGTTCCTGCGTGTGAGTAAGGTTTCCAGAGCTGAGCTCTTGGGGGGGGGGGGGGTGCTACATTAGTAGCAGGGGCCAAGACTTCAAGATAAGAGCGACAAGTCTAGTAACAGTTTTAC
Source organism: Glyphodes pyloalis (assembly GCA_037074685.1). Lineage (NCBI taxonomy): Eukaryota > Metazoa > Arthropoda > Insecta > Lepidoptera > Crambidae > Glyphodes > Glyphodes pyloalis. The sequence continues at coordinate 3,972,038 of JAYKKO010000021.1, read as the reverse complement.
GATGCTATACTTTTCGCCCTCATCACCACTTAACATCAGGTGGCATGAGGTCAATCTTGGAGTGTATTATAAAAAAAAAAATCATTCCACAGAAAAAATCACGTGATCATGAAATGTCAGTTCCATGTGTTTTGACGATATCGAAGCTTAAACTGCTGCTTAGAAAGGCTTCCAGTTAGCAGTTTTAACCTTACAGAGGCAGCCTAAGGCCGTCCGCATCACTATTGCTCGGTTTATCGCCTCATAACAGTTATCGTTGTGCACTCCAAGTCCAATACGAATACAAGAAAAAGTTTCCCCACTACCCCATTTCCATAAAGTTAGCCCGCGCTCGCTCACAGTCTCCCCCAGATATTTTAGTCTCCATCGCTGCAATCGCTACTTTCAACTTAAAGAAAAATATTTGCAGCGCTTTTGTTGGAACGGAATACGGGAACTTGGCTAGGTTTTGTTTTGTTACGCTCAATTATGTTACAGTTCCTATTGGCGTCCAAAGATTACATTCTGATTGTTTAGTACATGTTTTTATTTAGGTGCCTACAACGCCACCTAATATCAAAAATCGGAAAAACGAACTTAAATTTTTAAACGAGAAATCGAAAGAAACGGCAATATTAAGATTATTGGATTTACATTTCAATAAATTACGTGCATGTGTTAATGGAAAATGAAAAGCTTGTTTTCTATTAATTTGAAGAGAGGTAGGGCATAGCGATTTATCGCTCGAACTGGAGCAGCCCGACTGGTGAAATACCTCCACCTTACAGAAGACCGCAGCCAAATAACAATCACTTCTGTGTTGTTGTGTTCCTGCGTGTAAGGTGTCCAGAGCTCCTAGGGGGTGCTACGTTAGTAGCAGGAGTCAAACCTTCAAGGTAAGGGTGACAAGTCCAGTAACAGATTTATTATGCTGTACTTGTCACCCTTAAGCTAGGACCTCATTACCACTTAACATCAAGTGGGATGAGGGCAATCTTGAAGTGCAATATAAAAAAAAAAATGTTGATGCAAATTTGCGTGCGTTTACGAATTTGATATTGATGTTTGTTTTTAGACAGAGACTGAACGTTGACTTTCCGCATATGAATTAGAACAATTATGTCTTATGGGGGAGCCTGTGTAAAATTTGCAAGGGATCCCGACTCCCCCACAACTGCGCAGCGTTGGCCACTAAGGGGGTTTTAGTCGGTGCGAGCCCGACACACCACTCTCTGTTCCCCGCGGAGAGTGATGGTGAGGTAGGCATTTCCCCTCGACAAAAAAAAAACCATTATGTCCTCTCTATGGTAGAGGAATAGTTGATAATGAGATATTTATAGTAGGATTACCCGCTAACATTGTTAAAAATCTATCTCTAATAGCGATGAAATGAGTTTCCCAAATTTCACGCGTGCGTACTTACGGCACACCGCTAGTTATTTTCATATAAACCCGGCAACTCTATTGCCCGATACCTCAGGGCTTTAAATCCCGAAGGATAACAAACCCGCCCGTGTAAGCTGCATAATGGCCCCCTAAACAAGGTGCCCTAATAACGGGGACCGTAAACCATCTCAGAGTTGCCCCAGATTTCAGTTAAGTATTTCAATAAATTGCTTTTGGGATTTTTTTTGGGTACACGAAACGTGTGTTGTTTATGGTAATATTATAAAGCTTTGTTTGTTGAACGCGCTGATCTCAGAAACTACTGGCTTGAATTTAAATTTTGTTGTAGTACATTTATCGATGAAGGCTTAAGGCTATAAAACATAATGCAGCGAGTAATAAGCGAATAAAATCTGAAAAATTGTAGATACAACTATGCTAGTGTGTTTATAAAATGCTTTTAGTATTCTTCTTCTGGAAATAGTACCGATCACTTCAAAAATCATGTAATTATATCTGCAAAATTCAGTAATCCGAGTAGGTATAATTGGGATGTTAAAACTTTTCACAAATACTTTTAAGGTACCAATGCCATTAACGAGGACTTCATTTCAAACCGGGTATATGTTATTTTTGCATGACCTTTAAAACTGTTTATAAGCTCCCAATGTATGTATGGCGTTGTTACTAAATTAAAACGTTCCATTACGCTCGTTATCAGCGTACGCTGCGTAACTTTACGGAAACACGTAGTGGTCGCCCACGAATCCGTACGGTCGGAGCACGCACATCCTCCATCATCCCTTATTTTATCCCCATGGGGGTTGAATAACGTCTGTATCATAGTAGCTCCAATCTTTAATTTCAGTTCAATCAGTCGAAAATCTCAAAGTCAAAGTCAAAGTCAATATTTTTTTTATTCACATAGATTACATTAGTAATACTTATGAATAGTCTCTATATAAAGCAAATGAAGCTACCTCCGGTTCGGAACCTATAACTAAAGAGAAGATACCGGCAAGAAACTCAGTAGTTTTTTTTACAAATGAAAGCTACACTCATTACTAATTTTGCACTAAGAAACACAGTTAGTTTGTCAATTGTAAAATAAAAATTTAAATCAATTATTAAAAAATAATAATAATAATAATAAAGCAAAGGTATTTGTAAATTAAATTAACTGTATGACTCACATGCGTCATCGAGGCCCAATTCTGACATTGATTGAGAAAATGCGTTACATATATATTTGAAAAATAAATTAAAACACGTAGGTACAGGCGAGCACACTAGTCACTGATCCACACGTTCCTGTCATTCAAATACTCTTCTACTTTGTAGCCTTTTTTCAAAAGACAACGTTTGACAAATGTCTTAAATTTGTACAAAGGTAACTCAACAATAACTTGAGGGAGTTTATTAAACATTTTTATTGGCTCAGTTCGATTGGTTTAAAACTGTCAACGTTTCATACAAACTATCATGCCCTATTTTTCCCCCTTGGGGGTAGAATTCGTGAAAATCATTTCTTAAGAAACGCCTACGTTATAACACCTACCTGCATGCCAAATTTCAGCCCAATCTGCCCAGTGGTTTGGGCTGTGTGTTGATAGATCACTATGTGAGTCAGTCACCATTTATTTATATACATGTTTAGATAAAAAAAAATACTTTCTAAATCATCTTACTGTTTATTAAATTTCCTTTGAAAACTTAAAGCTCAGTTTACGAATCTTCTTATTAAAGAAGCGTTAATAGTGACTTACCTTTAAATACCTATCAAGATGAAACGACCAATAACAAGGCTCTCTCAAAACTATTGTCTACAACAATTAACAAGGACTAAACACAACTACAACTTAATTAATAGCTTCCATAGACGAATTAAGCACAAGTTTTCAACTAAACTAACTTCGAATTGACCTTCAAACTTATTTTAGTCCTTTGAAATGATGTCAAAGCGCAAATTATAAAAGTATAAAATATCTGCATTTTTAAAATAAAAAGACTTTTTAATGTTGAATCGAAAGTGGACATCTTTAACGAATTGTAATGGCCCAATATGAAGAAAGAGTTGATTTTTATATAGAAGCACAGTATATTGGCTCCTATCTGCCTGATGGTAAGCAAGAGAGGAACCCACATCGCGATGACAACGGATTTAATACCGTTATTTCCTATCCATTAGCATCGCCATACTGGCCCGCAAATTAAAACAATAAAGTATAAAAAAAATACACTATAAAACATTGTAATTCGTTGTTTTATAGCTTCCCAAGGATTCAGTAGATTCCAATATCTAGTTAAAGCTCACTTGTACAATCGGGTCTTAACGACACGTACAGACAGCAACATAAATTTGTATACGCTTCAGTATCTTGTCACGTTGAACCTATCAAATTAAAATGTAGTCAGTTACTGAGTTAACTTAGAGTGACAAGGTACTGAGTTATTTTCAAATTAAAGGTCCTGACCGTACAAGTACAAGTGTGTACAAGTCGCACGGGAATCGGTGGGCGTTTGAATGCGATCAACTTTATGAATTCTTTTATAAATCACTTAATACTGAACATTATAAGCCAAATTAACAAGGTAAAATTAGCCTATGTTAAAATCCAATAAAGGTATAATCCCAAAGTCACTTTCAACGATGTAAAAATACTGACATGTCTGCTTCAGTACGAAATGTTGTGAGACCTTTTTATGACAGATGTCAATTAAAATATACAAAGCCTGAATGGTAGATATAAAAAGCTTAGATTTATTTAGTAGTCCATTACTAAAAATAAGTCCTGTGTGGACTTGTGTATCAAAGCTCCACGTAATGGTTTAAAAGGTGCAGCTGCTATACATGGCATTTGTTATGAAATAAATAAATTTAAGATTTATAATAATTTAACGGATCAAAACGTGACACCATTTTTATTTAGTAGTTAATACGAACTACTTACTGCCCGACGTTTCGGTTAGGTTGCACCAACCGTCGTCACGAGCTGACTCAAATTATTTAAATGTTTAAAATAGACCGCGAAAGTCTTAAAGTTTATAAAAAAATTAAGGTTTTTAATAGTATTTAAAAATACAGTCAAGGGCGTCAGACTTTTCCTATTGAAGTTTGTACCATTCTTATGTCGATGTTATAAGAGCTAATATCTAATGCAACTGTTTACTTTGATGTGTTGTTAGCCATACATCGTTAGCTAGGTTATCAGCTAAGTTGGAAAAAGGAGGGGAACATTCCATAATTAGTAATAAATATGACTATTAACCAGAAATATCTACCATATACCAACTTGCAAATGTATACCAATTACTCAAACCATTTAAGCCGGTATTGGATAGATAGATAGATATACTTTATTGCTCAAAAACTTTACAGAAATAGGTTTTACAGATTGGTTAAAGTACAATTTAGGCGGTCTTATCGCTAGAAAGTGATATTTTCCGGACAACCTCTTAAGGTTCATCTACTTTTTCGTCTACTGCCTTACTACTAGAGAAAATAGTAGATAGCGAGAAATGAGTACGGCCGTGCAACATAAATACAGTTTTATTTATTTTATTAATGATATTACAAAATAAATAAAATGATAGTACGGCTAGTTATAACTGCTAATAAGCAATATTTTCTTATAATATTTATGGGAAGTACAATACTACAAATGGATTGTGGTCGGATTTATCATAATGTTCATCATTATTAATAACTTTTGTAACTTTCAAGGTTACTAAATAAGGTTACACGTCCATAATTATAAATGTCCAAAATATTTCAATCAAAGTTATCAACGTCATTCGGCTACTTCATTATTTTGACGACCACCATGGCTGAGAGGCTAGCGGGCCGGACTTTTGCGTCGCAGCATCTTTGAGGTCCCGGGTTCGATCCCCGGTCGGGCCAATATGGGAAACTAACTTTTCCATAATGTCTTGGGTCTTGGTGTTGAGGTACCGTCGTTGTTTCTGATTTCTGTAACACAAGTACTTAACACAGAATCAGAGCAATGTATGTGATGTTGTCCAATATTTAATTAATTTATTTAATTATATGCAGCTACGAGTAGTAATCTCGTTAACAGACTACGCAATATCGCGTTCTGAGAGAAAAACGTGTATGATATTTAAGTACAAGTCTAGAACGCTGACTCCTAGGATATCAGTGATAAGGCTGAGTATTTGAATAATATAAAACCCAATTTTTTGAAAGCAAAAAAAGGGCGTCTATTATTATTGTCGAGGACCTTTCTACTTAAAATCTACTGATATAAGCATATTGCGAATTGATAACTCGTTTCTAATAATACAACTAAAAACAACATTTTGACAAAAACTAAGACGATTCCCAAAACATATAATAATAATATATATATATAATAATAAATTATATAGATATACACCGATCACCTGGTCTCAAACTAAGGTTTTCCCTTGTACTATAAGGAACAGACGACGGATAACTAACTGGAGGCTTCATCCCAGCACACCCAGACCCAAATCAAATTAGAAAAGTTCGTTTCCCAAATTGCCTCAACCGGGAATTGAACCTTTCGCGCTTTGACCACCTACCTTATCCACCGCGCCACGGAGGTCTTCAATATTTCTTTGGACATGGCTAACTGAGCTTTAATTAAACTCCAGAAAAACAATACAGAATTAATAATGTAATAACCGCAAAGAACAAAAGAGTTTGCACTACCCTTGAACGGACCTGCATTTACATTTTAAATGAAAAAACGTGATTTGCGCCAAAAGTTGATTAACAACAGCGCTGGTCAAATACACTCCTAAACAACGAAAAAATACGGGAAAAGCTCGAGTGATTTGAATTTACTTTATATGGTTCCGTACATAGATGGTTCCGTACACATCAGACTCTAAGACTTTCGCGTTCCATTTTAAACATTTAAAAGAGCTGACTCAGCTCGTGACTACGGTTGGTGCAACTTAACCGAAACGTCGAGATGTAAGTTTTTCGTATTAACTACTAAATAAAAATGGTGTCGCGTTTTGACCCGTTACTTTATTTTACATGAGACTCTTTTAGGTGCTAAGACTGCTCAATCTGTCAGTCTGTCACAAGGCTGTTATTTCATGAGCCGTAATAGTGATGATGCATTTCTGTTGTCATTATAGTCAAAATAAAAACTAGTCAAGAGTGCTACCATACACAAAAACTTGATTTGTTTGCTATACAATATATAAGACTTTCGCGTTTCATTTTAAACATTTAAAATAATTTAACGAATCAAAATCCGACAATATTTTTAGTATTTAATACGAACTACTTAGTGCTCGACGTATCGGTAAGGTTGCATCAAACAATATTCCCAGAAGGTTTAGTAATATGTGCACTTTAAAAAATAAACAAAACATTCGGGGGGTTTTTATGCAAGCTATTGGATTTTATGCGGTTTTTATGCGATGGAACATTCACTTGTACTTTAACATTATTGATTAGTTCTCGCACCAAGCATAAAAAGAGATAAAAACCACATTGTTTACTAAAAATCACACTGCCATAGAAATGTACATAATTTAAGACCTGAAAACCACAGAAAAAAACACAAGTGTCGCTTACTAAACTGATCTTTACAGGGATATTGACAAGAAAGTACTTGTACAAGGTGTGGTTTTTCCTTTTGAGTTACGGAACCCTAAAAATAAGAACACCATCAATTAGCCCTCAATTCATTGGAGATCGTTTAGTAACGCTGGCAACATTGAACATTTATTTTACCATGTAAACAAGGTAGGGTGAAAATTGAAACGCTTGTAATACAAAATTAATCACTTGATTATGCGAGGGTGGATAACTCTTTAATAAAATAACGTGTGCCACTTTGCTCTGTAATAATGAGAGCTATGTATACAAAGCATGCAAGTTTTTTTTGTATTTTTCCAATCACTGGTTCTGTATAATGTCTGAATTAGCGCTGAGTGACTTTTGAATTTCATGAGGCCCATGACTAGGTACAACGTTTATAGGGGCTGATTCGCAAACGCCAGACGATTCAGATTTAAAAGTTTATGTTTTTGTCTCTGTCCAATAATTTAACTTAAGAAAGGAATGAAACATAGTTTTTGACTTAGTCATAAAATCATAAATGTTTGTATCACGATCGTTTGTCTTACGGGGATTGAATTAAACTGCAGTGGTGGTAGGCAGCGGAGGCGCACAGCAGATCCGCTGCTGGGACCGGAGACGCTAGGCGTGGAAGGCCTGGCGTCTGTTACCTTGATTCCGGGGGGGTGGGGTAGCCCATAGGAGGTGGAGAGTCACTGAAACGAAACAACGTCTACTGTATAAGCATATTTTTATTATCGTGTCAGGTGGCCCTATACGCTCCAGGTGTGTTTTTCGCGGAAGGGTGGCATTTTCAGCCATTGGCCATTTCAGCAGGCGCTGTGGGAGTAGTATCCAAGACAAGACAAGGGATCCCGACTCCCCCTAAACTGTGCAGGCTTAGCCACCGAAGGAATTTTGGTCGGTGCGAGCCCGACGCACCACTCTCTGTTCCCCGTGGAGAGCGAAGGTGCGGTAGGCATTCCACCTCGTGATGAAAAAACGCTACTATTGTTCCACGTAACCAGTTTTAAAGAACATAAGCTGGACGTAAGCACTTCCTAGAATAGATGCTGCATTCTAAAACAAACGTAATCCAGTATTTTTAAACCACAGACTACAATTTTCAATCCTCTTGTCTAGCCGATTTTGCGTCGTCGTATTCGTTTTTCCTTATCGGTTTCACGGCGGTAACTCGATTACAATCTAATGATGAATACCAGTGAGGAAGTATATTTCAAAGCGAACAACCAACCTCTTTTAATTTAAGATTTCGTAGATACACAGTTCTATGTAAAATATAAACAAATTGGTAAGCGGAATTTTTTAACTAGCAAAAAAACCGTACAATATTTTTTGGAAATCTGTCTCCAACCCGTTAAAAAAAGGGTGAAATAAAGTGCAGTGCAGCAAGCAGAAGGCACGAAACTAAAAATCTCATAGATTTTTAAAAATATATCCTGATGTTTTTTTGAAATCTTCTCTCAGCCCCAAAAAGGGTATGACAATATTTGTGAGACGTTCTAAATCAAGAAAGGGGAAATGTGTTATCCCGTGAGCGAAGCCGCAGGAGAAACCTTATCTAAATAAAGTCTGGTTATTTTTATTACTAAGAATCCTTTTTTGCCTGGGTAATGCTCATTTCAATTACTAGAGAAGGTATGTAGTTATTCGTGCAATTGGGATGTTATTTTGGACCTTATTGTTATGTAGGCAAGAATAAAACTTTTTTGAAATAGAAAATATCATTTTGCGTTAATGAGAACTTACATGTATTGTTGTACGTTTAATTTTATACTGTGCCTTGTTCGTTACGAACAGGGTACGCTAAGAATCGTAGCTACGTCAACTAGTCATGGAAACGAATTTTATTATTTTTTTATTCCGAAGAATCAATGGCGTTATTCTTTGATTTTATGTACCTACAGTAAAATCATGGGACCTCGTAAATATCGAAATTCGAAGCTTCTTCAAGTTGTTACGTAATTGTTTGATACAGTCTAAGTCTCTATTAAGAAAAACTCGGTCTAGGTTTACTTAGTAACTAGGTCAAACTCGAAATGAGCTCAATCTTACAAAATATTAGAAATCATTTATTTCCTCTAGTACAATTAAAAAAATGTTTAATTTTTTAATAAGAACCTTCAATAAAAGAGAAACCAACGTTAATACTAAATATTGTTAATGTGTGAGTAATTTACAATAAGACTGAAATATTTTCATGCAAATTTCCTCTTTAAAATAAGAGATGGCGGTAAAAAATATGAGTTGCGAAATAATCTTCAAAATAAAAATTGGAAGTTACTCAAAATCAATTAGTATTTGGGTGTTGATTAACTTATAAATGACGACGATAGGTATTACAACATCATAAACTATTAAAAATCTTTGAAAAAATCTAGTTCGTATATCTTTTAACAGTCTTTTCCACAGACTTTAGTCAATTTTTACAAAGTCATTGATATTATTTCAAATTTAATTTAAGGCGCACTCGTGTTTATTCGCTCCTCCTAATTAGTTTAAACAATTATAAAGTTAAAAACTTCCATTAAGTAATTTACTCGTTGCAGAAAGAAAATAAATGACGCCAAAGAATCTTCCTTGGAATTTCAGTCCCGGCAAATCAACCCGCCCCAAGCAAACTTTATTAAAGGATTTAACCGAAAAATGCTAAGTTCTCTTTTGTCCCTTCAAACCGTCAATATTTATATTTGGTTATAAACGCCGGGAGCCAAATTGTTTTATCAGCAAATAACTTGGTGGTTTCCAGTTTGAGTAAGCCGTTCTTTCATGACAAGCAAGCGAATTTTCTTTATTACACGAGTCTGAATGTACTTAACCATATTTGCAGTATTATTTTTTTATGTTCGTAAAGTTTTTACTACCGTTATTTAAAAGTTAAATTTAAAGCGAAAAAAATTAAGCGTAAAAACTTACGCAGAACTATCATTTTTAGAAGTCTTTTAAGAACAGAAATCGATTATAGTCATATACTTCAGATTCTTTAAAAAACAGATTCCACGCAAGTAAATTAATGGTTGAAAGACATCATTGAGACCAAAATTTAAACAGTATCTTGGTTTCAGACTTCAATTTTAAATGTCTTGGGATACTAAACCAAACCCGGGAATATACTTTTGAAAAACTCTAATCAGTTTCATTACAATAATCCTACGAGTACCTACAATGGTAAGAATAATTTAAATGAGAACCTACAAATGTCTGAAATGATACTCCCCAATGAATTGAGTAAAATTCATTCCAGTCTCAATATCTCAAGAAAAAAAGACTTCTAAAACACGACAACCTCATTGTTATTCATTACGATTGGCTAAAAATATACTCTATTTTACGTTCGATTGTCTGTGTGAAAATGTAAGCATTAATCCCAAGTCAGTATTTTGAATACGCTGTCCATGGGTTGATTACAGAGGGAACAGACAATACAAGCAAATGTAGGTGGAGCATTGTTCGTGTTGTAAATGAATTGTATTGGAGTTACTTTGAAAAGAGTGCTTTGTAAGAGTGAGCTGAAAGTTCAGTAGGCAAATACGATTGACACCACATAAAGGTAAACATTGGCAGTTCGATTTAGTTTCTATACCAACGACTTAAGGGGTACAAGGTTTGAAGCTGGTAGTTAGTTTATCCATAAACGTCCCTGTGTCCACGTCCTTAAACAAACGCCGTCGGCTCCGCAGTCGACCCACGCATGTAAATCGCACAGCATGGGGCCACTGTAATTTAATAGCCGACTTTCGAAGACACTGCGCAGTGATGAAATCTTTTAGTCTACGCGTGTTGCTGTGTCAAGCGATCGCACATCAAGCATCATAACGCATTGAGACAACGTATTTCATTTAAGTACCATGTAGATGTCGTAGGCATTTTGAGTGAAACCACCGTTTACAAATGGCGTCATATGTTTAAAAACGCTCGCTGTTATGTAATATGCCGAATACAAAATCAGGCAAAATGATAACAGTTGGTTGTAGTTTTATAGTGACCATGATTAAAACACTGTTTGGACAAATTAGGCTTTTCAGGTTTCGGTTCTTTTTGATATTTCATTAAAATATCCAAGTAACTAAGCTAAGATCCTACTAATATTATAAACGTGAAAATTTGGAAGAATGTACGTAGGAAATAACGCAGGCAAAGTCGCCGGTAAAAGCTAGTTTGTCATAAGTTCTTTTCCATTATCTGCTAGTAATCAGTCAATGTCTAGCTATAAGCCATAATATTGATATTATATTAAACACTAAGTTATGGTAACTCTTAGTAAATTAATAGCTATAATTTGTAAACTCGATAGTCACTCTCGTTAACCTTCATGAGTTCATCAATATCCAATTTAACTAAATGCCTACACGACATAACCGACTATTAGGTAAACGTTACGTCAATGTCTCGACTACTGTCCTTCAGCTGTTTAAAGAATAACCTAGGCGTCCAATTAGGCCTTCAACTGCTATGTACAGCTAACATCATTAGTCCGTATACACTTCAGTACCTTGTCATACCAAACCTCCGCGTAACTAAGCAAGTCAGAAAAACAGTGATTTAATATGACAAGGTACAGAGTTATCCACGAACTAAAGGTACTGACGGTACAGACAACAAAAGCACTTTAGAATACACACTTTGGACTTTGCACCGCCCTTAAAACGTTGGCATAAGGGCTAATATCGTTTACCTTGACGTACTGTTGGCTATAACTGACATAATTAATGGTTTATTTCGATCACAATATTATGAATATGTATCAATTAGGTGAGGTGAGAAAGGTAATTGAATTCAATTACCGGCCTTTCACTCACTGATTTTCTTCTTGAACGTAAAACGGCACCATGAAAAGTAAGGCACGGTGGGTGTGGCTTAAGAAAGTGAGCTAGCGTCGATACCAACACCGTTCAAGGACGTTGTGAGTCATAGGCCCGGACAAATCAAAGCGCTTGTTCCATTCCATTCTATGAGACGACGTAACAAACGAACGCCTTTTTGTCGACCTAAAGCAGGAGGCATTAGCCTTAAAGTTTTTTTTTCAAGTATCAATACTTTATTGCTATATTGCGTATCTATTGATTGTGTGCTTTACATTAGTGTGTGTTTTGGTGCCCATACTAGATTAAGTTAGTATGTAAATTTTAAGACGTTCGCGTTCCATTTTAAACATTTAAAATATTTTAATTTTAGTCAGCTCGTGACCACGGTTGGTGCAACCTAACCGAAACGTCGGGCAGTAAGTAGTTCGTATTAACTACTAAATAAAAATGGTGTCGCGTTTTGACCCGTTAAATTATTTTAAATGTTTAAGTTAGTATGTTTGGATTTCCCCCATATTTTTTTCGTTCACTGCTTTCCTACCACTTAAAAATAATATAAACCGACATTTTCATGCTCACAAAGAATCTCATTTAACCATCGGATCCTTTGTTAGAGCTTGTACAACTACAAACCATAGTTGAAACAGTAATAGTGAATCCTATTAGCGAAGGCACGATCGCGTCATGGCTTTGTAAAGGAAATAAAAGCAAACAAAGAACAGAACAAGTCAGACTACACATTACTGTCTTTATGTCGTAAGCATAAGAATTAATATCGAACTGCAGTTAAGTTGAAGTTACCTTGATGTGCTGCCGTCCGTACAGCTGCTGCGGTCTTTGATTCTATGTCTGCAAGTGATATTGTGGAAGATATTTCTAGAAATTTTCCACGACAGTTTTTTATTCTTTATTTAAGGACTTTTATACAATTGTACATGTCAGTCCTATAATAAGCTTATCTATAATAACTATTCTAATTTAAAATATCCAAACAAAAATACTTATAGATTAGATCTTAACGTAATACACTTTATGACAAATTCCAGCTGAATCTCCGCAAGTTCGGACGTAGGTTCTGCTAGAAGTTGTTGGAATAGGCCAACGTCACATGCATTCAAGCCCAATTTAATAAACATATCTAGTCTATATTGCCTATACTGAACACATTCCATTAAAATATGGTGTACGTCTTCTATGCAGTTTTTTATTCTGTGCTCACAACCTTCACAGACCAAGCATGCGCAATACATCAAATTTATCGCACGAGACGACAAAAGTATCGATACTGTTGATTGGCTAATAGCACACCGCACTCGTATTTTCAACCAATCAGCACCTGACGCACTGACTTCAATCGATTTTGAGTAAAAAGAGCTCGATAAAATTTAGTCGTGTGGCGTACCTATGCTAGGCCTGATAGTTGAATACTGAAGTCGGTAGCGATTTTAAGAGTAGGTACCTGCATACATGTTAGAAACAAGCTGCTACAAAATATACGAGTTAATATTGAGGATTTAAAAAAATGTTTTTACAATCATTATGCAACTACGATACAGGTAGTAACGTACTAGTTAGTAGGCCTCCTGATTTGTTATACCAAGGCATTTCCCAAAGGTATGACGGAAAGAAAATTTTAATCATCTTAGTCGTAAAAACTCACTATATAGAAAAAAAAAACTATTAATATGCAAATCAAAATCTAAGTTTTAACTCTCACATTTTTTAATATGTATTCTTCAAAAACGAACTCTTTCGTACGTTTTTTTCGTTTTTGGTAATTGGCCTGCAGGTTGTGATTTCATTTGTGCATATCTCGATTATTTATTAGTGAGCTATAGCTTGTTTATCATCCTGTGACCTATATAAACAGCTTAGAACGTTATTTAAATTATTATACTTATTAGAAATATCAGTAGTTTAAAGTACAATAAATAATAAATGCGTCAGACAATCACACCAAGCACCTGGTCTCAAACTAAGGTTTTCCCTTGTACCATGAGTACCAGACGACGGATACTAATAACTGGGGACGTCATCCCAGCACACCCAGACTCAAGTCAATTCAGAAAAGTTCGTTTTCCAAATTGACCCTACCGGGAATCGAACCCGGGACCTTTCGCGCTTTGGCCGCCTACCTTAGCCACTGCGCCACCGAGGTCGTTTATAATAACATACTAAATAAGAACAACTTATTTAATAGGTTATTATCAATTCAGCGTCAAAATTACTTGATTACGTTTTTAATTCAGCATTCACTTTATTGGCTTATCAATTTTCTTATAACGATTGATAAATCAGCCCATATTATTGTAGAATTATTATTGACGTAATTTGAAATGTTTATACAACTTCTGTCATTCGTACATCTGATTGAAGTCACAGATCTGAAACCTCAAAAAGAAATGAACTTTACGCAATGGAATAAGGAAACCTTTCTTGTGGACAAAATTTAATAACAATTTAGTCACTAAATGAGATTTTTCTTAAACAATAGAATTTCTTCGTTTCACAGAGACTTCAACTGGAGGTTTGTCCAAATATTTAAAATGATAATGAAAGTGCCCTTGTACATAATTAATGAGTTTTAATCCCAACTCGTGGTACAAACACGTTTTGTTAAAACAATCAAATTTTATTGAGGTAAAAGCCCGCAATGTACGAAATGTAGAAATGTTTAATAGGCGCATGTATTGTAAAGGTGTTTTGTTTTGGTATTGAACATTTTAAATGTCTAAGACGACTTATTTTATCCCTTATCTTTGACATGATAGAGATAATTTTGAAATTAGAAAGATGAGTAGTTGCTAAAGAGCATTAGGTGGTTTTCAGTTAATATGTTTTTATTAATTTGCTTTTTCTCGCAGTAACAACAGCTTAGAGTTTTTCCGTGAAAATGTATACTTTTAGGAAAAAATCTAAGCTGTGTTAGCTAGCGAATTAAAAACCATCGTTATTCGCATGAGAGTTTTGCATCAGTTATCCTCAGGTATCGAAAAATCTTCGTTGGATTACATTTATCATGTTCACAATAAAACATAAAATGGCAGCTTTTGCCTAAGTAGAATAGTTAGTTCTTTTTGTTTTCGTTGTCTAATAAATCTTTTTTTTGTTTAAGACAGTAGTATTTTCTTTGGAGGTCATTATTTGAATGAAGAAAGCAGAAACAAAGTGAATTATGAAAACAGGCTTGTAGCGTGATAGTTTTTACTTAACTTGCAAGATATGTATGTTTGTTTGGGTAAAAGCTTGCAATTCAATTTTAAAGCAAATTATATAAATTGTAGCAATATCGTAAAGATCTCGGGCTTAGATATTACTCTGCGATATCGCGCCTAAATTACCTATCTGAAAAAACGCTAATAACCAAAATGCTAGAATGGAAAGTTACAAAAAAAAATTAAATGTTTACAGTATAGAACGCGAACGGTGTTCCATTTTTATTTTATTTTCCTTTTATAAAAACATCCCTGTAAAGTGCTTCGTTCAACCTAATCTTATAAAAGAATTTGTTAATTAAACCAATTAACGCTCCATAATAAAACGGGAATGTAGTCAAAGGACTAATTTGCAAAAAATGTTTTTGTTTCAAAATTGGCTTACATTGAATTGGAACAAAAAAAAACACGTGTTCTGTTTGCATTGAAGTCATTGCCATCTGCGTTAAAGGTCGTGGGTCCGATCCTGCCTAGGACAAGTTTTCATATGGGAAAGTCATTTTGTTTGTTTTGTGTCTATGAGTAGCATACTCCAGGCTCTGTAAAAATGTATGAACATACAATGTATGTATAGTCGCCGTCAGATATATCGGAGCAGACAAAGTGACAAAATACTTTCTGCTCAGATATTACTGAAGTAATTAATGATCAGATATTAATGGTAAATTGTGGTGTATGGAACTTTTTGACATTTTTAACTATTCAGAAGTATTTGGTCACTTTGTCTGCTCCTATATATCTGGCGGCGACTGTACATAATATGTTTTATATTTTAGTTCCACTAGCTTGAATCCTGGTATACATTACAGAGCCTGGAGTATGCTACATCTATATCCTACCTGGGATAAGCCACTTAGGATCAAGGGGTACCAAACGTATTTAGACCATAGTTGCAGTTCATCCAATCCAATTCAGCCGAATAGGTATCGCTGATAGGCACAAGTTTTATCTCAAATGAGATTATCTAAGGCACTTTGCACACGGGTTGGAAGCGTAATAGTTTGGTAAGCGTATCGTTATTATGCAACGGTTTCAAAACCTGCAGTTTTCTCCAAACAAATCTCTTACGATTCGAAGCAGCACCGCTTGTTAGAATATGTACTTCCTCAACTTCTCAAAATTATTTAAGACAGCGTAGATACACTTGACGATATGAGTGTTCAGATATTATTAGTTAGTTGTGTGTAAGAAGTTATTGACTACCTGCTCAGATATTACTGAAGTAATGAATGTTCAGATATTAATAATGGTAACTTGTAGTGTATGGAATTTATTGACATTTTAAACTGTTCAGAAGTATTTGGTCACGTTGTCTGCTCCAATATTCTGACTGTACACACTTGTAGCAAGCACGTGTTACGATACGCTAACGTTATGACACCGTATGTGGAGGAACTAAGTGCGAATTAGTACGTAGAGGACTGTTTATAACAGAAGTCACCAACCGTACTAACATCTATATATTTAAAAAAATAAAATTAACCTTGAAATGGGCTCATATCATTTTACAGAATTTTTTTTTGGCCGACGTTAAGTTTCACCGAATATCGTTTTGTAAATGTAGCGTCGGTCAAAAAATATTCGGTAAAATGATGAGCCCCCTTGAAATAGGCTCTGACTAATTTTTATGAGAATATTGGGATATTAATTGGGAGTAGGTAATAGCCTAATATACCATCAGAAGTACGGAGATGTTCGTGACAATTGTAATTTAATTCCAATGCCCTTTTTTTTTTGGGGGGGAAATTCTTTGACGAACCGTACCGCCATCTGAGGGAAGATGACGGCGTGTGTGGGACTCCTCTACTTCGCGAAAGGCAGAGACTACCCACTAAAACGCCCCGGTTGGACTTCATATCGCCTTTTAATGATGGTGCTGCGGGAAACTCGGCTCAGCCAGAACTACCACAACACAGAACTACCACAACATAGAACTACCACAACACAGAACTACCACAACACTCCAATGCCCTACCTCACACTGTTTATGAAGACAACACAAATGGACCAATTCCACCTACTTTCCTGTAACGTTCTCAATATATTTGGTTCAAATTCTAATTGAAAACATGTTTGCGGTTTACTTACGCTGGGTCGGTAGGATTACCTTGGGTGTTTAAATCCACAGTATTAAACTACCTCAGGTTTTATAGGTACTCGTTTACTCTCCATTCTAATACCTTAGAGGGATTAGAGTTTTTTCGAATTGGATTACTCATTGAATCGGGCACTACTTTCTGTAAAAATACTTTAATGTTATGAAATATTTTTTCAATGAACTCAAGAATTACTGGACCCATTTCAAACATTCTTGCACCATTTGAAATAAAAACAGGTATTTGAAATAATAATTTACAAAATTGTTTACGCAATTTGTGTCCGGCAATGCTACATTAGTTCTAAGAAGTAAGTGTCAAAATGAGTTTTTACACTGAACTTCGTGTAAGGGTAAAGAAGGCAGTTTGCTTGTGTTATGGAAATCGAAATAAAACGTTATGCCACAATACATGCGTAATAAAATATTTAAACACCCATACACTAAGCAACTGGACACCAAAATGAAAGAGTGTATATTGAAAGTGAATATTTATACAATAAGATTTTTTTAATACGTGAGATTTTTTAGTCAATGTGATAACACAAGATAACTCGTATGAACGAGTTCTTAGCTTTGTAATATAGTTTTCTAATTTAGGAAGTTCTTTCCCAGTAACTTTTATGCCATTCCGTTTTGTAATTAAACATGTCGTTCCAAACGGATCCAAAGAGACAAAGCTTTAAGTTAAAGACTGACGTCATCGGAAATAAGGTAAGTGACTCGCTGGAAAAACGCGCCACTCGCCTCGAGCGACTAGTCTCTTCGGGATACCCGCAAGTCACTGGGTGCGGCCACTGACGGAATTAGTCAAGTACACTAAAAAATTGTACTACAGTACAGAACCAGATATTCGATTACGATACGAAAATGCAAACAGCTGACAGACACTAACAGGACTGGTATATAATAGTCTAAATTATTAAAAAAATAGGCATATAGTAATATAAATAGGCATGTATAATAATTTACCGTTTGCCGTGTAAATTAATAATTGGCGACTCAAATCTTACTTTTTTTCTTATAATGCACTCCAAGATTGACCTCATCCCACCTGATGTTAAGTGGTAATGAGGTCCTAGCTTAAGGGCGAAAAGTATAGCATAGTAAAACTGTTACTAGACTTGTCGCCCTTACCTTGAAGGCTTGACCCCTGCTACTAATGTAGCACCCCCCAAGAGCTCTGGAAACCTTACTCACACGCAGGAACACAACAACACCGGAGTGATTGTTATTTGGCCGCGGTCTTCTGTAAGGTGGAGGTATTTCACCAGTCGGGCTGCTCCAGTTCAAGCGATCAATCGCTTTGCCCTGCCTCTCTTAATTTATATTTACTTATAATAAGTAATATTATAATTATTACTTATATTATAAACGCGAAAGAATGTATGAAGTGATACATGTCTGGTTGTATGTTGGTTACTATTTCACGCAAAAGCAAAGAGAAGATTCCACCTACACAGACTTTCCCGGTTTTTTTGTCCCCTCTTGATGGCGGCATAGAAATTTAGTTAAGCTATTAGTTACATACAACCAGCGCCACTAGCGAAATTGCTAACCCTGAAGACAGGTCTCTTTGCAAATAAAATCACCAATAATTTGGTGGTTATCAGAACTTTTTATCTTCAATCCAAAACATCACACTTAACTGTCACTTCGCTCACCAAATCAGTATAGTTTGTTCCGGAGAGTTATGTTCCGGAAAATATTTAAATAATCACTATTATACTGTAAGTACTGAGATCTTCTCCAAGTCTTTCACTGTGCAAGCCATCCGGCTTTGGAACGCTCTGCCCACCGAAACTCGACAATCCCTCACTAAGGGAATTTTTAAATTAAAAGTTCGTGAATTCTTTTATTCCTCCCCCTCTACATAAAATTTCGTTTGCTCAATTGATTTGCTTTATTTATTCACTTGTTTGCATATATTTATATATATTGTTTTGTTTTATTTATATACAGTGTGTAACACCCTGTATATATATTTATATTATATTGTTTAATGTTTATATTTATTTATCATGAACTTATGTATGAATATTCTATTCTCGTGTGTAATTTTCTGCTATTTATGATTATTAATTTTGTTGTTATCCATACTCACATTTTTACTGTTACCGCACCCATAAACGTACTATCTGCATGACCAAACGGTTGACTGGTAGAGAATGCTCCTAGCATTAAGTCCACCTTTTGTACTTTTATGTGCAATAAAGTTTTTAAATAAATAAAATAAATAAAGTACTAACTGTCCGGTATCATCTTGGAAGGTATATAATCTAAACCGACTTTTTAAAGTATACAAGTCTTATGAAATGTTATTTTAAACAGTGCACAGGCGACATGCCCTCTTGTGACGTGATTGCAAATAAGGCAAGTGGCTCCTTAAAAAAACAGCCGGAAGAGAGACAAGTCTGTTCGGTATACCCGCAAGTCACCGGGTGCGGCGACTAACGGAATTACTTAATGCTCCGGAAACACAATCTAGATTACATCAGTAAGGAAATCTATTTTTTTAATATTGCACTTCAAGATTGACCTCATCCCACCTGATGTTAAGTCGTAATGAGGTCCTAGCTTAAGGGCGACAAGTACAGCACAATAAAGCTATTACTGGACTTGTCACCCTTACCTTGAAGGCTTGACCCCTGCTACCCACACCACCCAGGAGCTCTGGAAACCTTACTCACACGCAGGAACACAACAACACCGAAGTGATTGTTATTTGGCTGCGGTCTCCTGTAAGGTGGCAGTATTTCACCAGTCTGGCTACTCCAGTTCGAGCGATAAACCGCTATGCCTTACCTCTCTTATAATCTTATAATCTGAGGTGAAACGGCACAGACGACGCATTTATTAATTTTTGAAGCGGCTTGCCGTAGCTTTCCACGCATACCTACTATCCTAACACCGGTAAAATTATTATTTATTTCTTTTTGACAATGACAAACATTACAAAAAAAGAACTAACCCATTATGTATAGTTCTAAAGTGTGAATATGTTGCAGTCATCTGGTTGAATCAGCTATTTGATTGGATCACTAGCGCGTTTATTAAATAACGACGTTTAATTGAATGACTAGGCCGAACGTTGAATGAACAAGCCTTACTCAACGTCCAATGAGTTAGCGGATTGTAACATAGCCCTTTGAACATAGCAGACGTAAAATCAGCCAGGTGATTGTAATTTAGTTCATTTTTTTCCACTGCGGCGTTAGTGCTCATCAAAACAAATATGGCGTCAAACAGCTGGTACAGATCTAATCGGATAGCACTGTGTTGATATTTTTTTTAAGTGAAATTGAGATTTAAAGTGACTTATTCGTATAAAAATATTTTATCAGCCTAAGTGTCTTAAGACTTAAAATTGTTAAAATATAATAAATAATCTTATGAGGACATGACATATCATGCCCTCATTTTTTTATCTAAAGTTAGTTATCTTTTAAGTTGCAGACTTATGGTCACCCTAATCAAACATTACAAAGTCAGCTATATCCCATTCAACGACTACGCTAAATGACGTTCGGTCAAGAAGTTGCGTTCAACTTCATGGATTGGATCACTAGCGCGTTCATTGAATGACGACGTTTAATTGAATGACTAAAGGACAACTCGTCAAATTGCTTAATATAACGTTTTATATAACGTTTTATATTAAGCAATTATGACTAAAGGACAACTCGTCAAATTGCTTAATATAACGTTTTATATAACGTTTTATATTAAGCAATTTGACGAGTTGTCCTTTAGTCATTCAATTAAACGTTGTCATTCAATGAACGCGCTAGTGATCCAATCAAATAGCTCATTAAGCCAGATGACTGCGACATATACATTACAGGAATTCATTTTTTTATTTATTGGACTTATCAACTATTGTATCAATATTTCTTACAATAATAATAGGCGTTGTAGATTTATGTTTGTATATATATATATATTTGTATTATTGTACATCAGAATTATCACTTGGTACAAGGATATGTTTTTCTTTCTAAAACATTAAGTGGTTATCATTTCATTTCACAGCAAAATGAACTTTACTCGTACCTACTTACGTCAATCACTCACTGAAGTAAGTCGTTGCATACAAAATTTGTTTCAACACGAACATTTCGGCCACTTGCAGATTTCTCTTTCGATTGCTGATGTATTTTATTGACAGCCTAAAAGGATAAAAACTTTAGAATTTTAATCATAGTATAAACCAAGACCATAGTTTAGTTTAGTACTAGGCAACAAAGCTTTTCATCCCTTAAAAAATATTATTTTTTCTTTAACTTTAAAAAAATGTCTGCCAGTGCAGTGCAGCCGTTACTTTTTACCTTCCAGACTGGATTGATTTAATTTGTACTAAAAGGGTTCACCCGAAAATTCTCTCGTAACAAAATTATTCAATTAGATACTCGAGCTCCTATTTAAGATTAAGCTGGGCCTTTTTTCATTTGCATTATCGCGACGGTCAGAATTTATAAGTCGCCATCTTGCACGATTAGGTTCCGAAAAGTAGATTGACTTCACGCTTAATGGGCTGGACAGAATTGGACATTTTGGGAATTTGAACTCTATTTATCAGTGTGAAGGGTTTGAATTGTTAGAGTGGTTAGGGGAAAACAAGGAAATGGGCTAACAGTATTGATTCGTTCAGTTAGAGAAAATGGATTGATGGGTTGTTGTTGAAGGTGTAATAAAGTTACAAATTACAAAAGAATTCCAATATTTAACGGCAAAAAGGAAATAATATAAATTCACCTTACATGCAAAGTTGATTAAGAAAGGATTGTCTTGTTTTAACAATTTCTTGACACTCTTTATAGCCAACTTAAAAAAAAAAATAAGAAACCTTTATGTGTTGTTTGCCTATAAGTTCATTATTTACGAACAGAGTTTGGTGTTTTTTTTTAAAAGGAGACATTCAAACGGTGTTACCATGTTACGGAATCCATCTGAAGTTGGTTTCTCAGATGAATCGAGATGATTTTTTTAAAATGATTGTTGTGTTAAACTTTGAGCAACAAAGTTCAGTATTGCTCGAAGGTGTTATACGACCTATTTAAAGTTTCTGGTTAATTTGTACCGATGTTGATGTTTTCATTTTTGTTGATGTTTAGAATGACTATACGTAATCATGCGAGAGAATACGGTAGTGATAGCAAATTAGAAAAATATACACCTACCTACAAGTAGTATCGTTCCGAGTAGTCATCCCTGCGTAAAAAGTTTACTATCGCTAAAATATCGTTTAAATTGAATTATCACTAGAGTCTAAATTCCAACACACGTCTTTACTAACTATATAGACGCGTACGTAGTACAGGGCGATGCAAGCCCGCAGCGTTTTAAACCCTGGCGCTCATAATTGGTCTCAAAATTCATATTTAAAGTCGTTTTCCAGTGGGATTAATCTTTTTCGTACCACACGCGAAAAATTACTCTGCAGGGAAATTATTCGTTCGCTTTTTAAACGCCTTCTGGAATCATGGGAAGCCATTTTAGCCATATGTATAAATGTTTTTTGTAGGTGGCTAACAATGCGTCTGATTTGTAATTAATTATGCACGGTCCCAAGATTGAATTGAATAGTTAACATCTTAAATTTGTATATACCTTAGTACCTTAATGAAATGCCTGATGGTCTTTAATTGTTAATGACTTGTTGGCTCAGTATTGGATTGTAATCTTGGGGTCCTCGGTTCGATGTACCGGTCGAGTTAAGAACCTATGAATTTTTCGAAAATAGCGTGGGTTTGTCAAATCCCGGTACTTAAACGATTTTAGTCGAGAAGCAAGCAGGCCAGACTTGCCTGTGAGGTCAGGGGTTCGATTTTCAGTCGGGTCAATCTGGAACACGAACTTTTCTGAATTGTCTGGGTGTTTTGGTACCGTCATTGTTTCCACTTTTATGTTGCTTATAATTAAGCGTTACCACAGAATTACTTCAATGTGAGTCTGTGGTCCAATTAATAAAAAAATACCATCAAGGAGTGTATAAAACACACATCTTCATGCATCTACGTCCCACATTCTATTCTCAAACTCATCACATTAATATCTTGGGTACTAGACTACAAATAAAAGTAGTTAGTTTTGAGAGAGGTAGGGCATAGTGATTTATCGCTCGAACTGGAGCAGCCCGACTGGTGAAATAACTCCGCCTTATAGAAGATCGCAGCCAAATAACAATCACTTCTGTGTTGTTGTGTTCCTGCATGTGAGTAAGGTTTCCAGAGCTCCTGGGGGGTGCTACATCAGTAGCAGGGGTCAAGCCTTCAAGGTAAGGGCGACAAGTCCAGTAACAGATTTATTATGCTGTACTTGTCACCCTTAAGCTAGGACCTCATTACCACTTAACATCAGGTGGGATGAGGTCAATCTTGAAGTGCAATATAAAAAAAAAGTTAAGTCAAAAACACATCAGACTTTACAAATAAGACGTAGTGTCGCTCTTATTACCGGTACACAAGAACTAGTATAGAATTGCAAGTGTCAACTGTGATGTGCTTCTAATCTATACTAATAAAGCTTTGTTTGTTTGTTTGAACGCGATAACCTCAGGAACTACTAGTTCGAGTTCAATTTTTTGTTGTGTTGAATAGTCCATTTATCGAGGAAGGCTATATAACGTCTCACTGCGATTAATGGAAGCGAAGAATCCAATGTAAAATGTGGGATAAACGGGGATAGAACGCGTGCGATGCCGCTAGTCCTAATTAACATACAAAACACGATATCCAACAAAATCAAAAGTCCCAATACAAGAAGATTTTTATATCCAAATTTCTTTCTTCCGTCCATTTCGGAACCCGCTTCAGATCTTTATTACTATTTAAGCGTCGTCACAAATTGGCGAAAAGCCAATTAAAGTTTTGATTGCCCCCGCGACTCGGAGCATCTAATAACAGGCCTAAAGTAGGATCAAACGATTCCCTTTTCGCTTATTCTGGACACCCACTGGAAATTTGTTTGTTTGTATCAATCGTGCCTAGAGGGTCGTCAGTCAATTAAAACACGAATATCGTCTGATTACGCTCCAATGAGCAATTTGATACAAACACGGTTGGATTTTGGAGTTCCGCGCCAACATTGAGTAGAAAAACAAAAACTTTGGAAAACCATTTCGCTTTGGAATCTCCAAATTTCGGTGTTGGAATGAGAAGCTGTCTCCCATAATTTAATCCTATTCGTTGAGATTGGTTTAAGTATTGCCTTATGCAGAACAAGTTCAGTAACGCGGAACCCACCAATCAGTTACCCTTTCTTATTTGCAATCTCCGTTGTTCGCATTCAGTAAAGATATGTTTTTGCCATATAAAATTGTTTTTTTATACATTGCACTTGAAAATTGACCTAGCTTAAGGGCGCCAAGTACAATAAAGCTGTTACTGGCCTGGTCACCCTTGCAGGATTGAACCCTGCTATTAATGTAGCACACCCCAGGAGTTCTAAAAACCTTACTCACTCGCAGGAACACAACACAATACCGAAGTGATTATTATTTGCGTGCGGTCTTTTGTACGCTTACATTATATTCTGATAAATATTAAATTTCCAAATCTACTAGCAATTTATTTGATTTCAGAGCTACAGCAGGATACCTAAATAGTTTATATACCTATTAAAAATAAACTCACAACACGGAATAAAATATTCGTACTATAAACCATAGCACAGGATTATCTGAAATTATTTAATATCTTTATGTCGTAAATTATTTAATATTACCTCAACTAGTTAGTAGTTCACAATGTTTATACCATATAGGTACACCCTAATGGGTCTCAAATTGTTTAGAAACATGCAATCGCAATCGGAATAAAATTATTATAATATTCTGATAATTTTGTTTAAACAAAATCGAACAGGACCCTCAGTGCGTTAGATTGACTCGAACTTGGAATGTCCAGAAATGTATTGCAGAACACGAACTCATAAAATCAACTGCCGTATTCATATTCCCAGGATCAATGCTATGGATTTTCTAGATACAAATTCAATTAACAAAATAAGTAAATGTAAGGAACGTATGTTCTTTACTAAAAGTGGAAGTACTTCCGCCGAGCTAGGTGTTATCTGCTCGGGGACCAAGGCCCAACTACCAATCTTGGTTCGTTGTATATATACTTAGTGGCGACGAAAACTCTGATATCGCGATGTAGGATATCGATGTCATGCATTACGTATGGAGCGTTGTTTACTACGCCAATTCTGCTGACGCTGTATTTGTGTCGACTTGTAGGTCATGTCGTAGGTCGGCACATAAATATTGTTTTGTATGACGGTAATACCTTTTAATTCATATTAGTACACGGTTCAAAATCCGATTAGAAAGTCGAGTTGAAAATATTTTAATTTTCTTTTTTTATCATTTTTCTGAATCGATGTTGCTTGATGTTGATATCGTAATCGCCAGTTTATTTATTTTTAACTAGCTGCCGCCCGCGACTTCGTACGCGTGGACTTAGTGTTTCCCGCAATAAATATATCCTATGTTACTCAGGGTGAATGTAGCTTTCTAATGGCGAAAGAATTTTTGAAATCGGTCCAGTAGTTTCGGAGCCTATTCATTACAAACAAACAAACAAACAAATCTTTCCTCTTTATAATATTAGTATAGATTACATCACGGCTTCACGGACTATAAAATATATATGTAAAGTAGGTCTTTTTTTTCAGTTCTTTACGCCGCTTTAGCGAACTTTGAATATTTTAAGTTAACAAAAAAAATCCCTTGCGGTGTGGCATTCGAACCTACAACCGTGTGTTGCTCTTTCATACAAATATTTTTTTTACTGAAATTGTTTTTTAAGTTTATCTTATTAGTGTTATAAACGCGACAGTTTGTAAGTATGTGCATACATTCTTAAAACTGTTTTATATGTTAATCTTTTATTTCCTTTCTCAAGCATACATCAAAACATATGTCTGGATATTTGTTACATTTTCACGCAAAAAGTACAGAACGGATGTGTGACGTGTCTCTTCCCAATTTTAAATGAAATTGGGTAGGAAGAGACATAATTAAATTAACATTCAATCCCGAAATAACACTGCCGAAATTACTAATAACAGATAACGAGGCAGTACTTATTTAATAAGTATTGAACGACGAAGCAGAAATGTTGCCAAAATGCTGCGTGTACTTTGGTGATATGACGCTGTTAATAAGTAGTTTACAATGTTCATACAATATACACACTTTCAAATGGGATCATACGCTTTGTAGTTTGTTCATCCTAGCACCTTCAATAGAAAATTAGGAAGTATCAATCCGTTTAGATGAGCAGGGTTGTCCTATTGGAAATATTTTCACTTTTAATTTATAGTCTGTAATTGGCATTGAATAAAATCAGGAGTAGTTTAAAATTACTAAAGGTATTAGTTACTAAATGCATATGACGTCTTATCCTAATTCATTATCTTTTATTTATATCAAACTAGCGGTCCCGGCCAACTTCGTTTCGCCTTAGGGGATTTTCCCGCTTTTCTGTTGAATTTTTTCCAGAATTTTTCCAGAATTTAAATTATGTTATAAACCTCACAGAGCTCGAGACCTTTCCAACGAATGCAAAACTGTGGAAATCGGTTCGTGCGTTCTGGAGTTATAGCGTCGAGAAGGAAAACCCGACTTATTTTTATATATGTAGTAGTAGATTTATGTTTTATTTATTTGTTTATTGGTTTACCAACAACTTATGCACTAATACATTATCGATATAAACAAACATATTCTTAATATAAAATCTGAGTACATAGTCAATTATAGGTAAACACCTCATTCAATGAGTATTTTGAAACTAAAACTATACCTATTTAAAACCAATAAGCAGGTAGGTATACTTTACCACTCGGCCAAACCAATATTTTCGATATTGATATGTTAAAATTACTAACGACACTCGCTTGCGTGGGGAACTAGCAGGAGCCAGGGGGCTCTTGCTATTTTTCCAAACAGTGGGTTTCACCAAATGATGCGGTGTTATTAATAATAATAATAATAAGTTTATTTCCTTTAACAACCTTACATAACATTTGTGATCGTGGTCACCTTGTAAGCAAAAAATGCCTGTGATAGGTGACCACATAATAATACCGTAGCAGCATTTGCTGAGGTGGAACCCACATTGGCCACACAAGGTATTTACGGGTAAGTTTTGAATTGATTGTCTTGTTTTAATGTTTGTTTAATGATTGTCAATAAATGTATTTTCTTTCATTCTTTTACTTACTGATTTATTTATGATAATTTGATCAACGGTTTCAGTGAGTTGAATTACTGGATATTTACTAAGGTATCACTCGACCCTATTTTCAGGTAACATTCACTGCAAACTCGTTATAAAACTTGTTTACGAGTCTTGCGATTGGCAGCCGGGATATTATCCTTTTATAACATTTTGAGCTTTATTGCCGCTTTATATTAAATCATAACTTTCTTCAATTTTAGCCGGAAAAGCGGAGATTACTCGCCCAAGATTCAGCGAAGGTAATTGATGACCAATCACTGTAATCAAGAAGTTTGATGGTTCGTTATTTTTAACACCTCTTTTTCCGCAATTAATAAATGTCCCAGACAATCACACAAATACTCTGGCCTCATAAGTATATCACTAAGATAGACAGATATTCTTTACTGTACAAACATTTTTCGGATACCCATTTTCAGACAAATATTAGTACAATTAATTCGGTTTAAAGCAATCCCTACAACGTTTAGGTAGAGAAAATAGTGAATAACGAGAAATGGATACCTTCTAACAAAAATGCAATTTGGGAAAATATCAAAAGATAAAAAACTATAAGATCAATTTCTTAACGTGATTACCACCTATTTAAACTAAAATGACAATTATATCTCTAATTTATGGTAACGTCACATACCCCTTGACTAGCGGATAATCAAGATGTTTTAAATGATACTACTACTCTTTCGTTTACTTTCGGGGAATGTAAGTACCTGCCTGCATACAAGCGTACGTAAAGGTTATAATCATAACCATCTTTTTTTATATTACACTTTAAGATTGACCTCATCCCACCTGATGTTAAGTCGTGATGAAGTCCTCGCTAAAGGGTGACAAGTACAGCATAATAAATCTGTTACTGGACTTGTCGCCCTTACCTTGAAGGCTTGACCCCTGCTACTAATGTAGCACCCCCCAGGAGCTCTAGAAACCTTACTCACACACAGGAACACAACAACACTGAAGTGATTGTTATTTATTTATTGAAAAAAAGGCTATTATAAAATAGAGGACTTTATTAACGACAAAGATGTTTGGACTTGATAGCATTAAATATGTACATTAGACATAAGCTATATTGTTAATAAATTTTTTTTTGCATGATTTATACCTACCATATGTGTCAGTTTTTGAAAAGAGTAACTATCGAGTTTCTTGCTGGTTTTTCTCGATAGAATCAACATTCCGAACACGGTGGTAGTTTACTTGACTTGACGATTCATAAATGCTTTTGTAAAAGTTTACATGAATAAAGACATTTTCTATTCTATTTGGCTGCGGTCTTCTGTAAGGTGGAGGTATTTCACCAGTCGGGCTGCTCCAGTTCGAGCGATAAATCGCTATGCTCTACCTCTCTTAAATCTTTTTTGCTTCGCCGTTGTAGAGCCAAGTTCCTTTCAATTAGCCCTTAATAGTTTTTATATCACTTTTAATTTTACATTTTCGATTGATCTTTCTGTTCTGTCAAAATTCATAGAGATGAATTATTTTAACCAAAGGAGAGCCTTTAGTTTGTATTTTTATTATTTTCTCTTATCGTAGTTTTAAAACTACTCTGAGCTCCTTTAATTCTGCCGATTTATATTGCAATTATTAAAATTTACCTCAAAGCTTTAGTTTGTATTTGTGGATTCTCTACTTTTTAAAATCCTTAAATATGCAATCCGAATCATCTAGTTGCATAATAATATGATAAATTTTGAAATTGCAATAAAAATAATTGAGATTCGACAAATATTAGTAATTAAATCACTGTAGCGGTTCGTAACTTGTAATTTAACTGCTTTAAAATATTCAAGCTTGCCACGCAACATGAATTTCAACAGAATTCTTCGACTTTCCATAGAAACAGAGGCACGTTCTTGTAAAACCATGAATATTTCCTGGCAGCAACATAACTTAAGCTTGCTTAAGTAATGAATAGTTTCAACTTGTACAATTAAGGATTTCCGACAGTGTAATAGCAAGCAGCGGTAATCCGACTAAAAACTTAAGTTAGTCTGGCAAAGTCCATTTCTCAAATTAATAACTTAAACTTAGTAAGTACTTGAGTAGAACGATCGCATAATAATATTGTTTTTGAGTTCTTTCGTTTTAAGTTGAACCTAACGCTTTGGAAAGAGTCTTGAACTCGTCTAAGGATATTAAGACCTATTCCAGTTAGGGCTTAGGTACTTTTCAAATAAAATAAACAATTAAATGTTTCCGACGACTAGTTTTGAAACAAAGTGGTCTTTCTTGTACTGTTAGCAAAACGGTGGATAATAGCGGTGAGTGTTAAGTGCCAAAACACCCAGACCCCAAGCCGAATTAGGAAAGTTTATTTCCAAATTGTCCAGATCGAGAAACAAACATGTGACCTTACGCGTGCAATGGAGAAAAGTATGCCAGGAGTTTGTTTATGTGATAAATATTTGTTAATATTGATATTTCTATTGATTTTTAAACGATTTTCTCGTGCAGCAATAATGACAACCAATTAATAAAATCCCTACTAATATTATAAATGCGAAAGTAACTCTGTCTGTCTGTCTGTCTGTTACGCTTTCCTGCTTAAATCTCTCAACCGATTTTGATGAAATTTGGTATAAGTATACGTTGAATTTCAAGAACGGACATAGGCTACTTTTTATTAGAAAATAAGGGGGGCATGGGGGTAATACCACCTTTGAAAGTTTATATGGAAAAATGTTTATTTTTGAAGTTAGAGATATGAAATTTGGCACAAATATAGCTCGAAACTTGGATTAAAATATAGACTAGTTTTTGTTGCGAATATTAGGGGAGAAAGGGGTAAAACCAACCATGAAAGGAGAAAGTCCACGCGAACGAAGTCGCGGGCTCAGCTAGTGTAATATATAAAAAAAATAGACAACACCACATACATGGCCTTAAATCTGTTGTAAATAGCTAAAGTACTTTTCTTACAGAATTTAGAAACAACGTTGGTAACACAACACCCAGACCGAGATAATATAAAGAATTTTGTTTTCCATATTGACCCAAAGAGGAATCGAACCTGGGACCTCAGTGATGGCGCGACACCAAAGTCCGGCTAGCTCACCTTTAGGCTAGGGAGGTCCTCGATCAATGACTAAGTTTAATAATTGCCTCACAAACGAATCTTTGCCCTTGTATTTTTATGTATTTTGAGTACAAAACAACAGATTCTTACTGAGGCCTCACGCGATCAACGCGATTCACGCATAGACAATAATTTAAAGTTCGTTTTACCATTTGACCTATCTGAGGATTGATCCCGGAACTCTTACTGATTTGAGCCACTGCAATTATGACGTCATCAATTTAATTTAAAGAACTCAACATACCCTTTTGTTCAATGGTAGTCATTTAACCATCGTCAGATTGTTGCCTAAACTTCAATGTAAATAATTGAACCGAGGTAAGTTCCCTGTTATTTTGAGTTTCAACAAAGCGCTACAAAAACGTCCTTTAAAGTTTAACGTAGCGATAGCAGCGCTGGAGACTAAAATATCTGGAAAAAAATCTGTGAGCGAGCATGAACTTTAAGAAAATGGGTTAGTGGGGAAACTTCTCGTGTACGTTCGTGTTGAACGTAAAGTATTCCAGATATGAGGTGAAAAACTGAAAAATGTGCATGCTGATCGGTCGCGGAAAAATAATAGTTATATTTTGATGGCTTATTATGTATAGTCAAAGTCAAAGTCAAAGTCAATATTTTTTTATTCACATAGATTACATTAGTAATACTTATGAATAGTCTCTATATAAAGCAAATGAAGCTACCTCCGGTTCGGAACCTATAACTAAAGAGAAGATACCGGCAAGAAACTCAGTAGTTTTTTTTTTACAAATGAAAGCTACACTTATTACTAATTTTGCACTAAGACAAACAGTTAGTTTGTTAATTGTAAAATAAAAATTTAAAATCAATTATTAAAAAAAAAAAACAAAGGTATTTGTAAATTAAATTAAATTAACTGTATGACTTACATGCGTCATCGAGGCCCAATTCTTTACATTGATTGTGAAAATGCGTTATATATATATTTTTAAAATAATATAAAACACGTAAGTACAGGCGAGCACACTAGTCACTGACCCACACGTTCCTGTCATTCAAATCCTCTTTTACTTTGTAGTAGCCTTTTTTCAAAAGACAACGTTTGACAAATGTCTTAAATTTGTACATAGGTAACTCAACAATAACTTGAGGGAGTTTATTAAACATTTTTATGCTTAAAGCAACAAATGAATTACCTATTTTATGTAGTCTACGCTTAGGAACAGCAAGCTTATTTTTATTTCTGTGTGTGTTATAAGAAGCTTTATTTATCAAGCAACTGTCGCATAGTTTCTCATACTATGCACGATATGAACTATTCGGAAGACTCGTGTCGGGGGTCATTCTAATACTACGACAAATGCTGAGATTTGGCCTTTTTAGTGACATAATTTTATTTTTAAGTTGCTGTTCTTTATATGCTATGTCATGTCACTAAATAAACATTTATTTGTATCTTTCTAATAATTATAGATAGACGGGTTTGCATCCCAACAGAATTTAGTGACATTATACTTCCATTATACATTTCGTAGATCCAAAGTTCCATCAAAAATACAAAAAAAAAAATTCTTTGCGTCTTTACTTACAAATCGCAAAAAAAATTAATAAAGTGTCATCCAGTTCAATTTGCCCTTTTAGCACATACTCAGCATTTCGAGGTATCGGAGTTACACCACGACACTGGTCTTCCGTATATGCCAACATCAATGTTAGTACCGTTTCTAAAAAAAAAATTACATCTAGTGTTAAAAACTCGTAACTAATTGGTCATTACAAATAACTTCAACTCAACGCAGCTTGAAACAACTTAAAGCAAGCAACACACGCCAAATACTTACAACTCAAGCGCAACTACAAACTTCGTAATAATTACAAAATTCTTAGCTCAAGTTTCGAATACATCTTATCTTATTAATTTTAATCTCATCTCGTAAAATAAGCGCTCAATTTACAGCGTCTGGGTTATTCTTAGATGGAAGTGACGTCAAATTCAATCTAAATATTTGTGTTACGTATTACTGGATTTGGTAGGGGTAGTTGTGGTGGTCTGGGTCGGAATTTAACCTTGTGTGCTTACTTGTTATTGGTTCTTTACTATTCTCGCGAATCCGAGGGAAGTGGTTGCAAACGGGCCTAACCAAAAGCCCGAACCATGAAACATATTTCTGTTGTTTGGCAACTTTGAAACCAAGCAGATAGTCAATAACGAAACCGTGGCTAATCATGGATTTTGATAATGAAACTTTTAAATAGACGCGAACTAATTTACAACAGGCAATCACTAGTCAAAGCAAACGACAACAATCAATTAAAAGGCAGCAGAATTTGCGAGCGAAAACTAAATAAACTTGTAATTTCCAATTGAAAGTGTTGAATACGAAACTTTTGGGTGCTCTGCAAGTATCTGAATTTTCCCTTCCGCAGTCTATTAAATTTCGAATAGTTTCGTATTCAGAATATTCATTGAGTAATTACGATAATCTTCTTAACCTCTGTCGCGTTAATTTATGCATTATTCTGTGGGTGGTAACTGTGCAAACGAAATTTTACGATACAACAATATTGAGTCCGTAAAATTTTGTCCTTAGGTGCTCGTAAAAAGTAATGAAGCTTTAGAAAATCCGTCGAGTTTGGTGTTTCCTTATTCAGTGAGTACATAAGCTTTAATGAAAAAATAGCAGAGAATCTACGTAAACCAATAACGTGTGTTAACTTTTATGACACCCACACATACGTCTACAAAATAATATCCTTTTAATATTTAAAATGCGAAATTTTGAAAGAATGTATGAATATTTGGTACTCTTTCACTTGTTTTTATTTGGTAAAAATGAGATACTAGTTTAAAGTATAGGATACTTTTTATCCCGAACTAATGAGCACAAAGTCGCGGGTACCAGCTAGTTATTATATGCAAAATTTTGTAAGCTATTTTTGGACGCTAAAACTACTAGGTAATTGACTTAGGATAAAATTTGGTAAAATGGTAGATGAGATACTAATATAGCAAAACCTATCTGCATGACCCAAGGGTTGACTGGTAGAGAATGCCCCTAGCATTAAGTCCACCTGATAAAGGTACTTATCTGTGCAATAAAGTTTTTAAATAAATAAATAAATAACATACATCTTGTCCCACAACTTCAATCGCGTTATTTTGGGATAAAAAGTACCTATCTTATTAAATAATCCAGCATGTAAACTGTAAAATTTTATAATTTTGGCCATTCAATAATATCTTGCCTGAAAAAAAACAAATATCCATACATACAAATAATATAAGTAGGATCTTTGGTTCATTTTGTCGCATAAAAGTCTAAGAAGGTCCCGTCGTATTTATCTAGTTCCTTGACAAACTAGTTCTCCAAAACCATTAATAAAAATTTCTAATTGAGAGTGAATGTAAATTCTCCACATAGGTTCTCCATTGCAATTTTCCTAATTCATAAATTACCCACTCTGTTTTCTTCCCCCAATTTGGGGAAGTTCCTGGAACCGGCAACACTGCCAACATCTGACCCTAAGCACACGTAAAGTTTAACGGACTGCGCTGCTCAAACACAGGTATGTAGCGTCACGAGCGTTTAATCTGGTCTGGAAGCTCCGTTGGAACTCAAGCTGTTATCTGTCACAAGATAGTTTCTATACGACCACTACATCTGTATGACCTAGGATATAGACTCTCCTATCGGCTAAGGCTCAAGGCTGCTGTCAGATTAATGTGTTCAATGATTTAGGTCTGAATGCGAATAGATATTAATGCTGGGGTTTTGATTGTGATAATTTGAAAGCTATTTGTTAAACATGAATAGCACATTATTCTTAACGTTTTCAGAGCGGAATGCCCAGAAGAATAGTTTGTCAGGCGTATGTTTGTATTTATTTTGAAATAAGTGAATCAATATATAGTAAGTAGAAAGCGAAAAACGATATCGAAAATGGTACGGAAAGCAGATTCAATGGTGGTACCACAATACATAGTTAAAATTACATACAATACGAGTATAACTTATTTTGTTGTGTAACTTAACCAAGTATAGGCTACATTTTGTTTTGATGAATAATGAATAATGGAAATGAGGGTAATACCGCCCTCGAAAGTTTATATAGGGAAAATGTTTATTTTTTAAGTCAGAGATATAAATTTGGCACAAATATAGCTCGAAACATGGATTAAAAATGGACTGTTTTCTATTTCGATTATAAGGGTAGATAGGGGTCAAAACCTGTAGTTCACTCACCGAAGTTGCGGGCGCAGCTAGTGGTAAAATATACAAGACGAAAAAACGTTTAAAAGTATTAAAAACGCAAATTGCGGAATACGACCCAAATGTGTCCTCAATACAACCACAATTCGCTTACACCACTCAAAACGTTGCTAATAAAATTGTTGAACGTTCTCCCCGAATTCTCAAATGTCACCTTTGTGCAAGTTTATTTTGTTTGGCCGACTCTCTATTGCCGTTTCCTATGCCATCGTTCCCAGAGGAATGTTCAAAGGTATGTAATGTCTAATTTGCCGTCATTTATAGAGATGGGAACACTAATATTTTACTTAACGTGATATCGATACTTTTTCGTGATGGATGTTCAATGTAAAGTTAACTGGAAATATTAAATAAATAAATATTGGACAACATCACAGACATTGTCCTGATTCTGTGGTAAATAGCTAAATCACTTGTGTTACAGAAACCAGAAAAAACGACGGTACCGCAACACCCACACTCGACACAATATAGAAAAGTTCGTTTCCCATATTGATCGGGGATCGAACCCGGGACTGCGCGACACCAAAGTCCAGCCCGCTCGCGTCTCGACTACGGAGGTCGTCAATATTGAGACTTTCATTCCTTTTATGTACAACAATGAGTAATCCCGTTTGCCTAATGAATGGCAATCATGATGACACAATCAAGGATTTTTCCCAACACATTTCATTCTGATATTGTGATGGGCGATGGTTTCCATTCCATTTTTTTGATGCAATGAATGTCTAAATAACTATACTCTAATTACGCATACGACTTTTTGGCATGTACTTCGATTTAGACATCATTGTGATTGAGTAAACTTAAACATTTTGGAAGAAGCAGTTAACCAAACAAAAATAAATTCGTTGTACAAAATACGTCAAGTTTGGCTTGCAGATATTTATTATATTAATAATTTTATGTCATTAATGTTATAACCGGGAAAATTTTAGAGTTTGTCATTCTTTTACGCCCTAACAACTTAATGGATTTGATGAAATTTGGTTGACAGATAAGATACTAAAATAACATAATGACTTTTATACCGAAACAACGTGAACTGCTTCGCAGTCTATAGCCAGTAGATTTAATATACATATATATTACTTTAACCAATGTCCCGTCACTAATTGTCAATATTACGTGCCGTGTATCCTGAGACATAGTGATCTCTAGTGGTCAATTAGTGAAAATTAATCAGTAGATCTGTGTTAGGTTCGCACCATCAGGCGACATATTGGATGCAATAATTTCGACAGATATACAGACTTCTGGATATGTACACGCAAATTTAGAATTTCTATATCAGAAAAACATTGTTTTTGGAGTGCGCTTTTAACAGTAACTGGTGTTTTTTGTTAACTTCTTAACGCCCGTTTCCAACGATCCGTTCTAGTCACGCATAGTAATAAATTATACGAGGCGTAAGCTAAAAACGATGGACGACTTATGACAGCTCATATGGAAAGTCAATTTCAAATAAGAATGAACTACTCGTAGAAAAACTGAAAGTTTTTGACACATTACGAATCGTGAAATATTGGAACCGGGGATAGACGATTTAATTTATAATCGAGTTTGATTGTAGGTATAGTTATTTATCATCAGACGTTCTGTGTTGTTGTGTTCGTGCATGTAAGTAAGGTTTCCATAGCTCCTGGGGGGTGCTACATTAGTAGCAGGGGTCAAGCCTTCAAGGTAAGGGCGAAAAGTCCAGTAACAGATTTATTATGCTGTACTTGTCACCCTTAAGCTAGGACCTCATTACCACTTAACATCAGGTGGGATGAGGTCAAATTTGAAGTGCAATATAATAAAAAAAGACATCACCTAAAGCGTCACGTCATATTGTACACTTTAAACTTTGCACCGCCCTTATGTAGGTGGTGTAAGAACTAATATAGAACTGCTATTGTTTACGTGACAGTTTAACAATACGGTAAGGAACCGTATTGTTAAACTGTGACTTCTAAAATTTTAAGCAATGCCACGATATTTCGTTTTAAACCTGTGGGTCGAATGGCGAAAAATTCCACTAGGTACTAAGTCCATATTTTGTAATTTTTAAATACTTGCAATTAAGTTAAAAATAAATAAATAAATAGGCTCTGTTGGACACAGGACATTACGTCGACTCATCTTGTAGTGAAATTCAAATGCGTATGGATAATAAAGATTTTAGTAATAGAAAAAAGCAATTATATCCTTTGGACTCGTTTGTGCTGCACAACATACGTACCTACCGTTTGTATGATTGGCATCCATGGAGTTCTCGGAAACTTATAGTAACCCCGTATAAAATATTGAAATAATCATATCAACAACCACTAAACATTTATGAAAACGGACTTCAATGACGACGTCTCTTTTGCAAAAGTTAATTATATCATGTATGTATGAATATTTGTTAACATTTCACGCAAAAACTAGATAATTTGGATAAAAGTTGGTGGATCAATAGATTAGATTCTAGATTTCCGTTTGGGATACGTTTATTCAGAACTAGCTGTGCCCGCGACTTCGTTCGCTTGGACTACATCCTTTCATGGTCGGTTTTACCCCTTTCTCTCCTAATATTCGAAACAAAAAGTAGTCTATATTTTAATCCAAGTTTCGAGCTATATTTGTGCCAAATTTCATATCTCTAACTTCAAAAATAAACATGTTTCCATATAAACTTTCAAAGGTATTACCCCCATCCCCCTATATCCGTAAAAAGTAGCCTATGTCCGTTCTTGAGATTCAACGTATACCTATACCAAATTTCATCAAAATCCGTTCAGCCGTTTAGGCGTGAAAGAGTAATAGACGGACAGACAGACAGACAGACAGAGTTACTTTCGCATTTATAATATTAGTATGGATATCGAAAGCTACAGTTATAGGATAATAAAACAAGTAATTTTTAGTATATGTAAAAAAAAATAAGTATAAATAAATTAACATGCTAAAAATTATGGCAGCATTTATGGTCACTTTTACACATGTAATTTTGTGTGCAATAGTCTGACACTACAATAATTTTTTTTTCTGTCTTTTTAAAAATATTTTTATATATCATAGATAAATCAATGAACCTACCAAATTTAAATCTTCGATTATTATTAGTATCTCCAGTCTGCCTGTAGTGTGTGTTGTTGAATTTATTTTAATCCTGGATTATCACTTATGGAATCATCCCTTCTTAATACAAAATAAGGTTTCCAATAGCAAAGATAAGACCCTTTTATAAGATAATACCTAGTTCTCGCTTAATTTTTTTTCCACCTTCTTTTAGGGTAATCCCAGAATCTACGGTAGGTACGATTCTTTTTTTGTATTCCTGTTTTGATGTAAGGAAAATCTTTGTGTTGGCACGTGTAATGAAATCGGATAACGTTTTGATTAATCTGCTTTTAAAATGTTTCTTCCTGTTTCTAATCGCTTTATTCATGCCTAAGTTATGTGATGACGAACAAGGGAATTAAATATAGATCAAGAGCATTTGAAATAAAATCGCCACGTTCGTTTGTCGTAAATAAATAAATATTGGACAACATCACATACATTGCTCAGATACTGTAGTAAGTAGCTTAAGCACTTGTGTTACAGAAATCAGAAACAACGACGGCACCACTACACCCAGACCCGAGACAATATAGAAAAGTTTGTTTCCCATATTGACCCGATCGGGGATCGAACGCGGAATCTCTCCAACGGCGTCGCAACGCCAAAGTCCGGTCCGTTCAGCTCTCGGCTACGGATGTCGTCGTTTATCACGTTGATGAATTCAGCCAAGCCAAGGCGCATTATCATTAATTCGGTTCATGAGAGGAGAAGTTCTTGATCTACCTACTTTGAGTTCATGTCCTTTGCACTTCAAGATTGACCTAACCTTAAGCTAGGACCTCATTAACACTTGATATCAGGTGGGATAGAGGTCAATCTTGAAGTGCAATTTAAAATCCCCAACTTCACTACCTCTCAATCTATGAATAACGTTGTTTTGTAGTCTTCGCCTCACGTGACACCATTTGTCACGTAAAGCTTGCCTTACTTGCACATTCAGGGACGGCGCCAGTAATGCGATTGTACGTTAATGCCGGAATAATACACATACATAAATAAATCATTTGAGGATCGGAATGCATAATTTTCCCGCCCTATAGGGAAGATGATTTAAAATGTATGTTTTGTTTATTAGTTGAGATTCAGATCCAGAATTTTTAGCCCAATTTTGCCGACCTGAGATTTAACGTTTTCAAATCTGATACTAAAAACTTTCTAGGTTGCTATCTTGTCTGGCGATGAGGTCCCCCGGGGGGGCTTTAGTGGGTAGGCCTGTCTTTTTTAGGGCAGGAGAATCCCACACACGCCGTCACCTCCCTCGGGTTATGGTACGGTGCGCCAAGCATTTCCCACCGCCAAAAAAAAAGTTGCTATCTTGTCTAAACGTGTAAAAACAAAACAAGGAAAACTAAGTCACCTTTTGAATTAAGACGTATTTAGTTTCAAACTAATCCAGTAGATGACATTAACCAAACGCTTAGAGTTTAAAACAACAGAAAAATTGCGGTTAGCTCAGTTGGAAGCGCATCAAGGAAGAGCATCACGCGCGATAAGAAAGTCGTGAGTTCGATATTCACACAGCGAGAGGAGATGAAATTGTTGTATTTCTTTAAAACAATAGAGATTCGCTAGTGCGGAGTGATGTAAGGTCAACACAGTATGTCAACAGTACGTCAAGTTAGAACTTATATTAAACTTGCGATTCAATATTAGTTCTTAAGCGGTACCAAGGCCAAGTCTAACGTGATCCTTGATAGTACCATAAAAGATCTAAAACGTTATTGCCATCACACGTTGTTTTGGGCGTTTACTTGTTTTCCTTATTTCCTTATTTAACCGTAGCAACGATGGTTCAGGTGCAAATCTTTTATCGAACTCTGAACGAAAACATTAAAATTGCTACACGACGACTTTCATAGCGATTGGAAATGAGCAATGCGCGGAAAGTTGAAATAAAAGCAAAAAAAGTCAATTTGCTGCTTTCAACTGCAAATACCGTTTTAAATATTGTACTGTAACATTATGTTGTTTAATCTTTTAAAAGGTTATCTGTATATCTTTTTATATGGCTATTTGATTAAATTCAGTAAAAACAGAAATAAGAGGTGTGATAAACTCATGTTTTTTTGTTTGAATTAAATGTAAATGGAGGTAATTAATCAATTAATAATAATATAATATATATATTTATATCACTAGTATCACATACTGTACAATGTTGGAATAAATATCACTGAATATGTGCAATGATATTTAACTACGCTTTGATTAATGCGCTATGTGGCGGGTCGTTACATTCCCTTCAATATGGTTGAGTGAAGCAAAGGCTGGCACATACGTTATGCTTGTCAATATGTACCGACTTTGGGGACTGGTCTACTTCAACTTACCTCCCGAAAATAACTGTTTCATCACTCATCAAAAGTGAGCTACACATAACAATAAGTTAGATACTGCTACTGTAACGAATATACTGAGTTTCTTATCGGCATCTTCTCGGTAGACATAGGTTCCGAAACGGCAGTAGAATCACTTTGAGTTGTATTCAATGACGATTCAAAAGTGTGATATATAACCTACTTACCTTCTTCTCAACAGAACCAACGTCGAGGCGCTCTGATAGGAAAAAATAATTGACGTGCAAAAGAATTTATTGTAAATCCACTTGCAGAAATAAATCATTTTATTTCACTTTAATAAAGTAGTATTTGACTTTGAATTAGTAAAACTAAATGTACCTCACGTAATTAATTTACGGTCCGTTATTGAATAGAAGTTAGGATAGAAATAGCTGTCTGGAAGCTTTTATTAAAAAATATATCCTCTCAATTCTACCAACATTTTAAACGTGAAGATTTTAAACAACAATAAGTATTTCTGTGTGTATAGATGTCTGGATAAATAATAATAAATAATAAATAAAAATCTTTATTGGGCATGAAAGTGCGTATCCAAAATTACAAAAGTTTTTAAGACTAGGTATGAGTACTTTGACAAATTCACAGTCTCACTGTCCTCTAAACTAGGACGTAAATCCTGTATCTTAGTTGACATTGACGTCTATGACTTTGTAGTCTAACCTAAATGTGAGACAACTTTGGTACAATTCAACTATACATTTATCCCTTATCAAAACAAGTAACAAGATATAAAAAGATGAAAAAGTAAAACAAGAATAAAAGTAAAATAAATCAATTGTGATGTGTATGTGAGTGTGTGTATTTGTGATTTCGTGTGAGTCGATTCAGTAGAGTTGTGTGATCGAATAATTTTTTTTTTTTTTTTTTGCAAAAGTTCATCTTAAGTGAGTAAGTTTTCAGTTTCGATGTAATCGAGGTTTACCAATAGCTCCTGAATTGCGCGTTTTGCTTCAAA
The DNA here is from genome assembly GCA_037074685.1 of Glyphodes pyloalis. Taxonomy (NCBI): domain Eukaryota; kingdom Metazoa; phylum Arthropoda; class Insecta; order Lepidoptera; family Crambidae; genus Glyphodes; species Glyphodes pyloalis. The sequence continues at coordinate 3,931,005 of JAYKKO010000021.1, read as the reverse complement.
TGTTGTCATTGAGTATATTTTTGTGGTTTTATTTATTTTGTTAAATATTTTTGTGCTTAAGGCCTTAGACTGACGTTTTGCCCACGAGGTACGGCATTTGATGCGGGTAGTCACCAGAGTGCCATTACGTCTAGCTGCTAATTCGGGGTTATACTCGAGCGTTGAATGTTTTCGCAGTACCAAACGAAGGATAGCTAACTGTCGAACAGTGAGCACCCCGCAATCTGAATAAACTTTCGTGGTGGGATAAGTGCGTTTTTGTCCGAGTATCACTTTTAGTATGGCACGCTGAGCACGTTCTAATTTCAGTAGTGAAGTTTTGTTGGCACCTCCCCATACTGAAATGCAGTAAGAGATGACTGATTGGCATAGTCCAAAGTAGACCATAAGGAGGGTCTTTCTCTCGGCAGAGTTACGTAAAGATTTGAAGATATAAAGAAGACGCCTCGTTTTTGCCGTTAGGTTGTCAATCTGAACATGCCAATCAAGACGCTCGTCTAGTTGTACTCCCAAATATTTAACACTTGTAACTGCTTTGAGCATTGGACAGCCACAGCCAATTTCACCATCGGTACGACATCGGTGTATTGTTATGTTGTCGAGTTCAGGGTCAGGTCTTTTGCCTTTTGATATGTTAAAACGAATGAGTTGGGTTTTGTTGAAATTTAATGTTAAAAGATTTTCTGCCAGCCATTTCATGATAGAATTAAGTGCAATAATAGCGTTCTGTTTGGCGTTTAGCCAGTTATTTCCATGGACAATCAGTGCAGTATCATCCGCATACGTAAAGATACAACAATTTTTGAGCTCCATGTTACATAACTGATTTATATATATCAGGAATAGAGTAGGCCCCAGGATACTACCTTGAGGCACGCCATAATAGATATACTCTTCGTCACTAGTGTATTGTTCTATTTTTACAAACTGTGTGCGACCTGTAAGATAACTATTAAAGACATCCAGAGTGACACCGCGAACACCTATAAGTTCAAGTTTGGTCAAAAGATTTGGGATGGAGACAGTGTCGAAGGCCTTGGAGAGGTCCAAAAAGATACCATAACAATTTAAGCTATTATCAGTATTATAAACAACAGCTTCAGTCAATTTGGCAACAGCATCCTCCGTGGAGACGCCTCTTCGGAAACCGAATTGGCGATCTGACAGAATTTTGTATTTATCTAAATAGTTAACCAAAGTGTTGTTAATATATCTCTCCAGCATCTTTGAGAAAGTACTGAGAACTGATATGGGCCTGTAGTTTGTGACACTGTCTCTTTTCCCCCCCTTATGGATCGGATGCACTGTAGCCCTTTTGAAGGCAGAAGGAAAAACCCCCTGTGAAATACATAGGATGTGTGTTTGTTACCCTTTTACGTCAAAACAACTTATTGGATTTGAATGGAATTTCGTATAATGTATAGTTGAGTAGCTAGATTTCCATATAGCATAATTTTTATTCCGAAATAAGACGAAGAAAATCGCGGCCAAATGCTAGTTTCAAAGAAACGTTGTAAAGAGTGTTTTTTTTTTGGTAGGTTAAGAAATCCGCTTTTTTCCGAAATTATTATAAATGATAGGTACCTTTTAATTTTTAACAAGATTGTGGGGAGCGGAAGACGCTCCTTAAAAAATATCTGTCTTGTAATACTAGCATAAGTAATCTATTGCAATGATTGTATTAATCAGACTATACTGAAATGGCTTCATACGTGTCGTCATTGCAACCCAAAGCTTGGCGCATCTTTTATGAGTTTAAAATGAAATGAGGTACGGTATCATTGGTCAGTTAGTCTCGCTCGCACTTGACTGGTTTTTTGGTTTGAAAGCTACCCGTTGCGCCTTAGAGGCTTTTCATTTCAAGTACCTTGTCAGGTTAAGGACGTAATTTCGCTGTCAAGCGATTTAATACAAAAGGTACTTGAATTCTCCTGCTATTCCCAAGAAACTATACAATGCTTTACGAAATTTAACTTTATCGTGACATCAGAGATACCAATTTTAAGGGCCTGTTTCACCACTAGCTGATAAAGTGCCAGATAGCCTATCCGTAACTTATCTGCCAGATAAATTACAAACTTTGGTTTCACAGGTCTCGGATAGCATTATCTGGCAGATAAAGTACCGGATAACTTATCAGCCGCTTCAAGTGGCTGATATAGATTTTAACTGACAGATAAAAAAGGTTTCAAGTGGAAAGACGAAAATAATTTTGTGTTTCGAACATTATTACGTGCTTTGCGTTGATTGCAGTCACAAGTACCTATCACATAAACTATAACAAGGATTTATTTGAATTTTTAGAAAACGAATTTGATGACTTTTTCGGTCGTATATACGACCCCGTAGGAATCGAATAATTAACACAAGACCAAATTATTTTGAAACGCTTGAAGATTAAGGTTTTAGGAATCGCTTTCGGCTTACAAAATGGGCTATTTACACAGTCTTTTAACAAATGCACTCTACTAAATTACAAAATGAATGAAACAATAGCGAATTAAAATTTGTATATTAATCAAATCTTTTTATTCATATAGATTACATGAGTTAACACTTATGAATTGTATCTATATAAATCAAATTAAGCTACCTCCGTTTCGGAAGTAGTTTTTATAAAAAGCTAAACTTATTACTAATTTTGCACCAAGATACACAGTTTAGTTGTCAGGATAAAAATTATATCATCAAATAAGTAAAAACATTGTAAATGAAATTAACTGTAGGATTTAATTTGTGACATTAATTACATAATTTTATACATCTTGGCCAACATGTGTCAGTGTCCTTAATCTGACATTTATTGAGAAAGCACAACAAAACTTTTCATAATAATATGAAAACTTATAACTCTACTGTTGTATGTAGAGTACAAGGGCACTAGAATGACAACTGTTAAGATTCAAGTAGAGGGTTACAAAACTAGTGGCTTATAGGAAATGTGAAAAACTCATTGTTTCATGTTTTCAAGTTTTCCCTAATTGTTTTTCTAATTCATAGATAATGCCCTTATGTTCTAATTCTATCTCTAAACACTTTCTCGGAATTTGTCTTAGTTCCAGCTCCTCTGTAATAAGTTTATTTTGAATTTTGGCTTCCAATTCCAGTTTTTCTTCACATAACGTGCCAAACAGCCTTTTTTCCTTTGGTTTACCTACAACATAGAAGGTACTCATAAATATTTAAAAATGTTATTTAAAAATCTACATGTTTTTAGACATTTTTTTAACTAAAAACTAGATGCTTATTACTTTAAAGGGCTGTCGGATTCCACTCTTTCCGTTAGCTTACAGGCTTATCAGATTCATCTTAAAATCCTTTTTGTATTTTTTTTTAAGGATTTATCTACTTGATGTGAATATTAAATATAAATGTAATATTATAGTAATAACTCATCTCAGTATCCGACAGGACTCGAACCTACATCCTCCGCCGCTGGGCTAATTCAACTATTATTTTTCTATTATAACATTAGCTCCAAGGAGAAGTACCTACCTGAATATGAAATTAGTTGGTTGTTAGTCTTCAAATATGACATTAAACAATTAATATCAATGTAGAACTTACTTGGTAAAACGAAATCCGCCATCAAACTGTCTTTCGTTTCCCTCAACAAAAAGAGGAATCATAGATTTGACTTTATCCTGACACAGACGTAAACGGTGGAACTGTGCTGGTTCCTCCACCAGTTTTGTAATGCTCAGCTCGAATCATAGCACTCTGCTTTCTAGTTTCCCTAATTATTGCTTCATATTTCAGCTTAAGGTGTTTGTGGTCGCGAAACACTGAACCCGATGAATTTAGAATGCATTTTGGATATCCTGCAAGCTTTTTCTTTTTCTTTCCAAGAGGCACTGTTTTTATTTTCAATGATACTTATTCGTATCTATTTATCATATCGGAAGGTTTGTTTCTTCTGCAGAGAAATTACTACTCCTTTCACGCTTCTGTTTTTCCATTTTGTATAATAAACCACGTTAAAAGAACAAGAAAATGTAAAACAAAAGCCTTTCGGAATCTACACTTCTTTAACACAACAACAAATCGCAAAACAAATGGCGTTTGCGTTTCGTTTCTATTAACACATTTGGAATGCAAACGTAATTATATGATTTTATTTTTATTTTCATTCTGTAATAACAAAATTATACTTTAAAATATAAGACAAAGTTGACATTAATAATTTGGAATAAAAACCGTTTAAATTAACACTTTTTAAAATTTGTTTTTACATGATGATAATATACGTGTGAGTAACGGAACGCAAAAGAGTGACGTTCGGATTCGTCATCTTTTATCTGGCGGATATATTTGACTGTCAGATAAAATATCCGACAGTTAAATGGTGAAACAGAAAAAAGTTATCAGAAGCCTTTATCTGGCAGATAGCGCTATCTGTCAGATAACTATCTGAAGCTTTATCTGTAACCGGTGAAACAGGCCCTAAGTGGGCTATTATTTTCTGGATAAAGGAATTATTTTCTGTTAATTTCGACAAGTGATTGGCTCCGGTTTTGCGTGGATTTAATGTTATTTTTTATAATTATTTGGTATATCTAAAATGTTGCTAGAATTTTATATAAACTGATGAAAACTATATAAATTTTTTGATAAGTTTGTGTAGAATAGACGCCAAACACCAACGTGCATTCTGAAACACGAAACTGCTCGTGAAATATATTTTTCTATTTAATAGGACTGGTCACCCATCTGGTATCCCACCGGTGAACATGTCGCTTAACTTTAATGAGATTATCTACGAATATACCGCGGCACGAGAACCATTATTATGTACATAATTTTCGGACACATCATTCATTCGTGATACTATTGTTTGCCATATTTTTGTTCTTATATAAGTTCTGTAAGTAATACTAGTAGTTATTGATAGCTGTAATAATACGAACTGATGGATGAGACTACTAAGAAATAGTAATAAAATTATCGTCAGACGTTCCTACTTATTATGATAGCCCTTAAATGGTTAGCATTAAGGATATAATTTGCTGAGTATTTTTCCCATATTTCCCCTCCATCATCCTTACCTATTATGTATTTTATAATATTGATTAATGTAGGTACGCAATAAGTCAAGCATTTATAAATGAAATAGATATTTTAACAAAAAAAATGCTTGGTTTTATTTCTTTAAGAGTCTCACATTATATCTAGGATTTGCAAAAAAAATATTGTTTAGTAGTAGTAAACATATAAAAGAATACCGAGAAATCTTTTTTGCTCGTGAACTTTGAAAAACAAAAATGTATACATAAGAAAATACAATTTAGCCGCTGCTTTTTTAACACGCTTTCATAAGTTGGGCTGTGTTTATTTATAAATGTATTTAAAAACTTTATTGCACAAACAAGAACCACACTGTACTGTGGTCTCAAACTCAACTCAAACTCAAATATTTTTTTATTCAAGTGGGTTACATGTAACACTTTTGAATCGTCATTGATTCTACTTCCGATTCGGAACCTATATCTACCGAGAAGACACTGGTAAGAAAGGTGGACTTAATGCTAGAGACATTCTCTACCAGTCAACCCTTGGAAGCAGAGATGCAGAACACAATTAGTCCCGATATAACGTAAATAAAGCCGTAGACAATAGCTAGTGTAATTACCAAACGCGGTTGCAAGCTGAAAGACGGTTGGTAAGTAGTTTTCAATGAACTATTTTTAATTTTGTCCTAAAAAAATAAATGTAATTCTAAGATTATGTACTTAGGCTAAAGCGTGAGATGATCATACAAGATATTTTGATTATCAAACTCCTTTTAACCCTCGAAAACTAGGAATTGCAACAACGATATAAAATGCATTTCCTTGTGTGTCGAACGAATTTGAAGGTCAAAGTTCATCGAACTACTTTGGTTAGATCACACAATACAGGTTGCGTTGATCTAAAAACGTGACCCAATTAAAGATCGCACAGTACTCATGTTGAACACCCGTTTTAATCGTTTCCGAGCGAACGCGATAATCGCTCACCTTCACAGCGCCCGGATGCACAGGCCATATTTTAAAACCAGTAAGGAAACTGATTATAAACGATTTAAACCACTAACATGTGAGATATACTCGCACGCTACACGTTGTGTCAAAGGTATGTTTTTTTAAGTGAGTGCAATACATTAACGAAATACTTGCAAAAATTTACTATTTATTTGCTTACTTTATTGAACTTATTAAGACATCTCCATTATTTACTAGTTAACACAATTTAAAGAAAAAAAAAGCGCTGGCACTGCAATAAATATTTAATAAATCTTTTTTAATAATACTTGTAATGTATGATGCTTTTCAATTTGATTGATATGTATTTTCGATTGTAATTTTTAAAATTCAGTTATTTTTGTTCCCTATGTTTTTGGGTTAGCTATAAACAAAAAATGTTTTTCAGTTAAAACGTACAATTATATGTAAGATATATACCTTATATTAAAGTGAAGCGTGCGTATCTGAAGTGCCTTGTTTCCGGGAGTTGCTTCGAAGCTTCCAGACTGTTTGTAGTTTTAGACTGTGCTGGATGTGTCGTCGCTCGCCCCGATTTTATCAATTTAGCCCGATGCCCGTCTGAATGTAAATGGACTAAGTGATTGTAGAAACCTTCTTTTTAAAGAATGCTTTCAGATTTATTAAAACATACAAAATGCGGCGACAACCAGTTATCCATTTAAAGGGAAAAATGTGATATTATAATGAGAAGAGAAGAATAAAGACATAGTATGCAGGGTCCTACAATGCCAGACTTGAGGATATAACGTTCGTTATTTTGAACCCATTTTCATGACATTATTTTGCACCTATTTGGATTCATGTTTTGCAAGGTAAAGGGAATACTCATTTTTTCTAGCTTGTGTCGTCGTGCACCTGAACACGACTAGTTATTACTTTACAGAATTGTTTACTTGAGTCATAGACGTCCATAATAAAGGAAACCAGAACGTTTTGAACAGGTAAGACAAACGAGTAAACATGCCAATAAAAGAGGTTTAGAGGGCTACAAAATAATTAGGCGCTTCTAAGAAAGTTAGTTAACTTACCGACTCTTTTAACAGGTCTGGACTTCCTTTGAAGACATCACGGGGTTAATAACCAATGTTGTGTGTTGGTGGTTGTGACGGGAGGAAATGCTTTGCCGCACCGTACTGTCACCTGAGAGAGATGACGGCGTGTGTGGGACTCCCTGCCCTAAAAAGGGCAGAACTACCCACTAAAACCCCGCGGTTGGTTTGTAACTTATGCACCTAATCGTATTTCATAATGACATAGGTCAACGATGTCATCGCTTCACGGTTGAAAATATTCCATCACGAAAAAATAAATTTGGAAACTCCAACCTTTGCCGGACCATAAAGAAGTGGAACTCGTTGCCGGCTCATGTGTTTGCTCCTTCCTTTGACATGGATTCCTTCAAAAGCAACGTGAAGAAACATCTTGCGGGCCAGTATGGTGATGCTAACGGATATAATATTTCGGTATCAAATCCCTTGTCATCGCGATGTGGGTTCCTCTCTTGCTTACCATCAGGCTGGAAAGAGCAATGCGCTACTAAAAAAAAGTGTATTAAAGAAATTTGAATCAAACATTTAATTTTGTCGTGTCCTGCACCCTTAAAGCCTTGATGTGACAGGCTAGTCACGTCACACGGAATCATTCGTGTCCTCGGGTCAACAATGACACCGAGTCATTGCCGCGGGAAGCAATTAACACGATCATTGACACTGATTCAACAAACTGAAACCGACTCGCGGCCTCATTTGATCTGTGAGGTTAACGCAAACAGAGCTGTTTCGAATGTTATCGCTAAATGGATGTTAATATAGTTGATTTTGGTTGCCAATTATGAGATGCTGGCTAACCGTGGATTTTTATATTCCACTTAGAGATGGACCTCATCCCACCTGATATAAATATTGTCATAGCTTAACGGCGACAAGTACAACATAATAATAGCTGTTACTGGACTTGTCACCCTTGAAGGTTTGAGTCCTGGAAACCTATTACCTGGTGAGTAACACCCGCAAGAACAGAACAACACCGAAGTGATTGTTATTTGGCTGCGGTTTTCTGTAAGGTGGACGTATTTCACCATTCAGGCTGCTCCAATTTGAGCGATAAATAGCGATGCCCTACCTCTCTTAATTGCTTTTGGATATGCTCTTGCATCAGATGCTTACATTAAGAGCAACATAAAAATTTAAAATAAAAATAAATTGAGAAACCTCTTACGTTTTCGAATTTTTATTTTTATAGTACTTTACGCCGTACTAGCGAACTTTAAATAAGTATGTAGTTCTAAACATATTCGGCAGATGACACTTACCGGAGGCTAACGGTTGATACAGCAGAAAAATTTCATCGCCTACGATAACTTGCAGTTAGCTTAGTTGGAAGAGCAGCACGCGCGATACATGAAGGTCGTGGGTTCGATTCCCGCACCGCAAGGGGAGATAAAACTCTTTCGTTATTTTTGTCGTTTAACAAACCTTTTCCTTTTGCCTTTCGAAGGGAATCTAAAATAGTCCTGCGCCTGACCTTTCTACGGTCGTGTTAGTCGACCGGCACATCGGATTATAAATAAATGCGGAGAGTTGTGTGTTGTGCAAACATTCGTGCACTGTAAACAAAGCCCTGGGTATATTGTTTGATCTCAATGAGAGTCGCCTTGTCTAGTATCGTTCAGGATGATAATAATATTATATGTTTTGTTTATGCCTCATACAAATGAAATCGCGTCTTTTGCTTTGCTGTTTAAAAACAAATACTTGAAATTTAAACGAAGCAAAAAATTAAAACAAAACACCTTACTATCACATTAAACTGTATTTAAGTCAGTTTTACAGTAACTTACAGTAGATTAATGTGACAAAATGGTTTTTGATTTGACCGTTGGAACAAGGTTAGTGCTCCTGGTTGTTGAACCTAGGGTTCTGAAATCGATCCTCAGTAATCCTCACCCAGAACTAACATTGATTGTTATGAAAGTTTGTGTTTGTTCTTTTTACCAAGGCAGGATTTGGTTTCCATAACACGAGTGGTTAGGGACCTGTGCTATCTTTAGATCAGGTAATTTTATGCGATGTTATCTGATAACATCCGTACCCATTTCTTGTCATTTTCTGTTTCCTCTACATAAAGGTTATCTGGAATAGATCGCTTTCTAAGACCGCCTAAATTATACTGTAAATTGTCAATAAAACAAAATACTGAAAATGTTTGGGGCAATATATATCTATATATATATATATATATATATATATATAAAGATGTACTTTAGTGCACAAAAACCGTAAACTATGTAGCTGATATCTATAGATATTCGTATTTCTTATTTTTATTGAAAGAGCCACAAAGCTTTTGTATAAATTTTGTTCCAACTTTTCCAGAAGTGGCGTATCATAATGAGAGAAAACCACATCTCCATTGTCTGTGGGAGTTAACATGGCCATAACCGTACTGTTTACCATTATTCTAAGCAAGTCGCGTTGATACAAACCATAAACCTTATACCCACAACCCTCGTACAAAAATAGCATCAACTTTCAACCTTATTTGGTTGGCTTTAGCGTTAAAGTGTTGATGTTTTGATGGCGATCATACGAAGGTCGTTAGATAAACCGGAGCATAAGTGAATGTGTTGGCCCAGATTTTTTCCTTGTTAGAACTTCCCTAAATGGATTAGCATGATTTGTTATTCTTTTAACGTAGTCCCCGAATAAGTTTGTTCAGTTCGTTCAACGAATCGAAGGACCGGAGCGTGCCTTTTAACATTTTAGGGTTGACTAAGCTGCGGAACTTAATTTACGACCTTAAAGTACGAAGTGTTACGCTCCAAGTTTCAATGTTTTGGCAGACGATTTAGAGGTCCTGATTTACATTTATTTTGTTTTGTGTTGACAGTAAGAGTTTAATTCACTGATTCAATAGTAGGAGGGTAAACATTTAAAATAGTACTCGTACTTTTTGTATCCAACAAATATGTATACTACACACTTGTTGTTTATGTAGGTATGTGTAGGTATACTCAGTTTATTGTATTATTCGATATTGTTACTTTAGGCTTAATAAACAGACATGATTCTGTGAGGTAATAATTAATTAACCTAGGCTAAGGAACTCAAATCTCAAGTAAAATGAAAACAACTGTCATATTTTTTTTCATCATCTCGTCTATGTATGTGGCTATATGCACCTTTCGCCTCATGTCTAAAACCAGACGATATAATTAGCCTGGTGTATGTATCTCCTAATTTTCTTCCTACACAAAAACAGAAATCAAAAGCGACCACGAACAGGCGTGCAGCTCTGGCATACCTACAAACGCGGCTCACATACCCGCGCACGGCTTGAGAAAGCTTATGAATAACCTTTGTGGGACGTCTACAACAAAAGCTCTGTATGTAGGACGTGTACCACATGTAGCATCCGTTCAGTCTAGTGTACGGAAATAAGGCTACTTAGTTGTATACCTGTAGGGAAGTATACAACTAAGTAGTATATTTATCTTATAAAGAAAACTCAGTGATCTTAGAACATTTTCTAAGATCACTGAGTTTTCTTTTGTAAAGGTGAATTGACAGAGGTCATAGTAATTGTATCAATTATTTCGGTACTTCATAGTAGATAAAACTTATGTTGTAAATGATTTAATTCATTTTCTGATGTTTTTATGGAAGCAGACTTGAATCACATGGAAAAAATTAACCTAGTGTATGTATCTCCTAATTTTCTCCCTACACAAAAACAGACGTCAAAAGCAACCGCGAACAGGCGCGCGGCTGCAATATACCTACAAATGCGGCTGACATACCCGTGCACGGCTTGAGAATGCTTATGAATAACCTTTGTGCGGCGATGACAACAAAAGCGAGATATAGGACGTGAACTATATGAAGTAGCTGAACAGCTTACGGTATAGAACATTTACCTGTAGTATTGTAGTAGAAGTAGCCAGGTAGTATAGAGCCCCTGTAGTTATTGAGTCCTAAATACGATCAAAAGCACAGTTTGGAATTTGCAACACCTCTGTGTCGATTAAATAAGAACTTATATCGAACTGTAAATGTTTACCTTAATTTGCTGTTGACCATACATTACAAATGCGTGACTATTTTTAAAATATAGGTATCGTAGGTCATTTTAAATATGGTCACGCATTTTTAGTAAGTAAACTTCTAAAAAATAATCCTATATTTCAAGTAACGGTTCTACGGAGTGTTAACGCGAACGAGTTTCTTTATTCTTGCTTGAATCGTTTCTCCATCACTAAAACTTATGGCGCAGTAATAACTTCGTTCGCTTTTTAAGATTTTAATGCGATTCAAGTTACGGCCATTTTAGTGTCGTACAAGAAAACTGCATTATCATAAATCGTATTATCTTTTTTCGTCTTGCTTAGAGCTACGTGTATTTGTCTAGTTATAATAAAAAATCTGTGGAGAGCGAATCGGATTTTTGCAATGTGGTTCCGCTGGAAACTGATTATTAATTATTTCAATCATAAACTTTATCTGTTTGAATTACGCATTGTTTTTTAAAACATTTTTTTTTATTTCCTTGTGTTATGAACATAGTTTTTGAAGGAAATCATGGACAAACATATATTAGATCTAAGAAAAAAATATGTAATACCTAACAACTAGATAAATAATAAATTAGCCAGAAAATCACACCAATCAACTGGCCTCAAATTGCGGTTCGTTCACTAAAATAGCCAGATCTAGAATAGAACTCAGGGCCTTTAATATTTCGGGCGTCGATCGTAGCCACTGCACCACAGAGGTTGTCATTAAAATCTTACAGTGTGTCTTATAAACTACTATACTAATTTCTATGTATGGGCAGACTTCTCTCACTATTTCCTTCTCTTTTATCATTCTTACGCGGAACCACAAGAATGTAGGTTAGCATTTTACGATCTCAATCCGCGATAAAGTTCAGTGCGAATAAAACGTGACTTTAGGAGAGGAGAATCTTTGAATACCGGAGTTTTCATATATTTTAAACTGTTTCGTGCGTTTTATATAAATTGGCACGAATATAGTGACTTTACCTTTTCATAAACGAAACGCGTCTGAATTTAAAAGGGAAAAAGAGTTTTTTACTTTAGAGGTTATACTCGTATTTTTTATCGAAACTGCATCCAGGGTTAGGGTGTTCTGCTGTGGACTGTGTTGCTTTAATAATCTTGTGAGATTTTTCTTGGTGGAGGTTTCGTGCTTCGTCTTGACTATGAAACGAATAAGTAAGATTTCTCATAAAAAGAGGCGCAAGATAGCAGACTTCTGGTTCAGTTATGAAAGCGCATCCAAAATAGATAGACTTTACAAAAAAGATAAAAAATTGTTTATCTTTTAAATCGTCAAAATGTACCTACAGCTTTTGGCCATTAAATAAAAAAAATAATTAAATGTATGAACATTTGTAATTCAGTTATTTAAAAAAAACCCCACTAAATTCCACCAAAACCTGCAAGCAATTTAAGTTGTGGTTTTGTGATTAACTACGTAAGCGTACCTAAGCGTACTAGTTCTTATGATCGTTTTATTCAAATTACATCAGTGATACTTATTAACATTATCATTTTACCATATCGGATTAAATATATACCATCGACAAAACCAAGTTATAAAACTTTTTTCAATAAAACCGGATTTTTGAGTCGGTTAAAAATTTGCTCGCGGTCTAAAAGTATTGTCAGCGCTTGCATAGTTGATGGCTTGAACAAACTCGGACGCAGCGATAGCAAATGAATAATATAGGCACCCTCCAATAAAGTTAATGGATATAGTCCCAAACTCGTAAAAGATAAAACTCGAATTGCCGCGAAACCAATTTCCGATATATAAAATATTCAACAACGCAATACATCTATCTGTTGGTGCTCAGTAATAAAAAAACTGGAGATGTATTGTGAGAAATGTAATGGAACTACCGAATAAAATAGGCTTGTGGGGTTCTCAGGTGTGATGAGAAACCTTTTTGTGGGCCGATGGAAGAAAAGGGTTAAATTTAAAATGATCGTGATTTTGATGGAATCGTGTCATACAAGTTTTGGTTTTCAAACCTAACTGTTTTAATCAATAGTAGGTAAAGTTAAACTTGGAAACAGCTGTGTTTTCTTACTCTTATTATGTTGAATTGAATGAGATTATTATGAATAGTGTTTTTCTAAATGAAAATTGTTTTATTCTGAAATATGCTGACTGTGAAATCACATAAAAAATCCAGTTTTCAAAATGTCACTAGCTAACTTACCTATGAAATTTAAGCAAACTAAAACAGATAGTTTAGAGAAAAATCATTTATTGTTATGATCCTTTTCATCTTGAATAGTTTGTGGTTTCAGCAAAACAGTTTGCAGACGAAACAGCCGACAAAAACTAGTTGTAAACAGCATGATTGAATTCAAATGGAATGTCTAACAATAAGATGGCCACATGCCTTATATCACTTATGTCAACATTTCTGGGTTTCGTTTTGTTTATGTTGCTACTAATAAGTCATAAAACCTTTAAAAACGGTATTGTAATCCATTAATGGTTGTCTTCCAGTCGATATATGGAACTTTAAGCCTAATAATTTTCGAAGAATCCGTAAATACTATCCCCGACCCGGTAATCCAACCCCAAGATATAGACATAACTTGGTACGTAAACCACTAAGCCATCGAGACATCGAGATACTAGATCAGTAGATGTGGCATTTCTAAATGTTATTAATAGTAGTTCCTTTAAAAGTAACAATAAGAGAGTATGTTTGCTACGATTGTATTGCTACGGAAATAAATGTTCTACGAACGAACATCGTAGCACAGTGACTATGAAAAATTGTAGTTCGTCTCAATAACTGATAATAATGATACGAGCATGCTCTTCAATGCTTTTTATTGAAACATACCCTGTTACAGTTACACTATTCAGTTTTATATACGCCACTGGTGGGAACAGGTCTTATCTCAACTTTGAAATGGAACGGGCCTCACTCATTCACGTAGTTTTAATGCGGATTGGTGGAAGGGTATAAAGCAATTGACTAACCTTATTTTTAGATATGTTAAGCTTCCTAATGGCCTCTGATTATGCTTTATAACAAATATCGAGATATCACCCTGGGCCAACAGCTGGGCTTTTAGAAATTAGAACATGCTTGTTTTAAATTTGGTCGACTTGGTTACCCATCCCGTACCGGATCGCGGCGTGCATAGCTTAACTTTCGTTATTGTTTTCGAAAAATATTTGCTATCGCACCACGTAAGCTCGTGTTATAATAATGAAATTTAAAGTTATGATTTTAAGAACTGAATTTTTAATCCAAATTTAGCATGTTGATAAAAAATATAAAAATGAAATAAAAAGTCCTTGTGGGTAAAATTTTTAAAAACAAAAAAAGCGTTTTTAAATTATTTTGTGATACTTCAATATTTTCAAACGTTAATATTCAAACGTTTTCAGTACCCTTTGTTGCTTAGAATTAGAAAATGATAAAGTTTTTTTCTGATATGTACTGAAAAATAAACTCTTATCGTAAGCAGTGTGTGATATGTACAGAACCAACAAAAGCATGGCAAAAACAATCTTAACAAGATTTTAAATGTAGGCAGTCCCCTTTGTTCCACATACGAAAATTGAAAACGAAACCGAGATTGTAATTGCTTTTCAAGGAATTCCGCTTTTTGCTTCTTTTTATAAACGAATAAAAATTGACGAAACCATTTCCTGTGAATCGATAAGTATTTTGCTTGTTGATATTTCTTCATGAAAGCCGCTTAAGGCTTTTTATATTTCGTTTATTTTATTTTCCTATTGTACTTATTATTTTGCAGAAATGTTATGGAAATTTTACGACTTATATGATTTGTTGGTTTAGGAATGGCGCACAATAAACATCCCTACTAATATTATAAATGCGAAAGTAACTCTGTCTATCTGTTACGCTTTCCCGCTTAAACCTCATTACCGATTTTGATGAAATTTGACACTGACAATTATTAAACCCTGAAAAAGGACATACCTTTTATTGCGAAAAAGAAACCCCGTAGTCCACGCGAACGAAGTCGCGGGCACAGCTAGTAGTCAATAAAGACCCGATTTTCCGATTGTGATTTATAAGCACCAACTCGCAATTTTCTAGTGTGACGTTCAATCCAGTATCCATTGTTGTGAAACTGACTCGATTTCAATGATGAAGGCCTTAGCCCCGCCTTCAGTGAACGAAAAAAACATGCAGGAATACCCTTTATACTAACTTCAATCGAATATCGGAATCAAAATACACATACATGTAAACCACACAAGCAATAGGTACGCAATACAGTAATAAAGTATCGACATTTGAAAAAAAATCTTTACCTTTGATGCGATTAGACAGGGTTCGTTAGTTACGTCATTTCATAGAATAGGACGGAATACGCGCTGTGATTGGTCCGCACCTGTGTCTCGCTGCGTCCTTAGAAACGGTATGCGAACCATCACTAGCTCACTTTTTACGCCACGCCCACCATGCCTTACTTCTCGTGGTGCCAATTTCAAGCGTTAGAAATTCTTTTATGTTTTTTTTTTATTCTGGCTGATTCAAATGGAATGGAAATCATATTGAACATTTTTATAAAAACCTGTCTCCTGACTAAAACTTACAGTCCGAATCGTCCTCACGTTTCGCCCTGAAGCAAGGAAGCTGCAAGCAATATTGAGCTCCACGTTGTCTCTATAAACACGTTACATGTTCGGAACAACGTATATTGCAATGTTTCCAGAGACCACTAGAGTGGTGGTTAGTACATATACAGTAGGTGAATACGGCGACTAGCAGATTTTAAAAATAACTTTTATGTTTAACAACTCCTCAAGGCTGTCTTTAAGGCGAGACAAATACAATTTTAAGAGAGGTAGGGAATAGTGATTTGTCGCTCAAACTGGAGCAGCCCGACTGGTGAAATACCTCCACCTTACAGAAGACCGCAGCCAAATCACAATCACTTCTGTGTTGTGGTGTTCCTGTGTATGAGTAAGGTTTCCAGGGCTCTTGGGGGTGCTACATTAGTAGCAGGGGTCAAGCCTTCAAGGTAAGGGTGACAAGTCCAGTAACAGCTTTATTATGCTGTACTTGTCGCCCTTAAGCTAGGACCTCATTACCACCCGTCGGGTCGGTGGACCCTTGATGCGCTCGGGCCAGCAATAATTCGCTGGCTCGAGCGCAAATCGGGATTTCTGACATTCCGTTTGGTGCAGGTGCTGTCCGGCCACGGCTGTTTTGGGCAGTACCTGCACCGCATCGGGCGTGAGGAGACTCCGTCGTGCTCCAATTGTGGCGCGGTGGAGGATTCGGCGGAGCACACAATGTTAGTGTGCCCCGCCTGGGATGCCCAGCGAGCAGCGTTACGCGCTCTGGTGGGGCCGAACCTCTCACTCCCCAGCATAGTCGAGGCTATGCTCGGAAGTGAGACGGCATGGGACGGGATGGCCTCCTTCTGCGAGGACGTCATGTCGCAGAAGGAGGCCGCAGAGAGAGAGCGGGAGGATGACCCTTCCGCTCCCGCCTGCCGCAAAAGACGGCGGCTGAGGGCGCGGCGTCAGTATGACCGCGCCCACTTACCGCGTGGGGACTGGCCGGTTGATGGTGTGAGGGCACCTTCAGCTGGCATTGCACCAGTCTCCACTGCGAGGTGAGGATGGTCCCGTTGGACCGGCCATCCCCAGGCTCCCCTCCAACGCAATGGGGGGAGTAGACGGAGCCACGTAAGTGGCTATTCCGCCGGCGGCGCTGTGGAAGCAAAGGCTGAGCCGATTTCCCATAGCGCCGCCACTTAGGCGATGAGGGTCCAACCGGGGGGTTTTAGTGGGTAGTCCGAGGATGGTAGGAAGGTGGGAGTCCCACACACGCCGTCACCCTCCCTCGGGGTGGCGGTACGGTGCATTAAGCATTTCCCCCCGAAAAAAAAAAAAAAAAAAAAAAAAAAAAAAAAAAAAGGACCTCATTACCACTTAACATCAGGTGGGATGAGGTCAATCTTGAAGTGTAATATAAAAAAAAAAACGCAAATCATAACCTTCATTTTCTCGACACCAATAGAATTGGTCAGGACTGTTCTAGAAAGTATAAAGTCACAGATATTATCCCAATGAAGTATTTGTTAAACAAACGGCAATTCAACCTTACATGTCTTCAAAACAAACCAAAGCTTTCTCTTGAAATGCACATACACATTCAATAAATAAAAACAAATGATATTAACAAAAAAAAACGAAAAAAAAAAATAGTGTGAACCCAGTTGCATAAATACCGGAGTATAAAGGAAACCAAAGACTTTTTTCCAAATGTCACGGAACTATTTAACAAAAAAATAACGAAAGTATAATAGTGTGAACCCAGTTTCATAAATATCCCCCCAACCCCCAAACTCTACATACTGCTTTTTAAAATACCCTAATAATTCACTGGGTTTTATTAAACTTTGTACGTATACGGCTTAATTTGTAAAATAATAATATATCAAATATTATTTGTTTAGCATAATGTTGTACTGTACAATGCTTTTTACTTTTATTTTTGGTAATAAAAATGCGTGCCGCACTTGTGCTGGAATAATCCATACTGTTAAAAACGTCACTATGCTCCCCACGGTAGTGTTGCTGGATAATCTATTATCGATTAATTAATTATCCCCCCCCCCCCAAATAATCGATAGTATCGATATCATGATATAATCAACCTAAAATTAATCGATTAGATTGATTATATCAATATTAATTTTATGTCGATATAATCGATTACATCGATAGTATCGCTATAAACTTGATATCAATTTAATCAATTATATCGATTATATTGTATTTGACTACGATTATAATCGATTATATCGATACTATCGATTGTCATATCGATTATAAGATTATTTGGCCTCTTTTGTATAATCTATTATAATCGATATACAATCGAATCGACGGCTACACTACCCCAAGGGACAGGCTTAGCTTATGTGGGGATCAGTAATATTTGTTTAACGAGTACTTATCTTGGAAATAAATGTGTTTTCTTTTATAATTTTTTTTAATAATACTGGATTATAAAACAAAGCAAAGCCTTTTCTTCAAATGCCGGCATACACATTCAATAAATACAAAAGAATCTGTTTAACAAAAAAGAATACGAAAAAAGCTCAGTGTGAGCCCAGTTTTATAAATACCGGAGTATAAATGTCAGCGGTCGGCGAGCCCTATCAGCAATGATTGGAATTCAATCCGGCTGTCCGGAACTTTCAGATTGTACGGAGTATTTCGGTATACCTACCTCTTTCGAGCTACCGTATAATCCAGTAAAGCTTGGGGAGGGTTTTTTTCCTTCTGTTATGTTGTTAAACGTAAATTTCAATGGAGCAATATGAATTCATTTTTAACGCTAATTTTAAGATGACTTATTCTAATACGTAACAATGTGTTGCCATTTTATATTAACACAGGCGGCTTCGCTATTATTCTACGTACGATATCGGTACTATCCTCGTTTTTTGTACATTTTCCACAAGGATGGATCTGGTCTCCTATTGGATGCAGCGTGATGTTATAGTCTAAGGCCTTCCTCGAAAAATCCAATATAAAAATATTTTTTCTATTCTTGACATAAGCGTGTTCAATCAAATAAGACAAACTCTTCAGCTTTAAAATATTAGTATAGAAAAATATGGCACTCAAAAGTAAACAAAAGTGCCACCAGAAAAAGTGAATTATTTTTTACTAGCTGTGCCCGCGACTTCGTTCGCGTGGACTACATCATTTCATGGTCGGTTTTACCCCTTTCTCCCCCAATATTTGAAACAAAAAGTAGCCTATATTTTAATCCAAGTTTTGAGCTATATTTGTGCCAAATTTCATATCTCTAACTTCAAAAATAAACATTTTTCCATATAAACTTTCAAAGGTGGTATTACCCCACCCCCCCTTATTTTCTAATAAAAAGTAGCCTATGTCCGTTCTTGAGATTCAACGTATACCTTTACCAAATTTCATCAAAATCCGTTCAGCCGTTTAGGCGTGAAAGAGTAACAGACAGACAGGCAGACAGAGTTACTTTCGCATTTATAATATTAGTATGGATTTATCATATCAATAAATTGATTTTATAATTATTCTTTCTCACATAGAAAACCGTATTTCGAACAAATTAGTACCTTTTTATCAAAAAAACTTATGAAAAAATATATCTCTATCTATCATTCGCTAATGAGTATTTTTTTAAAACGTATGTATTTTTAATTATTAAAACTTTACTTCAATTTTGGTCTATTGTTCAAATGTAGTTTCAAAAGGAATGGACGCCTCTTATTATGAAACTTATTAACTATTTTAAGATTTTAACAGTTCGAAAGCAGAGCATTATATTATAATGTTTTGATAAATAACATTAACATTGGTAATTAGCTTTGTTATATTCAACAGCATGCTCAATAGAACCAGGTCCTTAAAACTTAGACCACGAGTGCTGAGTTGTCAGTAATTACAGCTAGTACTATGCTAACAAAGTTTAATGATGCTAGTACTACACTTCAAACTTATCCGTATCAAAACCCTCTCAATTAGGCCGGGTAAACTGGAACCACACAGAGATTTACGTTTCCTGATTTAATACTCATTTTATTTCCAACATTAAGAAAAAAAATTACGTGATTTAAACGGAATTTTTAGTTTATTAATGTTGTCCAACTTTAACTATTGATCGTTTCATCTGATAAACGGTCCAATGCCTCGTTCCAATCTACGAAAAACGGTCCGTTCTGTTTACGGAAAGTTAAATTATACGAGGCGTAAGTTAAAAACTTCAGACGGACGACAGATGACAGCTGATGTGGAAAGTCAATTATGGAACGGTAATAACGACTCGTAGCCGGTTGGAAAAAAACGGATAGTAATTTTTGACACATTACGAATCGTAAAATATTGGAACCGAGCATTAGATTATCATATTCATTGTGGTATTGGCTATGTTTTAATGCTCGTAGCTACGAGAACTATTAAAGGCGATTTATTAAACTAGATATGATGTCAACTAAGGATTGACGTAATTATACATTTATATGTATGTATAGGTACTTATTTTCAATCAATAATTTTTATTATATGCTTCATAAAATTTCCATAATTTTTTTTTTTATAAATATTGGACAACATCACATACATTGCTCTGATTCTGTGGTAAGTAGCTTAAGCACTTGTGTTACGGAAATCAGAAACAACCTCCGAAGCCGAGAGGAGAGCGTGCCGTACTTCGGTGTCGCGCCATCTCTGAGGTTCCAGGTTCGATACCCCGTCGGGTCAATATGGGAAACGAACTTTTCTGTATTGTCTCGGGTCGAGGCGTTGTGGTACTGTCGTTGTTTCTGATTTCTGTAACACAAGTGCTTTAGCTACTAACCACAAAATCAGAGCAATGTATGTGATGATGTTCAACATTTAATTATTTATTAATACCATTTGAAATATTTAAAATTGAGCACTAATCCCCTTAAGATGCATAATTAAATAGTTTATGGTTGTTTTTAATATACATAACTCAATATCACTCTTCCATTGTAATTTGTTGTAATAATAATAATAATAATAATAATAATAATAATAGCTTTATTTCTGTAAAAAGTTACATTTTACAAAATAGTGGTTGTAGTCACCTTGTAAGCAAAAAATGCCTGTGTCAGGCGACCACGCTCTTACATAGCTCGCAGTTATAATTAGAAATAATGTAAGTTTTACAAATGGAACATACTTAGGTACTTACTAAAGCTATGCTTATAAAATGTATTATTGAAATTAATTTTAACAGGTCTAAAATGTGCAGATGAGTGAATGTGTAATGTAGTCTGTGTATGTGTTTTATATGTTTGTTATGGGTGTGTGTACGTTTAATATGTGGTTATTTTAATTTGTGTGCAAGCGTTAGTTTAAATGTGTTAATAGAGTCTCAGTTTGTTCATAATTCAATGGAGATAGGAAGTCGGTAACTAGTATTTTACATTCATACGACGTAATTGCTGAAAACTATTTTTTTAATTACTAGGTACTGCTTATTTGTTAACCAAATTTCTATTTTTAAAGCAATGTGAAATGGTTAACGTTAGAACTATGAAGCGCACTAATGAAAAATAAATATCCGTGCATTGCACATTGGATCATAAAACCACACAGTAAAGACTATTATCACAAACATCACATTAAGCGTATCATGGTAATCTACTTAACATGTTTTAGCAATAGAGGAAATCACCTAAAAGCATGCTCCTAAATGAACATGTTTGATAGACCGCAACAAATCGGCCAATCGATCACAACTATGAAATAGAACGACCGATCTATCAACGTGGATTAATAGCACCTTTTACAAACATTATTTATACCTATATCTAGTACATTTGGCGGCCATTTTTTTGCGTTCATGCGAAAACATTATTTACTGTCACACTATTTTTTAGGGTTTCGTATATGGAACTGTAAAATGGACCTTGTTGCTTGTCTGCCAAGGACCTTTTCATCCAGTTTAAGGTAAGCAACCGACTGGTGAAATACCTCCACCTTACAGAAGACCGCAGCCAAATAACAATCACTTCTGTGTTGTTGTGTTCAAGCAGGGGTCAAGCCTTCAAGGTAAGGGCGACGAGTCCAGTAACATATTTATTATGCTGTACTTGTCGCCCTTAAGCTAGGACCTCATTACCACTTAACATCAGGTGGGATGAGATCAATCTTGAAGTGCAATATAAAAAAAAAGCAAGGGTATCAAGTTGAAATAAAGAATAAAACGTTTTTTAGTGACATGACCTAAGTACATTGCATTTATAGAACATCGACTTATAACTAAAATTATGTTCCTTAAAAGGTAAATCAGCATTTGTCAGGGTATCGGAGTGACAAACAGTTGAAGTTGATTACTGTTGTTTTTTTTATAGTAGCGCAGTTTATTGGCTCCTCCCAGCCTGATGGTAAGCAAGAGAGGAACCCACATCGCGATGACAACGGATTTGATATCAAAATATCCTATCCGTTAGCATCGCCATACTGGCCCGCGAGATGTTTCTTAACGCTCCTTTTGAAGGAATCCATGTCAAAGGAAGGACAACACATGAAAGGACAGAAAGGACACATGAGCCGGCAACGAGTTCCACTTGTTTACGGTCCGGCAAAGAAAGGTGTTACCAATTTTTTTTGTTTTGTTGTTGTTGAATGGTAAGCACTAATAGATAAATTTTATTAATCTACAAACATTTAGCACAAAAAAATGGTCTTGACGCAACGAGCATTCTCAGTCAACCCTTGGGTTATGTAGATAGTTAGTTTATGGGTGCAGTAGTAGTATAGTAAAAATGTGTGGACGGATTACAAAAAAAAATTGCAATAACCTAAACAAAATGAGATTTCAGAAAAAAATTAATTTCATTAAGGAATGAACCTTTAAGGTGCCTCCTATAGACCTAGAATTTTGTATACAAGAAGAAAGATCTTATAGAATAAGTAAAGAAGATCTGAAATACAACTGTAGTTTTAGTACATAATTCATAAAATTGGACAACATAAAATACAATGCTCTAATTCTGAGGCAAGTAGATACAGCACTTATGTGACAAAAACTAGAAACAACAATGCCACCAAAACACTCAGACTCGAGATAAGATAGTAAAGTTCGTTTCTCATATTCCAACCGGGAATTGAACCTCGGAGATAGCGCGACTTACCCACAATTTGTTATTTTGTGTTATAAACCTATATTTGATGGACCCTTAGTATGGGAGTCCGGTTTACACTTGACCGCCTTTTTTCGTTTAGTGAAGAAATATATCAGAGCATTAATCTTAGTGCTTTTTTTGTGTCTACATTTCGTACGAGTGATTCAACTAGAGTCAGGATAAGTGGTTTTGTAGAGGTTTTTAGTGATCAGATTTGTGACTTGAAAGAATGTTTTTAGGATCAAACATGTTCTTATACAGACTTTATTATATTACAACTTTGACTTTAGCTTGGCGTCTAGAAAACGAACGAAGGTGAAATAGCCTGCTAGGATGCGCCGCGAGAGTAAATTTTATCGCGCTCTTAAGATTAAGTCAAAATCAATGCGTCAACTGCTGATTGGCTGAACATACGAGTACGGTAGAATAACACCCAATCAACGGTATAGAAACTTTTGTCGTCTCATGCGATAAATTTGACGTTTTGCGCATGCTAATACTAATAGTTAGTAATGATAGATTGGTGTCCGTTATCCGGCACTTATAACGGACTTATATTATTATCCAGCACTTATGCAAAGGAAATCCTTAGTCTGGGACCAGTTGATTGTGGTGAGACATTTGAAACATTATTTTTCTAGAAACTACTAGAGATTTCGAAAATACCGCGATTACATTCCCAATTAATTTATAAAACAGAACCCGTTTTCACCAAATGAAATAAAAGTTATTGGTAATACTATTTAGCGGGCTAAGAACATCAGACAAGTGGGGTGGTCATTTTTTTTCAAGAGGGAAATGACTACCATACCGTTACTCTCCGCGGGTACAGAGAGTGGTATGTCGGGCTCGCACTGACTAAAACCTCCTCGGAGGCCAACGCTGAGCAATTGTGGGGGAGTCAGGATCCCTTGCGGACTTTATACAGTCTACCGCTAAGCCGACCACCTCGCCGCGCGCAATGCGCTACAGCCTGCCAGGTCGCCTGAAACTCCCCGTCCCCTCGGGATTGAGGTAACGGACGACAGGTTTACCCCAGGTCTGGTGTCTCTGATCCCAGCAGGCAATAATCGCCCCCACCCCAGCCATCCACTACTGCTCTTCAGAAAGCAGGAGGGAGGCTTCCAAGAGGGGTGATCACTGGTTTTGCTTCACTTAACTAATCCGTTTTCGGGTTTCCTTTCAAAATTATATTAAAAGCCAAATTTACATCTATCAACAAATATCAGGAGTAATAGTTGACTCATTAATAGGCTAATCCTGTATTTTTTTTTTGTTAAAGGAATCTCGATTGCATTGCAAGCAGTCTGCCGAGTTCACTGACCTCTCGAAATCCTCGCTCCGATATTAAAAAGGTAAGTGTATTTAACCTCACTTGCGCCGGCTTCCGTATAATTAAAAATGCCCGTTCACTAACGAGCCAGCCTTACTCTATTTGATAGCGAGAGATCGTATTTTGAAAAATACTTTTTTAAAATTTTTAGTTTTCTTTTGGCGAGATTGTCTGAGGCGTTACCTTTTTTACCCACTAGATTAGTAGTAGATATACTTAGGAAACATCGAGTATTTTGCTACATTAAACCTCCGCGTTAAGATCAGGTTACAGTTCTGCCTATTCAACCTCCTTTAATGCTCGGATCCAATATTTAGAATATAATCGGTTCTAGTTATAGATAGTAATAAATTGTACAAGGCATAAGCTAAAAAGGACCACTGATGACAGATGTATGGACCGTTATTATTAAACTAGCGGCTGCCCGCGACTTCGTCCGCGTGGATTTCGGTTTCCATACAAACTTTCATAATAGTTGCAGCGTGATGTTATATAGCCTAAAGCCTTCCTCGATAAATGGTCTATTCAACACAAAAATAATTTTTCAATTCGAACCAGTCGATCCTGAGATTAGCGCGTTCAAACAAACAAACAAACAAACTCTTCAGCTTTATAATATTAGTATAGATGACTCGTAGTCGGTTGGAGAAAAACGAATAGTCGTTACGAATTGTAAAATATTGGAACCGGGCATAAGATGTTTTTTTTTATACTAGTACATAGTACTGGTTATTTACGCACTTCTTCACTATTACCCCACCCATATACAAAATATCTGCATTTCCCAAGGGGTTGACTGGTAGAGAACGCCCCGAGCATTAAGTCCACTTATTTGTGCAATAAAGTTTTTAAATAAATAAATAAGAAAATTTATTGACAGAGACCTGCCACATAGAAAACAATCCATGATGAACAAATTTAAAAGTTTGTTATGGGTGGGAATCGAACCCACGATAATTGGCGCATAAGTCAGGTACACTACTAAATATGTCATATTTCTCATTCTACTCATTGCAGAAAAAAACCTTGTTTGAAATATAAAAAAAAGCTGTCTTTATGCTATCTCTGATTTGCACTTAAATTAATTCAAATCTTAAACCCGTTCACTTGGAACACCGTTATTTAAAACACAGACTTTTAAAATCTCTGTTTCACGGCTATCGGCAGAAATAAGGCGAAAAGATTCGCTCGGTGTTGATTCTTCTCGATGAATAGCCCCAGGGCACTTATAAGCGAAAAGTTTGCCAACAAACAAGTACATCAGATTATTGAGCGTTTCCATTGGGTTCTGTTTTTTCCTTTTAAGTCAGGGTTACCGGTTAGTGGAGAATTTCCCTACAATGCGGGGAAATCGAAACATAATGTGGAAACCTCGGTGTGAGCAATTGGAAAAATGCGGGGAATCGAGGATTTTACGATAATTCTCAAAAAAACAATAAAGGAGCTAAAATTCATCACGGACACTTTCACCTTTTTCAACCAATAAAACAAGCATTGTTTTAGGTTATATATTATATTCAAGGTCTCAAATAAGTTAGAAGTAATGCAGTACTACCTGCCGGACTGGCGTACAATATTTTTAAATTAACTTGAAAAGCTAAATTAATACCTACTTTGTTATCTACTAACTATTTGTCACAAGTCAAATCTCAGGAAAATTTGCATATTTTAGTCTGTAAAGAGTCGTTCCACTTAACCATTTAACGATCCAAGACTGGCGAGGGAATTCTGACTGCAGTCATAATAAAAAAAACTGTTGATTCTAAAAGATAATCTGCACTACCCCAATGGGGGATTATTTCCATATTTTTGGGGAATTAACAACATTGGCATCGGTAACCCTGTTTTAAATAGGCGCAGTTAAGTGGTTTCAAGTTCTTCAAGTGATTGGAAGCGAAAGGAACATTTTATTGGCTTAATTTATCGAAAAAAGAAAGTAGAACCGTTCTACGTAGTAACAAAAACATGACTGGTGCTTCTTGACGTTTATTATTGATGTGTAACATAAACACCGTAAGAGCCATAATGCCTTAAAATACTATATAATTTATGTTTGAGACATATAATAGACCTCATAAACCGAATATCCTTTAAAAAGCTAGACATAATTGATTTACTGCTGTGTCTTTTCTGTCTCTTACGACTGTATACCTAGCTGAATTTGTTTTCATTGTTGATTAAACGTTACTTTTACAAACTCTAAAGCTCTTAATGTAATGTGTATTTCGGTTGTGCATTTTTTTAATGGCCCGAGGTCCGTCTGTGGTCATGATACGAGACTGGTTTTTACATAACAGTGATGAGCGACGCCTTACACGAGCCCCCTACAGATCTATATGTTTGAATTTTCGCGTAGAAGGAAGCAGGCCGCTTCTCGCGCTGCTTCACTGTAAACTGAAAAACGCCGGGGTCACCGCAGCAGGCCACGCCGCACGCGCCATTTGATGCCCCGCGTCTACTTAAAAAGCCTTTAAAGCGATTGCCATCTGACCTTCGCAAATTGTAAAAAGGAAACCAGACCTGGATCATCGTTTTTTTTTATATAACACTTCAAGATTGACCTCATCCCACCTGATGTTAAGTGGTAATAAGGTCCTAGCTTAAGACAAGTACAGCATAATAAATCTGTGACTGGACTTGTCGCCCTTACCTTGAAGGCTTGACCCCTGCTACTAATAGATAGTTATAAATTATACGAGGCGAAAGCTGAAAACGACTGACGGATGACTGATAAACCGCTGGTATGGAACGTATAATACTCGTATGTAACGGTATTAACGACTCGTAGTTTGGAGAAAAACGGATAGTAATTTTTGACACATTACGAATCGTAAAATATTGGAACCAGGCATTAGGTTATGTTCCTTCCAAGGCATGGAATCGTAATTTTTATAAATACATCGGCTTATTAATAGCTTAAAAACTGGAAATTAAATTTATTAAATTAGTAAAGTTGCGATTCCAGAATAAAAATATCAGTTTTGTATTGGATTGAGACATTTTAACCAGCTACAATACAATTTGAAAGACGTATCTACAGAAACTTCTACTTTTTCAATCACAAGTGTAAGTTTCTCTCTATATTGTGCCCGCAAACTTCCATACTATATGCGTACAACTCGAAATGCAACTTCATTGAAATGCATGTACATATTTGTCCCATCGTTTTTGTTTTAAAGCTGCGTACTATTTTAATTACTGTGATTACTTTAGATATTTCGTTTTTGCTTACCAAGTTTTGGAGAAGTTGAGTGGTTTAACGAAAATAAATATAAAGTTTAATGTCTCTAGTGTGTAGAATTTAAACCCACAATCTACTCACATTATTTCTGGATGCACTTCCATCTCACCTTAGTAGTAGTTGTTAAATTTAACGTATTTTTTATAACGCTTAAGACCAGTAAATGTTAAACCAGTAAATGACCAGTAAATGTTTAAGAGAGGTAGGGCATAGCGATTTATCGCTCGAACTGGAGCAGCCCGACTGGTGAAATACCTCCACCTTACAGAAGACCGCAGCCAAATAACAATCACTTCGGTGTTGTTGTGTTTCTGCGTGTGAGTTAGGTTTCCAGAGCTCCTGGGGGGTGCTACATTAGTAGCAGGGGTCAAACCTTCAAGGTAAGGTTGATAAGTCTAGTAACAGATTTATTAAGCTGTACTTGTCACCCTTAAGCTAGGACCTCATTACCACTTAACATCAGGTGGGATGAGGTCAATCTTGAAGGGTAATAAAAAAAAAAAAAGCTTGATTAATTTTATACAGGTGTTCGACTTAAGAAGATTGAAAATTTCAGTATTTTTTTGTACAACTGCAAAGATATACAACAAGATACTTAAAGAGTTCCTTGTTTATGTTTGAGGTACGAAACCTTAAGAAATCTCCAAGCGGTCCTAAGAAAAATAGGAGTAGGTAAAGGATGCTTAGGAAAAATAGAGCGATATATAATCGCTTCTCTCGGGTTTCTCGTATTAGTTTGCGGTATTATACCCCAAAAAACATATGCGAGTTTTAAAAAAAAAGGTTGACGAGGCACATTCATGGAAACAAGGTGATTCTTAACCCTTAATGAGACATAGAGTACCAAAAATGTTCATTGGTTGACGAGACACATTAATGGAAACAAGGTGATTCTTAACCCTTAATGAGACATAGAGTACCAAAAATGTTCATTGGTTGACGAGACACATTAATGGAAACAAGGTGATTCTTAACCCTTAATGAGACATAGAGTACCAAAAATGTTCATTGGTTGACGAGACACATTAATGGAAACAAGGTGATTCTTAACCCTTAATGAGACATAGAGTACCAAAAATGTTCATTGGTTGACGAGACACATTCATGGAAACAAGGTGATTCTTAACCCTTAATGAGACATAGAGTACCAAAAATGTTCATTGGTTGACGAGACACATTCATGGAAACAAGGTGATTCTTAACCCTTAATGAGACATAGAGTACCAAAAATGTTCATTGGTTGACGAGACACATTCATGGAAACAAGGTGATTCTTAACCCTTAATGAGACATAGAGTACCAAAAATGTTAATTGGTTGACGAGACACATTCATGGAAACAAGGTGATTCTTAACCCTTAATGAGACATAGAGTACCAAAAATGTTCATTGGTTGACGAGACACATTAATGGAAACAAGGTGATTCTTAACCCTTAATGAGACATAGAGTACCAAAAATGTTCATTGGTTGACGAGACACATTCATGGAAACAAGGTGATTCTTAACCCTTAATGAGACATAGAGTACCAAAAATGTTCATTGGTTGACGAGACACATTAATGGAAACAAGGTGATTCTTAACCCTTAATGAGACATAGAGTACCAAAAATGTTCATTGGTTGACGAGACACATTAATGGAAACAAGGTGATTCTTAACCCTTAATGAGACATAGAGTACCAAAAATGTTAATTGGTTGACGAGACACATTAATGGAAACAAGGTGATTCTTAACCCTTAATGAGACATAGAGTACCAAAAATGTTCATTGGTTGACGAGACACATTAATGGAAACAAGGTGATTCTTAACCCTTAATGAGACATAGAGTACCAAAAATGTTCATTGGTTGACGAGACACATTAATGGAAACAAGGTGATTCTTAACCCTTAATGAGACATAGAGTACCAAAAATGTTCATTGGTTGACGAGACACATTAATGGAAACAAGGTGATTCTTAACCCTTAATGAGACATAGAGTACCAAAAATGTTCATTGGTTGACGAGACACATTAATGGAAACAAGGTGATTCTTAACCCTTAATGAGACATAGAGTACCAAAAATGTTCATTGGTTGACGAGACACATTAATGGAAACAAGGTGATTCTTAACCCTTAATGAGACATAGAGTACCAAAAATGTTCATTGGTTGACGAGACACATTAATGGAAACAAGGTGATTCTTAACCCTTAATGAGACATAGAGTACCAAAAATGTTCATTGGTTGACGAGACACATTAATGGAAACAAGGTGATTCTTAACCCTTAATGAGACATAGAGTACCAAAAATGTTCATTGGTTGACGAGACACATTAATGGAAACAAGGTGATTCTTAACCCTTAATGAGACATAGAGTACCAAAAATGTTCATTGGTTGACGAGACACATTAATGGAAACAAGGTGATTCTTAACCCTTAATGAGACATAGAGTACCAAAAATGTTCATTGGTTGACGAGACACATTAATGGAAACAAGGTGATTCTTAACCCTTAATGAGACATAGAGTACCAAAAATGTTCATTGGTTTTCTCCCGTAAGTCAATACCGCAAGGTTTTATGAGGTGATAACTATTTTTTCATTGCCCACTTAGGGGCTAAAATGAGTTTTTTTATTTACTTTTGAGGTACAAATCTCTAATAATCATGTTAGCATTAAAGTGTTAATAGCCTTAAGACGGTTATGTGATTCTATATACCTTGGTTCTTAAGTTTTTTAGGGTATAAAACCCTAAAAAACATAAAGGAGTTCCTGAAGAAAAAGGAATAGATATCAAAGTGATCCTATTGGGGTTTCCTGCTTATATTTTAAGATTTAAGGTGTATTCATAGTTTTTATTTCATTGTATATATATTTTTATATTCCACACACATTTTTACTGTTACCACACCCATAAAAACACTATATGCATGACCCAAGGGTTATCTGGTAGATATTGCTCCTAGCGTTAAGTCTACCTATTTTACCTTTTAGTACAATAAAGTTTATAAATGAATAAATAGGCACCTGCTTAGGTACCTATTTATTTATACTACCTGTATACTGTATACCTATACCGTGTCCCTAAGAAAAGGAGGTTCAGAAAGCATAGATGATTATGAAGTGATAAAGAGTACCTTTATGTTGCCCTGTATTTATTTTGAGTAGCGAAACCCTAAAACGAAAAATAAAACAATAAGTTTTAATGTTGCTTTGACACACAGATACTTGATTAGTAGCACTCTGTAATGCAGCGGCAGCGTTAAGCCTTCTCAAAATCTCAGCTCACGCTACATGGTCTGTCCTTCCACTTAATCCCAGTGGAGTAAGCCACAATACATTACGTACCTGCTCATCCCCGACCTTAGCGCAGCGGTGTTTCGTTTAACGTCACCAAACGACTTATTAAAACGTGCCCGGGCCTAGTAGCCAAGCGTGGGGTGACTAACCGTTAGGGTATCCCGGTCTTGATTATACAGGGTTATTTTCCCGATCCGCAAGTTTAAAAATATTAATAAAAATGATTGTGCAACATGTTGTATTTATAAAATGGCGGTGTTTTTAAATTAATCTTGTTAATTTCTTTTAATATTTAAAAATATTACAAATAGTCAACCATGATACGTAGTTAAAATAAATTCTGGTGAATAAAAACCTTATGAAATGTCAATAGACAATTGATTAAATATGAATATCTAATAAAACTAACTTTTTATTCAAATTATAATTAATTATTTTAAAAGTGCAATCTGTCTTTTTTGATGCAACAAATCAACTTTTTTTGTAATGTACAATTTCACGCACAATAAATTGCTGTAAAATAAATTATTAGTAATTTACTAGTGGGCCGATAATATTTTTGGTCTTACATAAAGGTATCCTGAGTTCCGAATTTAAACATAACCCATCAGTTTATTCAGCTGTGTATTGATATTACTGTTTTATGTACGATATTTGCGTCTATTTCTAAGAGATTTTTCTGATTATTTATTTGCTTTGTTAATTAGTGCCATGGTGTCCATTAGATTACGTAAATTTGCTTAGATATTTAAACAAAAACTCTCCTTTACAAACCAATTAATTGTCGATGTTACCATTTGACGAGTATCTTGTTATTCTAGATTCTTTTCAAGTGCTGTTTTCTGTCAACACGAAGTATCAAGTTGGCCACCCCAAGCGCAGGTCCGCCTTGGGGCGAACGCGTAAATCTTCATTACGCTCTCGCAATTATATCACACTCGTAATAAGTTTATGGGAGTGTTTTTGTCAAATTACACGGCCATTGTGGCTTTTGTTGCGAAGTAAGGCCTCTTAACGAACGTCTGGTAATGTTCAGGTTAACAGAAATATAATGCGAGGTAAAAAAATCTAGGGTTTGGCAATGTGCAGGTCGACAAGGAAATATACATTTTGGGTATTCATGTACACTAGTAGTGGCAATGAACAGGCTAATACTATTTATTAATTTTTTTTAGAAGAAGATACTTATTTTATTTTTTAATTTTCACTAAATCCACAGGTCTTAATTAAATTACAAAACAAAAATTTTAATACTAAATTTATAGCTAATAACGGATAAACTTACTAATAAAGTTTATAATGCATTGCGAATATTTATATTTTGATCACTTTTTTCGTTAATTATTTTTTATGAATTTAAAAATGTATCTTCAACTATGGGTTATATTCGTAAATATTGGAGTTTTGTGAATGATGAAAATAATTGTGAAAATCAATTGCTGGCGCAGCTTGCATGATGAAGCATAATGGTTCATTGCTTAGTATTCCTGTCTGTTGAAGGGCCATGGGTTTGATTCCCAAGTAGGACAAACATTATGTCGATCATTCGTAATTGTTAATTCTTTGACTGTAATTGTTTCATGTTAACATTATGGTAACATAACACTATTTATACTTTTAATAACACGTGAGCTTACAGCTTCTTACTTTGCGACCAGGTTATATTGCCTGATATTTGTGTTTTTACAACTCTGTCTCTGGTAAAAAAAGGCTTATTTTGCTAAAACGTTGTGGTTATTTCTATACCGCTAAAAGCAACACTAGAAATGTTTCGGCCAGCAAAAAAGTACCTATATTTAGAGTGAAAATAAGTTAAAGGAAACTAACTAAAAAAAACTTTTCCATTACCGTATTTCATTTACATAGGTCATCAGACACGGCGCCCGAAAATGCATTTAAAAGTAAAAACCCGGCTTTTCTAATTTCGGAATCATGTCGTTAACAGATTACCGCGGCTTTGCGCTCTTACTGCAGAAGTGTTCGTAAGAAGCTTATTGACGGACGCGAGCGTACGACTTTTAGCGACATTTCTGGATGCTTCGATTTTCATCGTCCGATGTTTCGATAGTCGTTTTTCGTGGGCGCTTTGTAAATAGTGTGAAAAACTGCACTCGGAATTTAGGTCAAATGACACTTTTTCAATTATCGTTTTGAAAGACACATACAAATCATCAAGCTGTTCTCTCTACTATAGACTTTGTAAACTTATTTTTTTTTTTTTTTATATTACACTTCAAGATTGACCTCATCCCACCTGATGTTAAGTGGAAATGAGGTCCTAGCTTAAGGGTGACAAGTACAGCATAATTAAGCCGTTACTGGACTTGTCGCCCTTACCTTGAAGGCTTGACCCCTGCTACTAATGTAGCACCCCCTATGAGCTCTGGAAACCTTACTCACACGCAGGAACACGACAACACCGTAGCGATTGTCATTTGGCTGTAGTCTTCTGTAAGGTGGAGGTACTTAACGAAAATAACCCAAATTGTTACCCAAAAATGAAATGTTTAAAAGAAAACATCCGGCCTTTCTAAGTTAAGTGATTAGAGCCAATCGGGAACATAGACTTTTAGTGTATTAATTAATCCAATCATCATACTTATCAATTTTCCACATATCTAAAATGGATGGATAGCCTACAAATGTATTTAAAAGTAAAAACCCAGCTTTTCTAATTTCGGAATCATGTCATCAACCGATTACAGTGGTTTGGGGCTCCTTCTGCTTAAAGTGTCTGTAAGAAGCTTATAGACGGACGCAAGCGTACGACTTTTAACGATATTTCTGGATGCTTTGATTTTCGTCGTCCAATATTCCGATAGTCGTTTTTAGTGGGCGCTTTGTAATATCTTTGAAAATCTAGCTCAAATTACGCTTTTTAAAGTATCGTTTCATTCAATTATAGAATTATCAAACTTTTCCATTTTGCTCATACCTTTAAAAGTTTACAAAATTAACCAGGATGGTCGCCTAAAAATATATTTAAAAGCAAAAACTCGCCTTTCTAATTTCGGAATCATGTCATCAACAGATTACCGCAGCTTGGCGCTCCTTCTACGCGAAGTGTTCTTAAAAGGCTGACAGCCTTTCGCGAGCGTACGACTTTTAGCGATATTTCCGAATACTTCGAAGTTCACCGTCCGATGTTCCAATAGTAACCCACAGTAAGCGCGTTTGAAAGACGGTGAAGATCAAGTTAGTACGGCAAAAAAAAAAAAAACGTTTGTAGTTTTTTTTTGAAGGATAATCACCATAGATATAATATTTTTTTGTTGTGTACTTTTCCTGGTTTGTATGTGAGAAAAGTATTGCAAGGGTTCGTTTGAGTAAAATGATAAAAATGCGGAATGGAGTAGAGAGAGTGGTTTATACTTTTTCATTACATTGCATTTACTGATGAAAAAATAAAGTATAGATATTAATGATTTAGCATCAAAATGCCTGTGGACTAGGGCTGTAACATTTTTCTTGAATTTTAATAAATTTAATACTTTTACTTTTTTCTCAAACTCTTTAAATAATATCCTCAAACCTAAATATACATTTTTTTTTAATTAAATCCTCAGTAGATCTTGAAAATAAAAAGGTTGACGTATACTTGGACAGCAAGATAGAGAATTTCGTGCATTTGTGTAGAATAAAAGAAGATAATAAAATTATATCGTGGTATATTTTTAACAATTAAATTAAAAAGCACTGGACATAGTTTGAAAGAATCACCATCATTAGAATACGTCATTATTATTGAGTATCATAAAATACGTTTTCACAAAAAAGTTCATGCGAGCTAAGCCTATAGAAGAATAGTATATAGTATATGATAGAAAATAAAATAAACACAACATCAGATTTATAGCTGGAACTTACGTAAGAATTTTACAACTTTCATATTACTAATATCGACACGATAAACTTTTCTCACACGATAAACTTATCTGACGGATTAAGATTAGAGATTAAAATGTACTAAAGAGCTCTCCAACTTGAAAGATGGCGTAGGCATCGTTAAGGCGGTGCATGCGATGGATGCAAGCAAACTTAATGGAAGGTACTTAATTCTCATTTTAACTTGAAGAAAAGATTCTATTTTTTTACTTTTAAAAACTATATATAAAATATGTTCCACAATTGTCTAGCTAAGCGGACCATTAAAATCACTCCTTAAGTTCACGAGTGCTTTTTGAGTTATGAAATTTGGTGCCTCTTATTCCGATAATTAACCTAAAATGGTCTCTCTGTTTCGTTTTTATTTGAATGTGGTCCTTTTAATCCTCTTAATAAGTCAAATGCATATCCTTAAGTGCAAATAATGTTTTACTCCAGGCGCTTTTAATAATTAAATTATTATTAGGTTTTATTTTAAACTTAAAATTAAAACTTAATTAATTAACGACAGGCAAGCGGGTCGGACTTTGGCGTGGCGCCATCTCTGAGGTTATCCGGTTCGATCCTCGGTCGGGTCAATATGGAAAACAAACTTTTCTGTATTGTCTCGGGTCTGGGTGTTGTGGTGGTTTGTGATTTCTGTGACACAACTGCTTTGGCTACTTACCAGAGAATCAGAGCAATATTATTATGTTAAATAGATCAAATATATTTTAACCAATCCTTCGACCTCACCATTGTTAAAAAATATATTATAATTTACTCACACATTTACATGTGTTAGATGTCTGGCAAAGTCATTGATCTACACATGCCTCTCATTCTTATTTTCATGGTGTTCTCCGTTCAACAAGCTACAAAGGCCACCTCCTGTTTTATTTATTATTCCTAGAAGAACTAGCGCTTTGAATATACCTACCCCTATTTTCGTTTCAAACGTTCACGCTTTAGTAATAATTGACTTTTGCGAAGGGTCTGTTATAAATAAAAGGCCTTTTGTCTTACTCACTATGACAGACCTAAACAGATTAGGGCAAAGGAGGCAATTTCCAATCCATTTTCACAATTTCCTTTGGTGTTTGAATCTGGTAATGTAAAGGCATTTTGGGTCTCGTAATTTTCCAAATATTAGGCTTCCAGTTGTGTTTGTAAGTACTATGTAAAGTGGTCTACACATAGAAATAAGTTAAATACTGCTACTAGAAGTAATCTGCTGTGTTACTTATCAGTTTTTTTATAGGTCCGAATCGGCAGTCGAATGACTATGCATTATATTTAATGACCATTCAAAATTTAATCTGTACTCTCCTACTTGAATAAAGAAATATTATTTTGACTTTAAAGTTGGTTCTGGCTTTTAAAATTATAGAACTTTTTATTACACTCAAAACATATAAATTGATTCAGTTTTACCATAATGGATTGGTCTAAATGGTCACAAATCCAAATTATTCCGTTTGCGGCGTGGGTTAGGTTTGGTTTTAAAAGCGAACTGTTGTTCCGCCTAGTATTGTTGCCGTCTATTTGATTGTATATCGATTATTTAATCGGTAATGCAAAAGTGGCCCAAATAATCTCACAATCGATATAATCGATTATATCGAGACCTATCTTTATTTGATATAATCGATTATAATGCGTAGTCAAATGCAATATAATCGATTATATCGATATTAAGTTTTAAAGCGATACTATCGATGTAATCGATTATATCAACCTAAAATTAATCTCGATACTATGGATTAGATCGATTATATCGATATTAATTTTAGGTCGATATAATCGATTATTAGCAATTATTACACTATAATTGCTTAGATTAGACAATACTATCGATTATATCTATGATATCGATACTATCAATTGTAATATCGATTGTTAGATACGCAGCCCAATGTGTTGGTCCGATTAGATCTGCACTGCTCTCGACTCTACAGTTTACAATGCCCTCCACACCGCCGGACAGAATCAGTTGGAGAGAAATCATACGGGAGAAAGTGATGCAAAAGGGAGGTCACGACCCTCAGCAATGAGGAGGATGAGATATTGTAATTTACACCCAGTAGAATAAGTACGTAAAAGAAATACTTAATTTAATTACCTTAATTTTGCAGACGGGCTGAGTTTTGTGAAATTACAAAACAGTTTTTTTTCTGTGTTTATTATAGAAATACGTAGTCAACAATGAAATTTTTTTGTTTCCGAAGTTGCTCTCTGAGCAAAAGTTGTTCGTGATAATGGTTACTTGTATTTCTTTTTGGCTCGTTATAAGTTTTTCTAAAAGCTGTATATTAATGAGTACCTAGTAACCGCAAGTTAGTTAAAAGTTATTTTACTAACAGTATGAAGGCTGGGCAATTTGCTATGGAAACAAAATCTATTTGAGTGAATTGGTCTACTCATGTTGTCTTATCTTACTAATATTATAAAGAGGAAAGATTTGTACCTATTTTTATATGTGTGTAATGAATAGGCTCAAAAAGTACCGGGCCGATTTAAAAAATTCTTTCACCAATAGAATGCTACATTCTTCCAATTTGACATAGGCTACAAATTTAGGGACCCTTGGTAAAATTTGAAAAATTTCAACAGAAAAGCGGGAAAAATTCTCTAAGGCGAAACGAAGTTTGCCGGGACCGCTATAAAGTATATAGAGTGTACCAAAAGTAAATGATGAAAGGAAATGTAAACATTTAAATTAATCACATGAGTATTTCTATGTGTCTTGTTATCCTAATCAGTGTTTCTTAATAATTTCTGGCCATGACTCGGTAATTTTCATACTGCCCTTTCATGACCCACCTAATAATTTTAAACTCAAGCTGGTTCCATTAAATTAAATAATATAGATTATTTTCAGTAGAAAATATATTTTACTAATCATTATGATAATATTTTGGTATCCCATTTTAGTCACTGAATTCACCCTAGCTGCTAAGGTATTTCCGAATGCAATCATTTACTTTGTGTCGATAGATAGTTTGTATTTTGAAAAAAAGGCGGATATGTTGTGACCCGGTATTTTATTATGATGACCCGGTACCGGGTCGCGACCAGGCATATGGGAAACACTGATCTAAATTATACTAATCATCTGGATTTAAACTAAGGTGGCAGCCGGCGGATTAACGGAATTAAGACAATTGAATACATCAAGACAGATGAAATCCAACTTATAGAAACGTTTCTCAAACTGGCCTGTCTGTCGAACCCAGGACCTTTTGCGCTTTGTGCTTACCCTAGCCGGAGCGCCAACGTCCTCATAATTCTCAAATACTTAGACTATGTACAAGTAACACGTTTGCGGGAATAGTGATGTTTCGGTTATGGAGAAATAGGGATATTTAGGCCCATTGGTAGAAACCACACGAGCTGAGCCAGAGCTGGGATGGAATGAGGCTCGCATACCGACATGCCACTAGACCGGGCCACGGAGTCAGAATCACAGGGGTACACGGAATTCCGAGCTACGTCAGACTTGGAGCATCGATCGATAGGTATATCGACGATTAATCGAGTTCCACTTGAATCGGTATTGATTCATACTATTTATTTTGACGAAGTTGTCTTACCCTCTTTACTGGATGGGAGTTTACTAGGCATCGATAAAAAAGTATACAAGGTTATTTTTTATTATTGTTGTGGAACTTTTACATCATCTAAAAACAGATTCACTACACAAAATATTTAAGGTAGCTAATGAAAATTATTTTGCTGAATTCAGAATGGATACAGACCTAAATTCATTGTTAATTGTGTACGTAATATTATCTAGTTAGGCTGTTAATGATCCAAAAATAGCCCTGTATGTTTATACAGGGTATACAACGTGCCAATATCGAACTCTATTTACTGTACAAATCCATACATTCCTTATATCCATTTCAATAATTATAATCATAATCAATTCATTTATTCATGTTGGTTACAAGTAACGCTTATGCATCGTTAAAATGAATTTAAACCAAAATTGAAGCTACAGCCGGTTCGGAACCTTATCCTACCGAGAAGAATCCGGCAAGAAACTCAGTAGTTATCCTAATCTTTACAATATTTGTAACTAGAGAACTTAAAAATTTGGTGTGCTAGCTCGCATAAATTCTTTCATTACGAAGTAGGAAAATATTTTACGTAATAAATAATAATTAAAAGGCGTTTTTAGTGTTAGATACATACTGTATCACATATGTATTAAGCTGAGACGCATGCTTTTTAGCTGACTTCAATAAAAATAAGGATTGGACTTTTCGATGTATTTATTTATTTATGTTTGTACGCTAACTTCGTTATTTAAAATCAGATTTTGATGTTATTTTTGGTGAAATGAAAGGAGATATTTGACTATAGTGGCATTTTAAGGAAACCAGGATCTAATGATGGCTTTCCAGACAAATCGAGGGAAAGTGGCTATTTAATGATAAAAAACATTTTATACTTTTTACTGCCCATGTTTAACCAATAAAAAAAAGTAAAACCTTTTCGGCTTAGGCCTTATTTTAATTACTACAAAGCACGGGCATTGTTACTGTAGGTGGAAGTTGAATTAGAGCACTAACAAGCAATTAATAAAGAATAAATTAGCTTTTTTGAAAACAAGAAACCAAACTGTATTCCCCAGCCTTAATTCACGAATAACTTTCGAAGCACGCGCAGATACAGATACACACCTGTATACAACTAGTAACGTACAATATAGCTTAATAGTGCAACAATAAACCTTATCTCATTGTGACAGAAACTACTAGAGTTCGGTCACGGTCTACCGTTTCTAAATGCATTGGAACAACAATTCGGAACCAATGTTGAACTTGAAACATCGATTGGGTAGCCGAGAATACGTGTGTCGATTATGAATGGGAATCGCGTAGAACGATGTGACAATAGCTGTGCTCAAATACAGCTTTTGGCAACTTTGCGGTGGGAGCGGTTCACAATACGAATGCGTGAATAGCTACAGTATTCTGATCAGGAGTTGGATTCTGTGGAGAGGGAAAATCATAATACTGTTATTTATGATTTTTTGAGTTTTAGTATTCACTTGTTCAGTGGAAATCATTCAAAGAGTGAAAATATAATCATTACTAATATTAAAAAGGCGAAAGTT
The DNA here is from genome assembly GCA_037074685.1 of Glyphodes pyloalis. Lineage (NCBI taxonomy): Eukaryota > Metazoa > Arthropoda > Insecta > Lepidoptera > Crambidae > Glyphodes > Glyphodes pyloalis. The sequence continues at coordinate 3,891,441 of JAYKKO010000021.1, read as the reverse complement.
TGTGTGTATGTATGGATGGATGTTTGTTACTCTTTCATTAAAATAATTAAAAAATATATATTTGCTTAAACAACAAATTTTCCAAAAAGTACGTTTGCTATAAATGTGGATCCGATAGATTATTTATTTTATAATGATTCATTTTTAAAATAGATATTGGTTATTGAATTCGTTATATAGATTTATGTACCTTCTAATTCACCAATGTAAATTCTCTGTGATCAAATTCCACTGTTTTATCAAAGTTTTTCCGTAAGTATTCGCATTTCCCCTACCCTTACACATTATTGTACCTTGAAGTGGTATAATTTTTCCTCTTTTCTCTCTAAAATGACCACTTAAGTAATATTATAAAAAATAAAAGTAGGCAAACTTAACAAACTCTTGAAATAAGACCCAGAGACAGATTTATTTACGATCCATTTTCAATCAATGCTATTCATCAGTCATCATTCCGGTCCTAGTCGATCTTGAATGACATATTACACGCCAAAGCTCTCTTTCGATACTCCTTAACACATATTAGGTTCTGGTTTTTACACCCATCTATAAGGGCGTTTTCAGATTTGTGTTGAATTCGGCGCGTCAAACAGTCGTTACGATATACACGTGAGCAATCATGGAACACATAAACGGGTTCAAGGTGTCGTCTCATAGCTTCTTAGATTGATCATATATGCTGACGTGACAGCTGTCCAAGGGTCCTACTAAGCCTATATATATAATAGACGGTTTATCTACGCAGATGTGAAAAAGCAATCCGTTAGATGCGTCGCTTGCTTACGAAACTTTGTATGAATATTTACCGCAAAAATACTCGTAACTGATATAGCTGAATGTAAAGACAAGCCTATGATTATTACAAATTCAACCATTTACGTCTTCATCGCGATTATCAGATGAGATGACCTTTCCATCATGCAAGCCAAGCGTAAGAAATGAGAAAAACTTGTGACCAACCATATTGTGTGATTTTTGAAGCCGAAATGGCTATAACTGGGTGCAATGGCTAAACTCAACGTATCAGTCAAAATTAACTCAACCGTCACTTAGAAGCTCGTGATAAATGTCGTTTCCATTGTCTTGCATTCAACACAGGATTGCAGTATGTTCTGCTTAATTTTTGATGTCATATCCGAAACGACTATTGCGCGAGTACCCTTACCTTTACCTTTACCTTTGCTTTATTATTATTATTATTATTTTTTTAATAATTGATTTAAAAAATTTTATTTTACAATTGACAAACTAACTGTGTGTCTTAGTGCAAAATTAGTAATAAGTGTAGCTTTCATTTGTAAAAAAAACTACTGAGTTTCTTGCCGGTATCTTCTCTTTAGTTATAGGTTCCGAACCGGAGGTAGCTTCATTTGCTTTATATAGAGACTATTCATAAGTATTACTAATGTAATCTATGTGAATAAAAAATATTGACTTGACTTGACTTGAGCCTACCCACCTGCTTACGCACGCGTATAAATCGCCAGTCCGAAAGCGCCTTAAGAAGTAGGCAAATCCATTATTACTCAAGCGGCGACGGGAATCGAATATTATTCCCTTCGTTCACCGAAGGGACGGGCCCTTTCCCTTTTATTGGGATTCCTTGTAAGAGGAAAAACGTGAATGATCGGAAAAAGTTTTCCCATATAAAAATTAGGCTTACAAGATTGCGGGGACGTTTTTAGATGGCAATGATTTAAATTATAGGCGAGTTGGAATAGAAAATTTATATTTTTCATGTAAACTTTAGAACAGTATTTATGAATCGTCAAAAGTCTAATAACATTATAGGGGAATTAAATACCTATCTTTTATGGCTGAAAAATCGTTGAGAAATGTTACAACTATGTGTTAAGAACAATTAACAATGATGAACAGACATTTTTAAGATATTACAGCAAATAAAACGTGAAAATGTATACTTAGTTTCCGTCTAGTTTTTCAAAACGGTCTTAGTCCGTTTATATTTAGCTCATCTACCACTTTTTTTTTAATTTTAAGTTTTCAACCATAGAATATCGATGCCAAGCACCTGAATCAATAATTCCACCAACAAAATTGAAAATAAACTGGATGTTGAACGGACAGAAGAGAGACGCAAATCTTGTTTGTATAAACAAAGGACGGACGGACATAGCTTTAAAACAGAAGTGACTGAAGATGCAGTGCACTCATTGTATATTACCTGGAAAATCACTGACTAACTGGTTTTGGATCGTTATAAAATTAAATTTCAAAGATCATTTTCTAAAATCATTTTGGTCGATGAAATATAAAGTGCTCTTTACGGCATTTATACCTAGTATTGATATCCTACAGCCCAGTTCTGACGGTTTTCAAACATATTTGAGACCTATACAATGCTATTTTATTGTTTCTTGTTTTTTTTTTATAACGCACTTCCAGATTGACCTCATCCCACCTGATGTTAAGTGGTAACGAGTTCTTAGCTTAACAGCTACTTTTCGCCGTTAAGCTAAGATAGTAAAACTGTTACTATACTTGTCGCCCCTACCTTGAAAGCTTACTCGCATGCAGGAACACAACAACACCGGAATGATAGTTCTTTGGCTGCGGTCTTCTGTAAGGTAGAGGTATTTTACCAGTCAGGCTGCTCCAGTTCGAGCGATAAATCGCTTTGCCTTGCCTCTCTTCTCTTGTTTTAGTAATTGGGATATTAACACCATGCATAAATAATTCTAAGGTATACCTATATGAAAAGGAGGGCTTCATCAGCGGCGATATTGATTTTTTGCTACTTATTTTAAAATGACCTAAAACGGTTTACCAGTCCGTGTGTTGATAAGTAAAATTGTGACGTCATAGATGTCTATCTTCATAAAATCGTGTTTTGACGGCTATTTAAAAGTATTTCGCTGACTAGGCAGTTAACATACCTCTTATGTTTATTTCCAAGCACACAAAGATATGTTGTGTTCAGAAATTGAGGCCACAATCATTAGGCTTCTAGAAAATAAACTGAGTTACTACCACATTGATAAGCCACCCATCCCTTCAATTGTTTTTTATATTTTTGGCTTGCCACATTATGACTGGCCAAAAACATCTGAAAATGAAACTTCGGCCGGCCGAAACCATTATCACTAAAGTCATTTCAGTTCAGTGTCTCGTACGAAATTCAGAGGACAACTTGCTCTTTGGTCATTTCATTTCGAGTATATCTAATTACAGTGAAGTGCCCGCCCTGAGAGAGGTACGTATTTTAAAGAATTTAATTAACTTAATTGTAGAAGAACTGCGCACGTTGTTGAATTAGAGCGCTGGAAGGTGCTACGAGAAATGTGAAATAATTTCATGTTTTCCTCATTAATTTTAAAGGTTGCTTGCAAATAATATCCTATAAGCTCATACTGAATGAAAAAAGGTGTGAAAAAAATCAGTTCATGAAAAAAGTTAGCGTGTCGTGGCATTTCAAATCACAATACGACCTTTGTCTCCTGCTTTTAGAGACTTCCACGATTCTGAAAGTCAAGCACGGAATCATGATTTTAACGAAGACTTGGTGATCCAAGCCTTAGTCTTAGTTTGTAATCCCTACTAATATTATAAATGCGAAAGTAACTCTGTCTGTCTGTCTGTTACGCTTTCCTGCTTAAACCTCTCAACCGATTTTGATGAAATTTGGTAAAGGTATACGTTGAATCTCAAGAACGGACATAGGCTACTTTTTATTAGAAAATAAGGGGGGGGGGGGGTAATACCGCCTTTGAAAGTTTATATGGAAAAATGTTTATTTTTGAAGTTAGAGATATGAAATTTGGCACAAATATAGCTCGAAACTTGGATTAAAATAAAGATTACTTTTTGTTTCGAATATTGGGGGAGAAAGGGGTAAAACCGACCATGAAAGGATGTAGTCCACGCGAACGAAGTCGCGGGCACAGCTAGTAAAAAAATATTCGAAGAAACTTCGGATAGTTTTGAAATGGTTTGCGTATTTAAAAAAAAAGACAATAATAATAATAATTTATTTTCAGACCAAAGATCCATAGATTATTAGTAACAATAAACTTATAGACTACTAGCTTTCCGCCCGCGGCTTCGCCCGTGTGGAATTCGGTTATACTGGGGTATGAAGCACAACTATAAAAACCTTCTCATTTCCACGGAAAAAATCTAAGAACTGCTATGTAACGCTGGATACGATTAGTTGTTAAACAAAAACTGAATTAAAAATAAAAACTGAAAAAAAAAAATTATATAAGTAGATGTAAAAAACAGTTTAGACGATAAAACAAATTGTACGTCAACCCTCGGGATCCTCATTTTCGGGGATTCATTATCGTATCATTTAGCTTTTAAATTTACATGTTTATATTCGTTTGCAATCTTTTACTTTGTTTTAAACGACACACAGCGCCATCTCCAACCAATCCATCCATCAAGCTAACTATATTTTTGTTTTCCCTCGGGAATATCAATTTTTCCGTGATAAAAAGTACCCTGTTATTTAATCCGGACTTCTAACTTTACGTCCGCAAAATTTCAAAGCAATCGGTTCAGTAGTTATGGCGTGAAAGCGGAACAAACAAACAAACAAACTCACTTTCCGAATTATATATAAGAATAAGGATAAGGATTATTATATTATATTATTACATTATTATTGTTATTATATATAATATTAGTAGGGATAAAGATGTTAGTGGATATAATAAAAAACAACAAAAATAAGAGGAATATTTACATTGATGGGCAGGCTCAGTGGACCTGCCAAACAGGACCCAATCGATTCGAATCGATTTATAAAATACATTGTAAGTATTTAAATAGTAGGAGAGGTAAACTTTTAAACAACACCACAGATTAAAGTGGAAAAACAATATATTGTAGTGACTATGAATTTATAGTAGATAGTTACAAACCAATGGTTTAAATAGTTTTATTAAATGAAAAAAAAACAAGATACAAAGGACTCACTAAAATACATATTTCAATTAAAACACATGATCATAATAACGACTTACGAATAAAACATAATATTTAAATTTATACTTCCACTATAGTTATTAGCAAATTTACAACATAATTTGAAATATAAACGGAATGATACCGCATTGATATTTAAAACATTTATGTTTTATCATCATGAATTAAAAAAAAACATCTCCACTCCACTCATATACGCAAAACGAATGGTTTCAAAGTTTTCAACCACCAAAACTGTTTTCACTAAAAATTAATTCCAGGATTTTTTCCTTTTTGGAATAACCATGTTATTATTTATTTTTTATTACACTTCATGATTGACCTCATCCCACCTGATGTTAAGTGGTAATGAGGTCCTAGCTTAAAGGCGACAAGTACAGCATAATAAAGCTGTTACTGGACTTATTGCACTTACCTTGAAGGCTTGACCCCTGCTACTAATGTAGCACCCCCCCAAGAGCCCTGGAAACCTTACTCACACACAGGAACACTACAACACAGAAGTGATTGTGATTTGGCTGTGGTCTTCTGTAAGGTGGAGGTCCAGTCCAGTCGGGCTGCTCCAGTTCGAGCGACAAATCACTATGCCCTACCTCTCTTAAAATGTTATGTTATTTTACATAGTAATTTAGAGTGAAAATTAATATCTTCGTGTTTAAAACAATTTGTTCGTCTCATCAATCATTAAATAGACAACCAATTTTCGTAAAGGTTGTCGGTACTGTCGAGTTCTTCAGAGAATTTGCTCATTCAGATTAAAATTTGGTGAGAATATTGAGGTTAACCACTATTTCCAGAAATATTAATAGGAAAAATTAAAGAAAATACCAGAACGTATATAGGGATAATGAAATGCCTTTATGGCACACAATATATTTTATTTGTTTTTTCCAATATCATCTTTAGTTTGTAGAAGTATTTTTTTTATATAAAATCAGAAACAATTTAAATTATTCTTAAATCCGATTAATATTAAAGTATCTCCGATTCAGAATCTATAATGACGAGTAGATTACTAACAACAAACTCATTTTTTCTTAAAATGAAAGCTGAAATTACCAATCATTTTTTAAAAAGATAAATTTTTAGTTACTATATCAATCGTAAAAGCTAAATAAAAAAATAATAATAAAGCCAAAAGGTATGGAAAATTGAAATAATAACATATTAAGCATGTAAGGTTCTCATGCGCCATTTTGAAATATACCATTTGAAACATTTTGCTCGGTCTTCAGTATCATATTTATAGTTATATTTATGCCCATTGCCCTATTAACATAGGTAATTACTTCGTCTAGTTCTAAGATTTCGTATACCACTTTAAAATAAATAAAATAAAAATAGTTTTTATTGCTCAATATAAAATCAGTTACACGTGTTAAGTCTCCCCTTTCCCACGTGTTAAACTTTATAATCAACCGAACCTAAAACTATCGAGAGGAATCCGGCATAATGCAATTAAACGACTAACATTTAAAATACTGCGGTTATATAAACATCAATCACTTTTACGGCCACAAACAAACACGATGGTCATTTAATTTGTTAGTCAATTATGCGGTTAGTGAGCGAAGGTTGACGGCAAACCGCTGTAATTGTAGCAAAAACATATGTTACTGCGGCAAAAACTTATGTAGCTAGCAAAAACGGCTGAGAAAAATTATGACATTCTCGTTAAGCTAGAGCAGTGTTTCCCAAAGCGGCTGTTATCGACTGTTGTGTTCGACAACCATTCCCAAGGGGTCAATGTAAGGAGAAAAAAAAAATTAAAAGGAATGATGACTCGGTAAAAAACATCGATCCTAATTAGTTCGCCCCTAGTAAAAGAATAGTGGGATGCTTTGCTACCAGTTAAAAACTAGAAACTCAAAACTGAGATCAGTGGTGTGCTGTTAGATAACCTTATGTCCTAAAATTGATGATAAAGGAAAAATTACGATAAATAATTTTCACTTTCTGCTGTACTTCTCTATTGCTCAAAAAGACAATTATAATTTTATAAATAACTCTTGAAAGTATAGCCGATTTCTATTATATGTTTGTATTGACTTTGCCGTCTTAGCCAAAGGCAGAGAGCTTGATGCCAAATTGCAATACGAAGACCTGAGCACATAGCTCTTAGAATCGATGGTCAATGTATAGAATGAGGTATGATATACATTATTATTTCTACTTCATAAGGAATATAATAATCAAAAAAGCATTGATGTTAACCATCATAAGTTTTACGGGTATTGCAGACTAACAAAATATCCCTCTTACAATTTTTAGAAAATTGCTTAGTTTCCTTTGCACAAACAACCTCTGGAGAAAAACAAGAGAAGATAAATTCATAACCAAACCCGGAATGCACTATCGGTAGCAAGACTCCATTAGTAAATTAGCGAAATCCCTGAAGAACTAAGTCAACGGATTTCTAGAATGAGATCAAGTAAGAATTTGTAGATTTTTTGAGGTTATGTGGGTTTTTAAGTGAGTTGTTTTGCTTCGATTTCATCTTCGTATTAGACTAATACTGATATTATGTCTTAAAATGAAAAGAAAGTTTCCATTTCAAAAACTTACTTGATGGTCATCATCATTGAACTATTAATATTTTTTGTGTGTAGTCTTGCTGTTGAAGACTTATGAAATTTTATTTCTTTTTATCTTATTTTACTTTCACGTTATCTGTTCGTAAGGTGGTAGTTTTTATTCCTTAGTATTCAATTTAAAATTCACGGTATAGAGGTCTTTCTTACCTACTTGATAGATGCTTGTCAGTTCATTTCTACGTGAAATTTTATTTTTTATTTTATTTTATTAGGTTTACTTACAGTTTATATACTAAAATCTAGCTTAAATTAACAACTACACTTACTTGCTAAATATGTAAACTGGTTACAAGTAAACTCCACTTGCACTAACAATGTAAATGAACATAAAACGTATTAATTAATTACTTATTTTTATTTTTAAGTGTAAACAATCTAATAGGTTAGAGATATCTAATCTTTCCCACACATTGATTTGCGTACACTGCTTACTGATTCATGAAAGATATCAATCTGGCTACTGTTGAGATTGAGGAGTCTTGACAGGCGTGGGATGGCAGAGTTGGCACCTTGGACAGAAGAAATGACAGAAAGGTGCACAAGTCGTCAATGAGCGTGACAAATATGGCAATGTAATGTGTAAAATAAATATATTTTTAACTTTGGAATTAACTTACTACGTAGTAACGATTATATTGCTGGGACAATTCCTCAAATTCTCGTTAACACTCTATCTGATTTCCTTGTTCATCAAAACAAAATTTTTTAGTATTTAACAAACGCAAATACATATTTCTATTATATGGCGTGACAAATGTACATATTTCTATTTTATCACCAATTCTAAAAAAGTACATGCTAATAATACAACTGTTTTCGAATTTTTTGTATTTGTTAATACAAAACTGCAATAATTTGCAAGGTAATATTTCCTTCACTTCATTAGATTTTTTGTAATTATCGATGATCCATATTGATTACTTATCTTCGACATCTTTCGGCATTTTTGGAAACTAATAAGTATAATGTGATCTGATAGATGGAGCCACATCTACCATATTTACTACAAACTGAATAAAGTGTATAATCACAATCATAATCAATTCATTTATTCATGTTGGTTACAAGTAACACTTATGCATCGTCAAAATGAATGTTAAAGACTCTTTTAATATATAAAACCTCACTTATTTAAACACCTTTTTGTTACATGTCATTCATACAAACAACGTTAGTACAAAAGTTCAGAGTTTAACAATGAATATAAACCAAAATTTAAGCTACAGCCGGTTCGGAACCTAATCGTACAAAGAAGAATCCGGCAAGAAACTTAGTAGTCCTAAGCTTTACAATCTTTGAGACTAGATAACTTAAAAATATGGTGTGCGAGCGAGCAGACAATCATGGACATTTAAGTATAATTCTTCTTACTTGAATTTTTATACAGCGCTAACTGAATCTTTATTTACCGAGCTTATTAAACAAGTAACGTTACCAAGGGTTCTAAGTCCATGTTATTTCCCTGTTCTCTGTTGACTTGCGACGTTTCACGGCTTTATTGCGTACAAGCAAATCCCATGGCGTATTTTATGTTTTTAAGGATCAAAGGGACGGGTAGATTTAAGAGATAATTTTAGACTAGGTTGTGGGCTTTTTATGGTGATATTTACATTTATATTGAGGTAGGTTATGCAGACTTTGTTTGTATAAAAATTCTTAGCTCTCATTTGAGTGGGCTCGGTGCATTATTAAATTTAGATATCTTAATTTTTTTTGTTTATTTAGATGATGCTAAAATTATTATTTAAGTTTTTTTACAAAATATTTCTTTAATATTTTCAGAAACATAGACCAGTCGTTTTTTAGGGGAGCGGTAGCAATGAAAAAGTTCGGAGGTAAATAAGATAATACCTTATAAAAATAACATTAATTTATTTTACATACCTACATATAAACAAACATGATTAAATGAAATATGTTGTTAAAATGTGAAAACATATTTATATAAAAAACGAAATAGAGGTGAATGTAATAAGATAAGTTTCAATAGTATAAACACTTTTCCAGTTAGGTACATTGGACAACATCACATATTGGACAACGTCACATACATTGCTCTGATTCTATGGTAAGTAGCTAAAGCACTTGTGTTACAGAAATCAGAAACAACGACGGTACCACAACACCCAGACCGGAGACAATATAGAAAAGTTCGTTTCCCATATTGACCCGACCGGGGATCGAACCCGGGACCTCAGAGATGGAGCTCACCAAAGTCAGGCCTGCTCGCCTCTCGGCTACGGAGGTCGTCAAACATTGAAATGGATCCTTTGCAATCAACTTGTGAATATTTAAATCAAGATAACAATTTGTGTCTTTAGACTTTGCCTTTTAGTTACAAAGTATTAGGCCGTTGACGAGAAGAATTTAACACACAAAAGGCGAGATAGTGCTGGGATTTGCTTGTTTTCTCTTCAAAAGATTTATGGAAAGCCTTTCTTATTTCGACAGTGACTTTTTCTTCGGAATTTTATGGACAGAGCGACTAACGACCGTTTTCAGTCTATAAATTATTATCAAACTGATAGATGGGACTGTAAGCGGTCCGGATTTAAGAAAATGAAGTTTGTTTGAGATTTGTATTTTTCTCATTTAGATTTTGAGCTGGGCAGACAGTAGGTATCTACTCGTACATGATTTTATTGTAGTCTGATCAATTTGTAGAAATGCTAACGACACCTTGTCTTTAGAAATTGCAAGGCATTGTTAGTTAGCTAATGTAGTATTATTATAGTTTTTCGTAGTATTTTTTATTTATTTTGTAAATTGCAATTGGCTGACGTTCTTGATTTGTCATTGAAACTTGTATGACGTGATTGGTTTTTGAAGAAACGGAAAATTTTCATCTTCCCTTGTAATTTGGATTCGAACCCGAGACCTTCTCATATCGCGCGGGCTGCTCTTTTAACTGAGCTAGCCGCAAGTCATTGTTTGCACCAAATTTTTGGTTATAATTTATTTTTCTTCGAAAATTGCCCTCTGCTGTATGAGTTTTGAACTTTATACGAATTAACAAAGTGATACAAATTCAAATTCAAATTATCTTTATTGCACTTTTTCACATTACAACATTTGAAGATGCTAGGTACATTTAAAAGTTATACATGTGACGCCCTGCAAGGGCATATCAACATTGAGGGCTTACTACTTCTTGATGCCTGCTCCTATTTTAGCGGTATTCTAGTATACCTAGGAAGAAATCCTTAATGTTATTCAAGTTTCTATTTTAAAACAAAGCACAAAAATAATCCGACGCCATTGAGTGTTGTTGTTACATATTTTCACATTTATAATATTACTAGGTTTTTTTTTAATTTTCTTTACAGTAGTACATAATCATTTTAATTTCGTAGTTCCATCTTCCATTATGAAAGAAAAATCTTTTGTGTTGCTTTTTTATCTATTACCCGATTAATTGTACATAGAAATATTGTATTATCCTGTTTAAATACGCGACTGATCTGAAAGTTAGAGCGTGGGCTTGCCAAAATTAAAAGATGGCTGTTTATATACAGAAAATATCAAAAGGAATTGTGTCCTCATCATCAGAAGCAAATAATTTACAAGAAATTAGATTTAGAGGCACGAATAAGTAACAAAACATCTTATCTACTTTCGAGTACAATGGTTCATTCATTGTGTTCACGAATGGTTTCTGAATATCTGCCACAAGTGAGCTAACGGACGGAAATAATTGAAGATTATCCCTTCTCCAAGATTTGAAGTGCGGTTGGGCAGATAATATATTTTTGTCACTAACGTAGGTTGGACAGCTCCCTACCCAATGCCTAAATGGTCTAGACGTGTGAGCTTGAATTATGTATCTCGATGTGGAATACTGTGATACGGACGTATTATGAAGCCGCTGCTATTTCTGGGCTACGCTCAAGAAATTGAGTTGATATGAGAAGCTATGGAAACTTTAGCAGTTGAATATACCTACGGCACCGTTCATAATGTTCTATGTTCATTTCATAGTAATTTAGTTTTATTATGTCTATCCGTCTGTCCTAGGCGTAGAAACTGTTAGTATAAGATACTGAAGCAGCTTTCTCTAAAATGTTTTTATTGTGTTAACGAACTTGTAAATATTTAATTTAGGTTGATACTTTCGGATGATTTTTGAACCTATTGATTGCACTAAAACTACGTCGTAACATAGTCTTTTTAGGAGAGGTAGGGCATAGCGATTTATCGCTTGAACTGGAGCAGCCCGACTGGTGAAATACCTTCATCTTACAGAAGACCGCAGCCAAATAACAATCACTCCGGTGTTGTTGTGTTCCTGCGTGTGAGTAAGGTTTCCAGAGCTCCTGGGGGGTGCTACATTAGTAGCAGGGGTCAAGCCTTCAAGGTAAGGGCGACAAGTCCAGCAACAGATTTATTATACTGTACTTATCGCCCTTAAGCTAGGACCTCATTACCACTTAACATCAGGTGGAATGAGGTCAATCTTGAAGTGTAAAATAAAAAAAATAAAAAAAAGTCTCGTGCATCACACTGCAAATAAAATGTCATGTTATATTATTTTATAATATGCTTACCTATGCTTCGGTATATTATTTAACAGTGGAATAAAATCGAAAAATAATTAATATATCAATTTAAATAAGGGCAACCTTTTTCATTACGGTTTATATTTATTTTGACGAAGCAGTAACCTATATGAAAAGTTTGGTTATGAGCTCACTAAATTCCATTACATTGACTCGAATTTACTAACCGAAGGCTTAAATCTGCATATTAAGTCTTTTATTTGTGAATTCGAGTTACTGCAGATATAAAGTACACTGATCCTTTACTTTAGTTTCATTTACATTTTTATACTTTCGTAATACGAAATATTTTATATAATATCTTTTTTTATTTTTTTTAAATTACACTTCAAGATTGACCTCATTCCACCTGATGCTAAGTGGTAATGAGGTCCTTTTTTTTTTTTTAAGGGGGAGGAAATGCGTTTGCGCACCGTACCGCTACCTTGGGGACGGTAGCGGCGTGTGTGGGACTCCCCCGCCCGGAAGGGGCGGGGACTACCCGAACTAAAAACTCCCCCACGCTCTCATCGCCTTTGGTTGGTGCCATGGGTAAACGATAAAAACCATAACAGCCACGGCGCCAGGCGGAATGGTCTTTAGACCCCAACTCGCCCCTCTGAATCCGGGGGTTCGACGGGAACAGCCGAGCGTGCGAAGCTATTCCCGCCCTGTTGCGAAGGACCGTGCAAGGCCGATCGGGGTGTCCCCACACCCACAACCAGCTGGTCCCCGCTAGGAGGCACTAAGCGAACAAATTGTCGCCTTGCGCGTAGCCTCCTACGTCTTCTTATGGCCGGAGCTAGAGGGTCACTCTCCCGCTCCCTCTCTATTGCCTCTTTCTGTAAGATGACGGTCTCGCAGAAGCACGCCACAGCCACCCAGGCCTCGTCGCGCTCGACCATCGCCTCTACCACTTTTGGGAGTGCGAGGTAAGTGGTAATGAGGTCCTAGCTTAAGGGCGACAAGTACAGTATAATAAAACTGTTGCTGGACTTGTCGCCCTTACCTTGAAGGCTCGACCCCTGCTACTAATGTAGCACCCCCCAGGAGCTCTGAAAACCTTACTCACACGCAGGAACACAACAACACCGGAGTGATTGTTATTTGGCTGCGGTCTTCTGTAAGGTGGAGTTATTTCACCAGTCGGGCTGCTCCAGTTCAAGCGATAAATCGCTATGCCCTACCTCTCTTAATCTGTGTTTAAATTTCCAAGTATTACCTATTTAATAGATCTGTGATCTGCTTTACGTTGGAAAATGTTGAATAGCAACTAAATAAATACTATTAGAAAATTGGAATATACAGATAACCGTTGGTTGAATAGTTACTAAATAAAGAAAGTACTACTAAACTATGTAAGGTATATATAGATAATGTCATACATTGTTTGAATCAATTACCGAAGTTACAAACAACAGAAAGCATTATTTATTTCAGCCCAGACATTAATCACGAAAGTTTTGACTTGCCCTTGGTTGATATGACTGAAATGGAGAATCCATTAGTGGGTATCCCATGGTGTAGAATCGTTAATGTTAGCTTTGTTACTGTATTCGTAATGCTTACTGTATTAAAGCATTCGATGAAGGATATTAATAAAAAAACCGCTGAAAATCACACCAAACTCGTCTCAAACTATGTAATAAAGTGACAACCCAGCTCACCCAAACCCAAGACAAATTTTAAAAGTTCGATTTTTAAATTGATCTGGCCGGGAATATAATGCAGTACTTTATTTTCTATATTAAATAACATAAAAAAGTGACAACCTCGCTCTTTCAAACATAAGTAAATTTAAAAAGTTCGATTTTTAAATTGATCTGGCCGGGAATTGAAGCCGCTATTTGAACTTACACCTGATTAGTTACTGTAAGAAAAAAGTGGAAATGTTATCAGAAGGGAATCTAGTTTTGAAACAAGTATACAAATTAATTTACTATCATTAATGCAAAATAAATTGTCTCCTACTACCAGTGTGTTCCAGCAATGTCGTGAGCAAATATTAACAATGCGTATATTTTTAAAAAGAATGTACAGTCATCACCAGATTTTACACTTTGCACAAACAGAGTTAAACAAGCGCCCATTATGATTTATGTGTGCAAATAAAAACTACTTATAAAACGGAACAAAAAATACAATAAAATTTAACAAAACTTTTTCCTTTCCAAACAAATATCATTAATTTATTAGACACCATTAACTGTTGGCCACATTTTCAAACAATCCAAGTCGTTGCTTTTGCCATTTCAATCTCGTATTGCAAACGTCATATAACATAAATTATCTCCAATAAGCTCAAATACACTAACACAGCAAAATATACTATTTTAAATGGTCATAAAAATGAGTACGATGCTGTATCATAAAAAAATACTGATAATTATGTATAAGAATATTTGTAATTTTAAATTATATGGGCGCTAATGCTATAGCAACAATAGTTTGGAAACGATACCGTGAGTTAAGCGATAAAAGCCGCAATCCGGTAATTAATGGGTAAGTATTCCGTCCTAATTAAGTAAGAGATCATATTATGAAAACTTGTAAGTAGGATCATTTTCTTTATAAATCGCTCCACTAGTATGCCCGGACTACTAGTTAAAAGAAACCTGTGCGCAATAGTGACACGCACATAGCTGAATTATAAATAGAATTATCAACCTATTAAAGAAAAAAAATCTCTTGATACCTTTCCATTAAAATTAATACCCAATTAACCTGTTTCATTTTCCCGTATTGACGACTCACAAAATAAGGTTTTATTCCAAGAAAAAGGTGCGATTATGTTCAAGGCTTTACCTTACAAGTTATTGATTAGGTAGTCTGTTTCGCGATACGAAGAAAGATTGAATATAAATATTTCGCTTAGAAATCTGAAAGTTTCTGGAGCAAACTGTACCAACAATTGTTAGACGAATTTCGTCAGCAAACATTTCTTTGTAGGTGCTCCTATTAAAGCGAAATTAGGGAATGTCTTAGCCTGTATTCTTTACAAAGTAGGTCGACGAAGAATAACAAATGCTGGAACTTTTCATGTTTTATATTTATTAGGACAGTGTTTTCTTCCTGTAAGGTGAGGCAAAAAGTCTTTGGGTTATTATACACACGTTTTTAACGTACCTACTATAACTTATTTGTAGCATTTGGCCCGTTTGAATTTATGTCTCTCACATATATGGTACTTTCCGCCCGCGGCTTCGCCCGCGTGGAATTCGTTTATATTTATTTATTTTATTTAATTTAAAAACTTTATTGCAAAAAAAAAGTACAAAAGGTGGACTTAATGCTAGGAGCATTCTCTACCAGTCAACCGTTGGGTCATGCAGATAGTACGTTTATGGGTGCGGTAACAGTAAAAATGTGAGTATGGATAACAACAAAATTAATAATCATAAATAGCAGAAAATTACACACGAGAAAAGAATATTCATACATAAGTTCATGATAAATAAATATAATAATTAAACAATATAATATAAATATATATATATATATATATAAATAAAACAAAGTAATATATATATAAATATATTGTGGTATAAAGCACAACATACACAATTCAATATAAATTGGTAGGAACCAAAAAAAGCGTAAGCTATCATTCCACTTCTTACGTATTTTAAAAAACACCCAGCGCCATCTATCGCGTACCTCAAGAACTAAATAGTGTAAGCTATCATTCCACTTCTTAAGTATTTTAAAAAGCACATTGTTACCATCATCTAGCGCCATCTATCGCCATCTATCACATACCTCATCTCCAATCCATCCATCCAGCTAACTATATTTTTGTTTTCCCTCGGGAACATCATTTTTTTCCGGGATAAAAACTACCTTAATATTTAATCCGGACTTCTAACTTTACGTCTGTCTTCTAAATTTCAAAGCAATCGGTTTAGTAGTTACGGCGTGAAAGCGGAACAAACAAACAAACTCACTTTCCGATTTATAATATTAGTAATGATGAAAAGCATACAAAAAGTTTATTTTTTTTCTAAATAACATTAACTTATTCAGAAACTTGAGTACCTCATATATATGAGTGACCATTTTTAGTATATTTAAAAAATAAGTAAATTCATTGGCAATAAAACAATATAAGTATATCATCTTACTTTACTTTCAACAATATAATTCTTAAAACGTTTGTGTTATTAAAAGTAGAAATGTATTTATAGGCTGTTGTAATATAAAATTCTTTTAAGTATTTTTTATTCATCTTCATTAATCGTTTAGTTCATAACATAATTATATATTTTGCGCTATATTTCAGTGCCTAGTCGGGTTTAAGATAAGAACTGCCTTTTTTCGTGTGTGGGACTCCCCCGCTCTGTCAAAGCGAGAACTTCCCTAAGTAAAAACTCCACCTACCTTCTCATCGCCTAGTAACAGCGCCAAGAGAAACTAAAGACCCATAACAGCTACAGAAGTACTACTTAAGTACTTGTTAAAACATGTTAACTTCAAGAAATATCAAAGAATCCTTATGGCTATCAGTATATCAGTCTAGTTCCATTAGTTTTCTGTCGACTAGTTCCCGACGCGGAGTATTCAATTAAGTGGCCCAAGTGGAGCGGAGCGGCTAAAGAAGACGGCAGATAGCATCGTGAGAGTAGAACGAACATCGGGTTTAAGATAGGTACTGGGCACTTCAGCTTACTGAATCGAGCGCCATGTCCTTTTTTATTTATTCTTTATTTAGTTAAGTGCGTATATTTTTATTTCTTAGCCGCCTAGGATGCGACGCATGAGTAAATTTTTATCGCGCTCATAATAAATATCAATGTCGATAAAATTCAGTGCGTTACCTGTTGATTGGCTACAAATTCGTCTTTTGCAAGAAAATTTACGTATACTGAACTTGTATTGACGATTTATAATTGCTTTTGTAAAGTTTACATGAATAAAGATAATTTATATTCTATTCTGTTGGTTGGCTTATCATGCTTTCCGACTTTTTTAAGCTTACAGCAACATCATTATCATCATTAAACCCGATATCCAGCGGGAAAAAAAATACTGTGAGCGGTTTTATAGTTTGGTTAGAATATTAAATGACCTGATTGTGCAGGCTTCGTCGTACTTCAGAAGGTATCTTAAGCTATAGTTCCGAATTAGTCAGTTTTTAGTGTTTTTTTTTTAAACATTTTTCTTGTCAATAAATAAATAAAAGATGGACCGGGAATTAAACCCAGGACCACAGAGATGTTGCGACACCAAAGTCCGGTCTGCTCACGTTTCAACAATGGATGTCGTCAAAATTTCGGTCGTTAAATTGTTAAATGATGATTAGGTAATTACTGCGATTAATAGATGAATCATTTAATATGAAACAAAACTGTCGCAAAAGTTTGCAATTAATATTTTTAACAACCTAAGCTTGTGAGGTAGCCATCGGAAATAAATTTAATGTCACATTTTTCACTTCTGAAAACTATAGCTTAATGAGATGCTCATTAAAAATCAGTGTGATTTCGCTTTCATCTGTTTACGTCAATATTCGCTGAAAATTGTACGCTTGATCACAATACAGACTATTATAACTGACAATATGTTAATTTAATAGAATTCTCAACAAGAGATAAACGTTATTGGAATACCGACTGCTTTTCCGGAAAATGTTACCACAAATTTAACGCCTTCATCCGATTTATTTATAACTAGCTTTTGCCCGCGACTTCGTCCGCGTTTTCGTCGTTTTTCGTAAAAAAGTAGTATATGTCCTTCCTCAGGGTTCAGTGGTTTTGATGTGACAGACAGATTAACTTTCGTATTTTAGTAGGGAAATATAATATGTCAATCCACAATACTGTTAAAAAATATCGCAATAAGGAACCGCAGAATATTATTATTAATAGCTGTGCCCCGAGACCATCAGCGTGTAACTCCTTGAATAATTTTTAATTTGAACGAATATTTTACAATATAACAACAAAAGAAATTCAAATAAACTATTTAAACACTAAAAGTCGCGCTGATAAGCACGGTTTCTCAATATCAATTATTGTCTGTCAATAAGGTCGATCGCTCTGAACGCATCAACAGCCAAATATTGAATGAAGCTCGCTCTCGGACCTCCCGCCTTTTTATACCCTACCGCCGCCGCGACCCGTGTCGAGCGCGGCAACCGTTACACAAAAATAATCCTTATAGCATGATTCAGTATTCACGTGCGACGGCGCGATGGCTTATTTCATGTATAAGTTTGGTGTTTCTATACCGATTTCTATGATTCTTTTTTTATTGAATAGGTAATAATGATAACTTTTTTTAAATTAGGGATGAATGAGAGTATTATAAACGTAAGAGTAAACAAATATAATCAGAATGCTCCGAAATGCTAAGCTATCAGGAGTTACACGTGTTATTGTGAGTCAACCATAAAAGATAGACATATGCTGTTGCGGGATATTTTTTAGTCAATTTTATGTAAAATATTTCTGTCATACATAATTTCTATGTAACTTTAACCATTAAGGCTGCACACGCGACGGAAGCTTAAAAAATGGAGTAACTTCTCCCGTTTTCCCAACATTTCCCTTCACTACTCTGCTCCTATTGATCGTAGCGTAATGAAAAGTATACTATAACCTGCCCAGAAGTATGAAGAATAATTGTACCAAGTTTCGTTAAAATCCGTCGAGTAGTTTTTGTTTCTATAAGGAACATACAGACAGACAGACAGACAGACAGACAAAAATTTTACTGATTGCATTTTTGGCATCAGTATCGATCACTAATCACCCCCTGATAGTTATTTTGAAAATATATTTCATGTACAGAATTGACCTCTCTACAGATTTATTATAAGTTTATTTTGAAAATATATTTCATGTACAGAATTGACCTCTCTACAGATTTATTATAAGTATAGAAGATAGTAATTCCAATGTGCTTTTGTTCAAGAACTATGTTTGAAACGAGTTCATGGCATCAAATCTTACTAATACCAACTTAAATTTAAAATAAAAGTTTAAAAAACATTGTACGTAATCAATTTTATTTTAGAACCTACTTTTATTTAATCCTGCATATCGAACGTGACCTTATTCTTGATTTTATTTCCATATTTCAATCCGCTTACTTTTAAATATTCCTAGCCTAAAAATGTAATTTAATAAATTTATTAAACTCCACAGACATTTTGAATGGCGTTTTATAATGCTGTCTAACATACGTGCCCCTCACAAATCGTGATTTTGAGATTGAAAAAAGGACATTAAAATACGTTCGAGAGTTCATTCAAGAGTCGAATTATTATTCAAATCAGCACGCCTCATTTTTGCTTGGTATTTTTATATTTATTTTTACTTTGAGTTGTTTTTTTGGGCTACGGGTAAAACTGGTTAAATATCTCGATATAAAAAAGATATAAAAATTAAGCTTTAACATTTTCATAATTTAATTTGTTGTAATTTGATTTCGATTATGATAAGAAACAGACAATAAAATATTAGGAAACGCTATTACGTCTTCGTTCTGAAAAATACTTGTGTATTTTACATAATGTAAAGTTTTTTTATTTATAATTTAAGTTTTCAACATAATATTGTAAAAAAATAATAATCGACATTTAGCATAGTAAAAAGTGACCGATAGTAGTATCGGAAAGATATTGACACGAAACTCAGTATGTATCTTAAGGTAGCCGTGCTTAACTTACTGCTATGTATATTTGGTTTGATGAGAAACATGTCAAAAAAATATCAAAGTATGTAGTTTTGAAAAAGTAGCTGGAGCAGACCGGTCCCCAAAGGTGGCACATGTTCACTATATGCTAGCCATCATTTCACGCAATTATTTTTACAATTTCAAACAAACAATTTTACAAACAATATTAGGATTATAATCTAGATGTAAAATCTACTTGTCCTTGTATCTAACATTTGTTTTGATTGTAATCTGTTTTGTTTTCCAAATAAATAAATAAATTTTATTTTGCACCCATGATACCCCTCTTTCTGATGCAGAAAATTGCATTCGCATTTAATCCTGCTCCTCAATACCTGCAGATTCAATTTGTAACATCTAAACGTCACTTTCAGCTGACTGGCAGCTACTAGATTTATTAAGTTAGATCTCTATATTCTTGTCTGTTGAGTTCCTTATTTTCTGTTTGAGTTATATGCGATTTTTGTAGGACGAGTCGACAGGAGTTATCATATCGGCTATCAGGAAATTGAAGTCAAGAATTTATATAGCAGATATGTTTATTTTGATTTTTTTTAAATATTGCATTTCAAGATTGACCTCATCCCACCTTATGTTAAGTGGTAATGAGGTTCTAGCTTAAAGGTGGCAAGTACAGCATAATAAAGCTTACTGGACTTGTCGCCCTTACCTTGAAGGCTCGACCCCTGCTGCTGATTTAGTGCCCCTCCAGGAGCTCTGAAAACTTTACTCACTCGCAGAAAAACACCAACACCGAAGTAGTTGTTATTTGTCTTCTATTAGGTGGAGGTATTTCACCAGTTGGAATAATTTTACAAAATGAATAATTTCATTATGTAAGGTGTCGCTTTAAATTGTATTTAAAACCATTTCAGTCAATAGAGAGTATTTTCTGTTTACACTTATAATAAAAACTTGCAGTTCGTAATTAGTTATAGCCACGACATAAGTGCGCTGCTTAGTACAAAAAGTACAGTATGACATGTTTGAAATCGTAAAAATTCTTCAAGAAGATCTCCTAAAATATCTGAGATTTAATTCAGAATATTAACAATTTCAATACCTCTGTCTTTCTCACGACCGTTCTCTTCGCTCCTCAGACAATCTCAGCATAAGCATTCCACGACATCATACTGAGTTCTTCTCCAAGTCTTTCACTGTGCAAGCCATCCGGCTTTGGAACACTCTGCCCACCGAAACTCGACAATCCCTCACTAAGGGAATTTCTAAATTAAAAGTTCGTGAATTCTTTTATTCCTCCCCCTCTACATAAAATTTCGTTTGCTCAATTGTTTGCTTTATTTATTCACTTGTTTGCATATATTTATATATATTATTTTGTTTTATATATATATACTTATATTATATTGTTTAATTATTATATTTATTTATCATGAACCTATGTATGAAAATTCTATTCTCGTGTGTAATTTTCTGCTATTTATGATTATTAATTTTGTTGTTATCCATACTCACATTTTTACTGTTACCGCACCCATAAACGTACTATCTGCATGACCCAACGGTTGACTGGTAGAGAATGCTCCTAGCATTAAGTCCACCTTTTGTACTTTTTTTTGTGCAATAAAGTTTTTAAATAAATAAAAATAAAATATTAAATTTAGCTCTTAATTATAAAGAGAGTGAACTCTTCGGACGGACGTCGAAATACCAGAATAATTTTAGTTCGTTAAGTAGCTGTTAAAAAATATTGGATACGTTTTTTTATTTGCTAAATCGATGAAAAAAGACTTAGATAAAGTGATGCTAAGTTGCAGGATGGGAGCTCGTTACGTCATTGGCACGCAATCAATGTATCCACTGATAACGTCATTCGACAATTTGAGTAGGTGAAAAATGCAAAAATACGAGTTTCATATTTTTGGATAATCTAACAGACGGCTGAAAACAATTTTAACCCGCTTCCATATTTAGCTCAAAGAAACAACCACCCGTTAAATAAACCAATAACAATGTTGAACGAACAAAGCGGAAAAGATTTACCTACACATTCATGGTGAGAAGTTGAGGCTGAGCGGTCCTTGTTTCCAGTGTCCACGCAAAGGCACTTTGCCAAAAATCCCTTGTTCATTTTACTATTCATGTTATTTAGTACCCACGTCCCATCTCCATGTTGACACAGAAAACTCGATTTGTCCCTCGCTGCTCAATACCTGCATATTGAATTTGGTACGTCTGAACGTCGCTACCCGCTGACTGGCAGACAGAGATTACGAGATCTCTAGTTTATGTCCTGAGATATGCTGAGTTTCTGATATTTATTAGAGTTTATATCCGGAGCTATGCTAAATCGTCATCAGTTCTCACGAAATTGGAGCTAAGGACTGATAGTTTGACTTGCGTTTGTGTTAAAGGTGTAGTATGGAATTATGAACAGTAAAATAGTCCTCATATACCAGTTGTGTTCGTACACAATAAACATCATTACATATACACTGTACCTATTGTTCCTAGGAAAGCTTGATCAGCCCCTCTTTAAATATTGACTGCTCTGCAATAACCACTGAATGTGGCGCTAATAAATTGAAACCTTTCCTTGAAAGCTTCGGTTTTTGTCAGCTCACCTCAGAAGGTAATAGTAACAGATATTAAATATATTAAAGCTTTTTATTAAGTAAAATGTAACTCGAAATCAAACGTGGAGTCCATTTTGAAAAGTGGGCGTTTACTATTGTGTTTCGCAAACTCAAACCGAGAACTGAAGCCAATAGTTTTCGCAAAAATTGGTCGATCAGATGTTGTTAATTATAAGTAGGAGAATTTTAATTAAACACAAAATAAATCAGAATAAATATAATTGTTGAAATATTAACGATTCCAACTGTCAATCCTGCCACCCACCATTTGATTAAATTATGAGCTACGATAATAATCTGAATTGCAAATATTATGTTTTAAGCGATGAATAATTTCCTGTTTAACTATTTCAGATTGCCGGCCTGCATTTGACAGCTTTGCGCATCAATAGATATAATATCGGCTAAGCAAACATGCGCATTTATATCTTTGTATTTGTTATTGGAAACAAATAGTTACAAAATTTGAACATTATTTAAGTTTGGTATTTTATATTTGAACGCATGAAATAGACTCGCATCGGTTTGCACAAATATTAGCATCATGTGATGTATGAAATGAGAGATGTATATTTGTTTACCAACCGTAATGGAGCAAAGCATTCTAGATATAAAGAAATAACGAATATCATTGGTTTTATATAATTTATAATTTTAAATGTGACTTTGTTTATTTTCATTCTCATCACATTGAATTTATTGTAGTAAAGAATAACTAAAGTAGGTACAGTTAGTAACAGTAAAAAATATATAAGAAACAAAAAACATTAAAAAACCTACACATAAAAATTTGTCCCAGGTCACTGCCAAGGGGGATGGTACCAAGAAGGCTGGCTGATTTCCCTCTTTGTATGGCCAGACTTATTTTCTGGCCAAGGAAAAAGCCAGCCCTGTGGTCTCCCGACGCTTCTTTAAGCAGTTTCTTCTTTATTTAATTATAAATGCTAAACCAAATTCAATTGAGTTCAGGGCGTCTACTCTCAAAAACGAAATATGTCGGATCCGATGACGTTTACCGATTTTTATTGCTCATAATCGCAACCAACTCACTTCGAATGCGAATAAAGCGTTATCAAAAAACAAAATATTATTTATACAAATCAAAAACCACGTTTTAATTCCCTAACTTTTGATCAATCTTCAAAAACGAAACCTTTCGTTTGTTTGTTTCGTTGTTGGGAGTAGACCCCCAGAGACTAAAATGTCAGTTATAAGTAAAAGTGAGTCGGTGTGTGCAAGATGTAGAAGATGACTATTTTTGGGAAAAGGTTACAGAAAGAATGACTCTTTTTTTTGACCAACTTAATATACTACAGGCTTGGCTCTTGACAGGAGAGTTCAAAAGTTTAAATCTATCTACTCGTATTCATTACTAAGCAAACGGGAAAAAACAGTAATTAATGCAAAGCAAATGTTCACTTGACATTTTGCTAGAAGTTCCTATTTTGGCTTGACAATATTACGCTTATACATATATCCCAGATCGAGAATCGAACCCGATACTTTACATACTTCAGGATTCAGGTTCTTGAATAAGGGAGCTATAAATATATGACATGGAAGCAGTTACGTCGAGTTTCAGTTCAATTTGACGTCAGTTCCACTTTCTGATTCTCTGGGGACACAAGTTGCACTATCGAATTTGAACCCTATACCGGTCACTGCCAAGTCAACTGCCAAAATTTGAACCCTATATCTGATATAGTATTCTGGTTAGGATCTCTTTATACTTTCGTTCGTAATAGTTTTGTTTATCGGAATCATTCACAATTAGAAATTTTATCAATGGCATTCAGTTTCAAGAGTTAAGATAGAGAATTCTAAAACACATTTCGAATTTATTCCATAAAACCTGAGCCGAGAGCATTCAGCGGTTGTTCATTAATCAAATGAAAATATCTTATGACGACCTCCGTAGCCGAGAGGCGAGCAGGCCGAACTTTGGTCACCGCGCCATCTCTGAAGTTCCGGTTCGATTACCGGTTGGGTAAATGTGGAAAACTTTTTTATATTGTCTCGGGTCTGGATGTTGTGGTACCGTTGTTATTTGTGATTTCTGTGTTTGAGCCACTTGCCACAGTATCCGTGCAATGTATGAGATGAGATATCTTGCTCATATCCTTATTTTAAAATGATTACACCGATTACTCTTATGAAGTATGGATAATAATTAGTACATCATTGCAAAACTTTTCATAATTCATTAGTCATTAGATTACCATTTTCGGAAGGCTCTTGTTATCACACGTTTTTACTCGATAGACTCTTAAAAACAGTTAGTAAAAACATATAAAAAATTACGTTTCTGAATTTTGTTACTCTTGTGCCTCTCTGGGTAGTAGCGTAGCCTAACGCAATGAAGACTTGCGTTTGAAATATTATGTACATACTGACAGACAAGAGATGTAACACACTATAAAACTAAAACATAGCCAAAGGAAGTCTAAATATCTAAGTCTATATGCCCAGCTTTCAAAAATCCGCTTTTATGTTATGTGTTTCGAAATGTTGGTCCTTCGAGCCGGATAGTCACAATTTATAACACTTAAATGACCCAGTCGAATGGCAACGGCCGTGACGTGGAAATGGGATAGTGTTGCATTATTTGAATTTCGTTTACGCGGCCCTGTCGCGCCTACAAAGAGGGTTTGACACATTGGCGATTGTGATCGTTCGACGCGCGTATATTGGATATTCTTTATCCCGGATTTAGATTAAACGTTGTAACATTTCATCGCCACCGTATTTGCTACTGGACCGGGAAAGTCAATGGCTTTGTTAGATTTGCTACAGTATGTTGGACACAGTTTTTGGGATGAAAGAAAATGTCAAAGCGCTTATATCGATTATGAATTTGGAAGGTTATGCTATTTTTGAAGTTAAAAAAAAAAACAAACTTTCGAAACAAAGTAAGCTTTCATTCAACTTGAAACGTTAGAACTGTTATATAATTTATACTGTATTCATGTAGAGTGAGTTCCGTAAACTAAATTTTAACCATTAACTGACATGTAGATTATGAGAAACATCATATTTTTGTCTACATTGACGATCTGGAAACCGCCAATACTGGTTGAATTTTACGAGAATCAGTTCTCCAAAATTCAAATCGCCTAACAGATCAATTCATGTAGGAACATCTCACATTAAAATTAGTACATTGTTTCTAACTGATACCTAGAACAGGTTTGTTACTCGTGTGTTAACAGGCACATCGAGCAAGCTAAATGGTTCGGCATATATAACTTCTGCCGATGACCCACAGCCGAACAATTATTCAAATATGCGGACTGTAGCGGAATTCGCTTTGTCTGAGAACCTGCAATAATCTATTCGTATTGGCTGACAACTATTAATACTAGCATAGTTTTAAGAAGAAACTATAGTATAGCTACAGCTTCAAAAGGTATAGAATAAAAAGAAACAGTTCTGTTTTAAGATTAAATTAATTCCGAACGTCCCGTTTTAATTGGAACCCAAAAAGGATTTGTTTTAAGTTTTGTTTTGGGCACAAAAAATAGCACTCTCATACTAAAAAAACTATGAAGCAAACGTTGGTTGAGAATTCCAACTACTGTGTAATTCCTAAAAGTTTTTCTTTTAAAACGGGCACTAGGTACCACTAAAATGTCTTCCTACATCTCCTTGCCTTAGTAATATCGCGAAAAACAGATTTCTTAAACAGTTGACTAAATATTGCCACTTTAAATAGTATCTGGGTTCTGGGTTTGATTACCGAGTCGAGTAAAGTATGTTTTGAATTCTCCGAACATAGCTCAGGGTTGTGATTACCAAACCACATTTGCCTAGTGGGCTGATTAGTCAGTACTCATTGTGGTAACGATCAATGGATTTCAAAGGTTGATATCTTAGTCCTGCTGAGGGATTTTACCTCCATACAGGATGTTACATACGTTCTATCATGCTGCATGTTTAAATAACAGACTAATTAATCATCTCTAGGAAATTAAATTAAAGACTTGTGGAAACTTAAGGTGAATATATATATTATTATTTAGGCAGCACAGAGTTTAAGGAAAAACTTTGACAGAGTTCAAACAAGAATAGATATTATGTTTCCAGCTTCATTCTTTGCGATTTATATTAACATAATGTAGTAGCGTTGCCACGCTACAGCCTTCTAACACGATTTTGAAAGAAATAATTTTTAAAAAGTCACTAAACTGACTAACGTAGTCAACATCCCCACTTCCTGCTACCCCACTACCGACATACCTGACATCGGCCCCTGTCGATCGAGTTCGTGCTCATTCTGCGTTTTCGTGCTGTAGCCTTCGCACGTCTACAGATACTTTTAGTAAAATTTTAAGTAAACCGTCTCTCAACATGGGGAAGAAACGAAAGTACGAAGACATGGATGACGAAAAAATATTAAGGAAAATCAGAAAATTGCAGGAAAAAATACAGAACCACCAGAATAAAGAAAAAGCTTCAGAAAAATCACCAAGTACACGTCATGACTTATTAAATGCGTAACTGCCACACTGGGCTTTTACCGTTTAAATAAATATGTTGCGAGCTTACCATACTGGGTACTCTCCTTCATTACTAAAAATCGGCCTTGGGCTTGTTTCAGGTTCTTACAGACCTAAAGACACTGATGTCCCTCTAAACGAGGAGAACGAATCTATTTACATGCCGCCAAGTGAATGGGCTGGCACGCTTACACCAATGCCTGAGCAATTTTATGTACCACCAGAATCACCTGAAAAGTTGATCAAATCTCCACAAAACATATGCCTGTCACCTCAACCACGCCCATCTTCCGCACCAGTAGAGCCAGTGGCACTTGCTGAAGATATCCTCGACGATTCTATACTAAGCATCCTTGGTGACGCGCCAAAACCTGACATTTTTTTTTGGGAAAAATATTCATAAAGTCGTATCTGCACGATGGCAGGATATACTAGCTAAAGGTCTACCCAAAGATACTAAGGAGTAACTTGTAAACGAATACCTAATTCCGGCAAATTGCGACTTATTGGTGCCACCAATCTTAAACCCAGAGGCCAAGGCGGCACTTCCAGAAGCAATGGTGAAAAGAGATTTTTCTCTTACTAAAAAGCAAAAACATATTTCTGCAGCGTTAGCAGCCTTAGCTCAGGTGACCGACATGATACTCTCCAATGATTTTTCAAGAGAAAAATTACTTAAGCCGTAAAGCGACGCCAGTCGTCTTTTGTGCGGTAGTCACAACCTGGAAACGAGAACTCGTCGAAGTTTCGTGATATCCTCCATCAACAATAAGCTAAAAGGGGCACTAATAGATACAAGTAGAGACAAATTTCTTTTTGGAGAAAATCTTACAGAAAAATTAAATGCCGCAAAGTCAATTCAAAGATCAGGAGACACACTGAAGACACAAAATCGACCGCAACTTATTAGAAACCAATACTTCCAACCAACCAAATTCATAAAGAAAAATCAAAAGTTCAATTAAACCCCAAAGCCCTGCATCCGAGACAACCGGTGAACAAATTCGATTCAGGGCAAGTTCGGTCAGCAGCGTACAAAGTGCCTCCAGCCGCCGGGCCCCGGACACACCCGCCGTCCCGCCGAGCGCGATCGCCGCCGCCGCCTCCGCCGCCGCATCGCCACCAGCACTATCGTCGCTAGAATCACACCAAATAGAGGTACAGTACGCTGGTCGTCTCTCTTATTACACTCGCAAGTGGGCACAGATTACTGATGATAATTCGGTACTCGCTTGGGTCAAAGGTTATACTATACCCTTTCAATCAATGCCTGTACAGTTTTCGCAACCCTACAATTATCCCAAATCAGACCAAGAGTCCAGAGATTTCGACATTGCAATCCAAAAGTTATTAAAAATAAAAGCTATATCAAAATGTGAACATGTAAAAGGGGAATTCATTTCTAGCATTTTCTTAGTTCCGAAACCAAATGGAGAGAAAAGATTTATTTTAAATTTAAAAACATTAAACAAATTCATTATTAAAAAACATTTTAAAATGGAAGACTACAGGACGTGTTTAAAATTAGTTAGCAAAAACTGTTTTATGGCTTCAATTGATTTAAAAGACGCTTATTTTTTAATTAGTGTTGAAAGGTCTCACATAAAATACTTAAGATTTAATTATAACAACAACCTCTATGAATTTAATTGTTTACCTTTTGGCCTTTGTACAGCGGCTTTTGTTTTCACTAAGATACTAAAACCTGTAATGCAATATTTAAGATCTATGAATTTTATATCGGTCATATTTTTAGACGATATTCAGTGTATCGGCCGTACGTACAGAGAATGTGAGAAAAACGTACAAGCCACCATATCAATTCTTAAAAGAGTCTTATGGTTTTTGGAAAGAAGACGAACTCAATCTGCATATAAATGAATTAGAAATTCGAGCAGCTTTTTTTTTCGCCTTAAAAATATTTGCCAAGGATTTACAGAACTGTGAAATTTTACTTAGAATTGATAATATGACAGCAATTTCTTCTATAAATAGAATGGGTAGTGTTCTGTTTCCTCATCTAAACAACATTGTAAGACAGATTTGGCAGTGGTGTGAAGAACGTAAATTGTTTATCTTTGCATCTTATATAAATACTAAAGAAAATTTAGATGCCGACAGACTATCACGTAAAAAGTTTAATGACACAGAATGGGAATTAGCCGACTTTGCATTTTTAGAAATAAAAAATATTTTGGGAAACCCTGAAATCGATTTGTTTGCATCTCGTCGTAATGCTAAATGTCAATGTTATATTTCATGGAGAAGCGATCCTGATGCATAGGCTGTTGATGCCTTTACTATAAGCTGGAAAAATATTCTCTTTTATGCTTTTCCACCATTTTCACTTATTCTTAAAACAGTTCAAAAAATCATCAATGACAAAGCAGAAGGCATTGTTGTTGCTCCCTATTGGCCAACGCAACCTTGGTACCCACTTTTCAATAGTCTGATTGTACCCAAATCAAAAATTATATTTGATCCAAACATAAACCTTTTAATGTCTCCTTTTAGGGAATCTCACCAGCTACACCGCAGCCTCCGTTTGATTGCCGCGAGGTTGTCAGACAAGCTTTACTGAAAAGATCTTTATCAGTCAGGTCTGTCGAAATAATGCTAGCTTCTTTGTCCGAAAATACATACAAGCAATATGATGGTGCTATAAGGAAATGGATTGATTATTGTAAATTACATACTTACGATTATACTTCTGCTTCAATACCTATTGTAATGCATTTTTTAACTGAAGTATTTGATTCTGGTGCCAAATATGGTACTATTAATAGTTATAAATCCGCTTTGTCCCTGTTACTTGGTAACAGTATTTTAAATGACGATAGGATTAAACGTTTTATGAAAGGAGTTTTTCAGATTAAGACCAACAAAACCAAAGTATGCCTTTACGTGGGATCCTAGCACTGTATTAAACAATTTGGCTCAAAAATGGCCCAATAATAATCTTAATCTAGAAACCCTTTCCAAGAAAACTTTAACTCTGTTGGCCCTAGTTACTGCTCATAGAATACAAACTTTTGCTTTGATAAAACTTGAAAATATTTCAATTACTACTTCACAAATACTTATAAAAATACCTGATATAATAAAAACGTCTAATCCTAACTCATTTCAACCATTTCTAAAACTACCATTTTTTCATGCAAGACCTGAAATTTGTCCAGCCAAATGTTTACAGGAATACTTAAATAAAACTAATGACCTGCGTAAAAACTGTAATTTTTTATTTATAAGTTATAAAAAACCGTACAATAAAATTTCTTCACAAAGAATGAGTCACTGGATTAGAGACGTTCTTGTCAAAAGTGGGATTGATACTTCCATCTTCTCGGCACATAGCACCCGCCACGCGTCTACGTCGGCGGCCAACAGGCTTGGAGTAGGGATAGACTTGATCAGAAAAACTGCTGGCTGGTCCAACTCCTCGCTTATATTTGCCAAGTATTATAACAAAGATATAATCTCTTGTGACGACAGTCAATTTGCAAAAGCAATATTATCTTCTTTGTAATTTATAATTAATGTGAAGCATAATTTGCTTACCTGTAAATAAAGTTGATTAATACAATATTCTTTATTTTTATTTACATAGATACCAAAACTATACTTACATAGAACTATACCTACCTATATATATTTTATTCGATAACATTTTATTTAAAATCTCTAAACATCTACATTATGTTAATATAAATCGCAAAGAATGAAGCTGGAAACATAATTGAAAATCAAACGAACTTACCAAGTGAAGTTCGATGCCAATTATGTGACAGCTTCATTCGACGCGATTTATATACACCCTCCCGATATGTTCACTATGATTGATAGAAATTTTAACATATGATATGAATATGAACACAATAAACAAATCGTTACCCTACCCCATAAATAAAATGTAAAAGTTTATTACACACAAACTAATTTTAGACATGATCTTACTAAGTAGGTAAATAAAAATAACATTTCTTTAAACTTAATGAGCACGAACTCGATCGACAGGGGCCGATGTCAGGTATGTCGGTAGTGGGGTAGCAGGAAGTGGGGATGTTGACTACGTTAGTCAGTTTAGTGACTTTTTAAAAATTATTTCTTTCAAAATCGTGTTAGAAGGCTGTAGCGTGGCAACGCTACTACATTATGTTAATATAAATCGCGTCGAATGAAGCTGTCACATAATTGGCATCGAACTTCACTTGGTAAGTTCGTTTGATTTTCAATTATAAAAGTTTCAACTCAAATAAGGAATACCTAGTCAGCTTGCACAGTGCTATGATTATTATAAAAATAGGTTTTACATAATCCCTAAGAAAACAGTTAATTAACACTCCTGTTACATGCGACATTATTTCGGAATAAAAATATCTGCTACGAAAATAATTTTAGTTGGTTGTAACTTTTAATGCAAGCAAAAGAGGCATAAAAAGCGCCTAATTCCCAGTGGATTTATCTACCAGTTATGAAATAAAATGACTGTTCATGAAATTTACTTATTAGGCTATCTATTTTAGAAAGTTAATCTAGTATTTCATCTAGGTATCATTCGTCCAGACATTCTTATAAACTTTTGCATTTATAATAATGTGTAATTAAAAAGGTTAAAGTAGTAGATTCCCATCACGATGTTGGCATTTCCTTTCCAACGAGAAAATCGGAGACATAAAATTTCTCGACACAAATCCCGACTTCAGAACGCTGGCTACATTAATGCCGGTGTCAACCAGGGCATGGTCGCGACTGATAGGGCTAACAAACTCAAGTCGCCTCCCGAGAGTGCCCGATAAACAGTTTACCGTGAGCATCAGTACTTCAGACATAATTTATTTGATACTAAAAGCTGCTCGATGCCTTGGAAATCGATTCGTCTTTTGAGATCTTGGCTGCACCATTTCTGTGGACTGCTAGAATTCACTATTTGACTTTAAGATATTGCATAACTAAACATCAAGGCACATTCATATGATTTAAGTTACGTCATGTGCGTGCATATCTTTATCTGAACTTAAAGAGGTTTAAAATGTTTTCTTGTATTTGTTTGATCACCTATAGTGATACGTAGAAGTTTTAATAGATACTAAAGTTTGTTGGCGTTTTCGCAAATAGGAATACAATTATGAAATACCCAAAATATAATCTCGTTTAACAATAAATTCATGGTGACTTATTAATTTTGGACTTGTGGATATGGTTTCCTAAACGCAAGCATTTACAACTTAATTTCAAGCTTTTGGTTGTGAAGTTGGTTTTTGTAAGAGAGATGAAGGAAAAACACGGTTGATCTGATTGAGTAGGTACATTTTGTTTATTGTTTAGCCAAACAGCTCGCGACAGCTAACACTACACAACGACTGTTATACCGTCAGAGCCGAGGCCCAAACCCACAAAGAGGCACCCTCTGGCAGTTGTTTAAATTTTTAGGGGTGTGAGGTTAGCTCCGTTCCCCCGAAAGTCCGGTGAAGATGAAAAGGTCATCTGCAGCCAACAGCAGTATGTCAGTTAGGAAAAAAATTACAATCATTTGAGGTTTTGAAAACTAATTTGAAGAATGAAATATTTATTTAGGTATCACAAGTGTCAAATATCTAAACTACCAATCATAAAATTGGTACGCGAAAGAAACGAGTTGATACTGTAACGAATGGGGAATGACTCTGTGGTTTCCCTGTTGGGAACATGAAAATTTGGTTGTTTAGCAAGGAAGCGCCTAAAGATAAACAGACAAACAAAAAACCTCAAATAAATTACGCGGACTTGTGAACAACGTCACAATATTTAACCGCGGCAAACAGAGATTCTTAATTTACCGTCAGCTGCGCGTATCATAAAATTATATCGTGAACAGAGCAAGTGTCGCGGAGATGAGCCCCAGGGGCAGCGTGTCGGCGTCATGATTGCAAATATTAATGAATCGTGTGAACCGAGCCTTACATGCGGGATTAAAATGCAAGCGTGCGGAGCAAATCATTACGATGCGGACTCCGAGTAGAGGTTGTACGAGTAATTTATTTGGAGTTGCGGATGTTTGTTATTGAATTGTTATATAAGGTTATGGTTGCATCTTTTGGGCTTTGAGTACCAAATAAAGAATGTTAGGCCAGTGTGTACGGCGCCTACGAAAAATCTTTTGTTATTACTACGGACACTTTTTGATAAATTAAACTATAAAGGGATGATATAACGTTAGATGATTAAGTATCTCTGTTTGGTCGGACAAATAGATTATTAGAAATTAGAATATAAAAACAAACAATTACTCAGATACATTGCTGTAAAATTTAGCGCGAAGGTACTTTGCTTGTTACGAATTAGTGACTCCACACTGATCATTGATGCGCTGTAAAGGTACGCTAAAAATGCGTTTTCAATGTATTTTAAAAATGTAACTGACGGACTAAATAAAATCATTGTTTTTTAACGAGTCAGCATATTTTTCATTGTTCTACAATAATAATTCCTAATCTGGAAATAAGTAGTTGGAAGCTTTCAAAATCAAGACGAGGCTCCAGGTCTACCAACCAAGTGGTTGTTATTTAATGTATGGGTTTGGCATTTCAAATTCAAATTCAAAATTCTTTTATTCATGTAAATTACACCAGTAATATTCGACATGACCTGACCTAAATAAGTGAAATAAATTTATTAAAATTTTGTATCACTTACAAGTAGTACTAGTACCAGTGAAGTTTATCTATATATATTTTTATTTCTTATAATCTAAGTATTACTGAAAAAATTTTTATTAAGTAAAAGTTATTAGGTAAACTTTTTTTATCTCATCAGGATATGAAGGTACAGATACGTGGTATTAAAACGAGCTTCGTTTAAGTTAAACACTTGTAAACAGACTCCTTATTAAGTATATGTCCCCTTCTTCTCGGATCTTGTGTTGAACGGACGTGTCTGCGATTTTAAATTTAAATTTAATTATATTCGCGTGACTCCGCCCCCGGGCCTTGGAGCAGTGACTGCCTGGTGGCGCCTCCGCCCTGTGTCTCCGGAGCCTCTACGCTTCGCGTGCGGCTGTTGATGCGGTGGATGACCCGCGGCGCTTTTTGTTCGGTCGTTGGATTTGAACCGGCGACTTTCTGCATCTCGCGGCCCGGGTGTGTGCAATCTCGACCGCGGAAGAGGTGAGCGCTCGCGACGAAATAAGACACAACTTGCTACTAGCCCATCTATCAACGCGTCTCGCGGCTACGATATCCAGGCCGCCTACGAGCTACGACGCCGCTACGTTACCCCGTGCGCTACGAAATCTGCCGCTTACATCAGCCGTGTGCTGCGCCGCGCTACGGGACTACTATCTACAAACACACGTAAGATGCCTTTAAAACGCACTCCACCGCCCGCCTCCCCTGCGCCGTCGGCCTCCCCTAGCATGTCGGTCACCCCCGCACCATCGACTTCGTCATCGATGGCGGCAAAACCAAAACAACTCAAATCCAACAGTTTGCAAGTGGGAAGTATTGGCCCCCAAGATATTTGTAACATCACCGTTCGGAAGACGAGGACCCCACAGTCATCTGATTGTGAAGAATGTGACGGCAATCTTTCTAGATTTATGTCAGATATCCGGCTCATGTTTAAGGAGTTCCAGAAGCAACAGGACACTAAATATGATAAGTTGCTAAAATCTGTTGATGACATAAAGGCCTCCTTGGAATTTCTATCACTGCAAAATGATGCGCTTACGGCCCGGGTAAATAAATTGGAGGCCGAACAAAATTCTTATCAGCAAACAATCGCCATACTGGAAAACAAAATGGAACATGACGAGCGTTATGCGAGGGCTTCGTGTATAGAGATAAAAAATATCCCTGCACTGAAGACTGAATCAAAACAATCACTCGTGGAGACTGTCAGTACCATAGGGAAGGAGTTGAACATTGATATACAACAGGGGGACATCAGAGACGTTTTTAGAATCAACTCGAAACAGCAGGAAAATCGCACCATTATAGTCGATCTCGGCAGCGTACTAACTAAAGAAAAAATCATTACCGCCTACCGTGGAAAAATCAAAGCAAAGAACCATCTGACAACAGAAAAACTGAAAATCAGTGGCCCATCTAAGAGAATCTTTATTTCGGAAAATCTCTCCACGAAACAAAAGAAGTTGCATTACCTAGCAAGAGAATTTGCAAAACTGAATGACTTTAAGTTCTGTTGGGTAACAGGTGGTAAGATCTTTCTAAAGAAGCGTGAAGGAGATAAATTAATAAAGGTCTCAGACGAAAGTGATCTGAGAGCCTTTGATAGCCCTTTGTGACTAATGATTTTTCGTAATACTATTTTCTTATATTGCTCAACTCTCATTCCACTCATTTTAAAGTTGAGATATTCTCTGTTCGTACAAGTATTTAGATATAGTTTTGCAACAACTTACTACATGTCATCGTTTATTCTATGTATCACTCACATATACACACACATTATATACACATACACACACTCCACACATCCTTTTTCACTTCACATCACACTGCTGGTGCTGTACCAATTCTTTCACAATAAATTAAGTAATAACAGATTCCATAAATATTACCGTATTTACCTACGCTTATCTGCTGCTGAAACTAAGTTTTACTTTACTATGAAGTATGAGTGACAACATCTTAAACATAAACTCTGAAATGGATCGACTATATGAAACCAACATTTTTACATCCTCCCCTGAAGATATATCAAAACTGCTAAACAAATATAATGAAAGAAGCTTAAAAATCTTACAGTTAAATATCCGTAGTATAAATAAAAATATTGACGAGCTTATAGTATTACTACATCGTATTAAAACCTGTGTTGATGTCATTGTTTTAACGGAATGCTGGAATAAAGTCTGTCCCCTTATTCCCGTTCTACCTGGATATACTCATCATAGCTCTAAATTTATATTACAAAACGATGGTGTGGTAGTTTATATTCGTCATGGCCTTACATGTAAAGTGACTATTCCAAACTTTCAGGACGCGAACTGCCTTTTATTAAAACTCAACAACATTTCAATAGTTGCACTATATCGATCTCCCTCGTATTCAAAAATCGACAAATTTCTAGAAAGCCTGAATCGTGTGCTGGACGAAATCAAAGGACAAAAATCGGTAGTCGTTACTGGGGATATAAACATTAATATAAACACTACTACTGTAGATAGCGAAAAATATCTCAACCTCTTAGCTTCCCATGGTCTAGCTCCGGCTTATACGACTCCTACTCGTGAAAATAGTTGCTTGGATCATTTCATATATTGCTCTCCATATACCCCCACATCAATAATAGTTGACACTAATATCACTGACCATGCCCCCATCCTGTTTTTAGCTAATGTTAAACCTAAAACAAAACCCATAAATAAAATTACCACTCGAATTAATATGTCTGCCATTCTCTCAGATTTAAAACAAACCGACTTCACTCATATCAAGGCAGCCCAAGATGCTAATTTGGCTACAACAGAATTAGTCCATATAATTACTACTCTTGTCAGCAAACACACTATAAAAGTTAAGACCCCAAATCGCCAGAGAATACTTAAACCTTGGCTGACTCCTGGTCTCCTGCGATGCATTCGCCATAGAGACAAACTTCATAAAACATTTTTAAAAAACAAAGAAAATGAAACGAATAAAATTATATTTACTAGATATCGAACGTACTGCAATAATCTACTCAAAAGAGTTAAATTTGAATTTGAGCGAAATGAGTTATCTAAGGCCACAAACAATCCCAAAGATACATGGAAGATCATTAAAAGAGTCTCTTATATGAACCATAAAGAAAATCCGTCACATAAACTGCTAACCATAAGTCATGACTCATGTCAAGATATCAACAAAGTAAACAGCTTCTTTGCAAATGTAGGTAAAGAACTGGCGTCTAAAATCGATTCACCAAATGTCACGAGCACACTTATGACCTTTCCAAACAGTTCATCTCAGTCCATGGCACTGTTCGATGTTGAAGATAGAGAAATTGAGTGTATTATAAACAACCTCAAGAACGATTGTGCTGTGGGCTGGGATGGAATTCCAACCTCAGTTGTCAAAGCTTCTAAACAAATACTGAGTCCCATCCTAACCTCAGTGTTCAACCGATGTTTAACTACTGGCACTTTTCCAACAGCGTTCAAAAAGGCATTGGTTCACCCCATTTTTAAGGCCGGGGATGAAGATAGTGTCAACAACTATAGACCCATCTCAGTTTTAAGTGTTTTCTCCAAGATATTCGAAAAAGTGCTCAACAAACGATTGATTGATTTCCTTAGTAAGCACGACATTCTATCAGACAACCAATTTGGCTTCAGGAGACAAAAGTCTACTGAGGATGCCGTACTAAATCTTACAACAGAAGTTATAAAAAATCTAGATACAGGCCGTAAGTCTATGGGCATATTCTTAGATCTTTCAAAAGCATTTGACACTGTCTCCATTCCCATCCTCCTGCGAAAGTTGGATACGATTGGTATAAGGGGCTTGTCGCTGGAGATGTTTAGAAGCTATCTCTCGGGTCGTAGGCAAGCTGTTGTGATCGATGACGTAGTTAGCAGAGAAGAAGACGTTTCTTTTGGAGTGCCCCAGGGCAGTGTCCTCGGGCCGACATTGTTCCTCATTTATGTGAATGAACTATGTGATCTCAATATGCAAAACAGCAAACTATTTTCCTATGCTGATGACACAGCTATTCTCGTGTCTGGGAGAGATTGGGAAGAGGTTTATGTTTGTGCTCAATTGGCTTTGAGAACTGTCACTCGCTGGTTAAACTCAAATCTGTTGACCTTAAATGTATCGAAGAGTAAATACCTCACCTTCTCCTACACTGCGAGGACTCAGCCACCTGATCACCTAACAGTTTCTGTGCATACCTGTGTATCACCTGATGTCTCTTGTGACTGCCCTGTGTTGGAACGTGTCCCGTCTATTAAATACCTTGGCGTACACCTAGATTCTTGGTTATCCTGGAAGGAGCATATTCACTCTCTAACGCCCAAAATTCGCAAATTAATCCACATCTTTAAGAAGATGCGTAACATTGCCGAAATTGCTCTACTCAAAACAATTTACTTCTCCCTTGCACAGTCAATTATCTCCTACTGCATCACAGTGTGGGGTGCTGCTGCGCAAACTCACATGTTAAAAGTAGAAGTGGCGCAAAGAGCGGTCTTAAAGGTGATGACATCCAAACCTTTCCGTTATCCTACTGACGACCTCTTTTCTGTTTGCAATGTGTTGTCTGTTCGAAGATTATTCATACAGCAGACCATTCTCCGGAAGCATAGAGAGTTAGCCTTTGATCGTCAACTTTTGACTCAAAGACGCAGAGCAGACATAGTATGTCCTACT
This sequence comes from Glyphodes pyloalis, assembly GCA_037074685.1. Taxonomy (NCBI): domain Eukaryota; kingdom Metazoa; phylum Arthropoda; class Insecta; order Lepidoptera; family Crambidae; genus Glyphodes; species Glyphodes pyloalis. The sequence goes on along the minus strand of JAYKKO010000021.1, from coordinate 3,853,241 downwards.
ATGAAGCGTAACACTAAAGCTGCCGGTCGTCATTACTTACATCTCAGTGCTAAGTTATACAATTATGCCAATAAAAAACAACAAATTTATCACCTGCCCTCTAGTGCTTGTAGACGTAAACTATTTACTTGGCTTGTGGTCCTCTCGTATCAGGAATCAGAAGATCTTCTAAAATATATACAGTAATATGGTACAGCTCCAAATATCTCTCTCTCACACACACATACACACACAAACACTTACAATCTCACTCACACACAAACACACACAAATGAATTGCTATCTAAATTCTTTATTTTTATTCTTTATATACCTATTTTCATTGTGATACATTTTTACCTTATAAGTATGTAACTTAAACTACTGTCTGAGAGAGGGCGCTCTCACTGCGCTACAGTTTATAACTTTTGCAGTTGAGAACACCACATTGTAATTAGAATGTTAAGTTTATGATAAATAAAGAATTTATTATTATTATTATTATTATTTATTATGTAAAAAGAGAAGTTCTCATAAATATTGATTATTCGTGTGAAAATATTGTGAAAATATAGACTAATTAATTGCTCTTTGACTTTTCAGGTACGATTGAACTTTCAACACAAAAAATTACTGAAGAATTTGGGCCCAGCAAAATTAAGGTATTTTATTGATCTGGTTTTCTTTAATTTTATTAATATATTGTCTATATTTATGTCTTTTAGAGGTCACTAGGAAAAAGATGTACATGATAAAATATGTTTGATTAAGTATGAAAATAAAAATAATATTTACAAAAGTTTATAAGACATACCTACTCCAGTTATAAGTAAGGTACCCTAATCAGCTTTTGATTTAAATTTCGTTTTTTGTTTTTATTTTTATGATTTAATTATTCATAAATCAGTGAGAGAACCATTTTAATAAAATGTCCTAATAATAATATTTTTCTTTTGGAAACAGAACAACGTAGTCTGTTTGATGTCTTGTTATCCATATCGAATACAGTTATATCGTTTCTCATATTCATTTTATTCACCGCTGAAAAAGACAGTATATAACAATTAAAGGTAGTACAGACGATGTATCGGTCGCCGTTTCAGGTTAAATATTCAAAAGGGTTTAAGCTTGCAACGCAGAGATGCAAACTGGCGGTTTGGGTGACTTAGCGGAGCGGAGGCGAGCTTAACCCTCGATTACTTGCATGAAATAAATTTCATAAAAGATTGAATGGTGTCCAAATTTACCAAACATAGATTTTAGGTTTGTTCATGGCTTCCACCTAATTTATGGTTATAGATTTTTTATTTCTCAAAAATAATTATTACATATTCGCTTACTGAGAAATTCATGCTACACAATACTCACACTATGCAATAAACATAATGAGAATTATACTTTAAAGGGCGCAGTTAAAATAAAATCATATTTACAATCACAACCCGGACATCTAATAAGTAGATCCAGGATAACAGTAATTCCAATAAACGGTCATATTTGAAGTACGCTGATAGTTTTTATTATCATAAAGTGTTTTAAATTTAATCAAATAATTATATAATGGGACAATTAAATGGTTTGACAAGTCACACCAACAACAATATGAAAAGGTAAAAGAATTTGAAAAAGTTAACTTTTTTGTATTCTGAATTCAATATTCGACGACCTCGGTGGCGCAGTGGCTAAGGTAGGCGGCCAAACCGCGAATGGTCCCGGGTTCGATTCCCGGTCGGGTCAATTTGGAAAACGTACTTTTCTAAATTGACTTGAGTCTGGGTGTGCTGGGATGACGCCCCCAGTTAGTATCCGTCGTCTGGTACTCATAGTACAAGGGAAAACCTTAGTTTGAGACCAGGTTGATTGGTGTGATTGTCTGGCGCATTTATTTATTATTTATTTATTTTATATTAATTAGTGTACGGTCAACAGATATTATTAAAGACTTGTAGTAAGATGGTAAATCTTATGCACACATGATATATGCGATACAAAGTCCAAAGTGCGTATTTTTAATTTGTACCATGAAAAAATGCCTAATAAAAAATATAAATATTACCATACTAAGAAACACACATGATTTACTTTATTAGTTGCATGAAGGCCTGAGTTCGTAAGGATTAGACGCTATCACTTAAATTTTAAAACCCTTTTTGGTGTAAAAAACATCAATGTTAATTAACGAAAGGCAAAATGGAAAACGAAAGGTTAAACGAACTATGCATTATCCGCTGCAGTTTGTTTGTGAATCATTGCATCAAATCCAAAACAAAAATATGAAAAGTTGCTAATAGATTGACGTTTTTATTTCTCAATTAAATCGTACTTGTAGCGAAACCTAAGCGAAATTGGATGTCTGATCATTCCGACCAAATCGAGTGACATTTATCTCGAAATTCTCCGTGGTACAGGAAAGCTGTGGGCCCCGGCTTTAGAACATCTTAATGTGAGGTTGGTTACTTGCCTTACACACACATGAACACACCACTTTACAAATCAAGCACTGAGTCTGGGTGGTCTGAGCCCGTCCCCGGTAATGAAGTAAGTGGTATATAGTTTAGATGTGTCCTGCGACTAGCAGTTGGACGTACGCCTGTATTATTATTAGTATAAACACGCAGATATGTTTTTTTTTAGTATTTTTTCTCAAAACCTTATCAAAATTTCAAACTTAACAAAAATATGACCATCCAAATTCATCTAGTATTTCTAAAACTATGATTATAATATATATATAATATATGTATGTATATATTTTAATGACTACGTTTTAATTGAGTGTTGTCTAATTAGGTACCTACGAATTTTTGAGGGTTAACTATTGTTTACCGAATTATTTTTGATCGATGCTAGTATTTACCGAACCAACTTTTCGCCGAATCATACAAAGCTCTATGATTCGGTGAAATGTTGTTCCGGTGCAGAGTAACATCAGCCTATATAATATTTCTGCAAAGCGATAACCATTTTTAGGGCATGACCTTCTACGAGGAACTTGCCAACGGTTCGCCATCACTGGCGTCTTATATATATATATATATATATATATGGAATGATTCACAGTACAATAGGGCTAAGTGCTTAACGCGTTGACCACAGCTTCTGCAATATGAAGACAGTAAACGGTCCAAAACAAGGTCCCAATGACGTAGTGGTGAGCTGCATTTTAATTGGTCCATTCACGCCTAGCGGGGTTAACGACCTGGCGCTCCGCCAATTAGAAACGCACAACCCCGCAAAAGTCGATCTATCTTGCAAATGGTACGCAAGGGCGACACAGCTGAAATTGATACAGTACGGAAGCTGGGTAAGAGTTTTATAGTTCCTATGAATACCAGTTTGACAATCAATACTAAGTACATAGAACTGAGTAACAGTAAAATTGGTGTTTATAAAAACGCCAAACTTACCGTTTATTATGTAATTTTTGAAGGCTAAATCGAGTTTGAAAAGATGTGTCCATCTAATAGTGAATTGCATACTACTGAGCTCTGCCATTGATATTTCATTCAGTGCCTTTTATGTAGTTTCGTATTTTCCACCCAAAAACATGTCTGTCCCAAAGTACAAGTGTTTACTAGAAAAAATAGTCTGCCCCCTGTCAGTTTCACACTTCAGCCAACTAATTCGTTGACCTACATAGATACGCCTTAGATTTTTACGTAGGTAGATATTTTGTTGATTTTATTGCTACTGGACACTTTTCAGTTTATAGTCGGGGTGTCACTCCGATACCTCGACAAATTCTGAGTATTTGCCTTTTTAGAGACAAAATTTTATTTTAAGTTGTGTTTTTTATATACTGTTTCATGTCACCAAATAAACTTTTCTTTTTTCTTTCTAGACTCAAATATTTTTTAGACTGTGACATAGTTGGGTGCATGCCATTGGTATATTGGAGCGGTAACATTTCTCGCGCCATCTATGTCATAGAGATTTATTGAGGACATTTTTTCTTAATAAATGTTAGTTGATGTTACATAAATTTGGGCTTACATACTACTGTGTTACAAAGAAACTGTGGGGTATGTTCTTATTTTTGGTTTAAATACTACAAAGTAAATTAAGTTCTTTTTTAAGATATGTTGTGAGAATTTATTAGTTATCAATTTACGCTGAGGGTAAATAATTTTTTTTAAGCTACACTTTAATCTTATAGTGAGACAAATAAAATAACACTTTACTTTTTCATTTATTGATATCTAACTGATGTCTGTGACTTCGTCTGCGTTATTTTGTGATAAAAAGTATTGTATATATCAATCCAGTATGACGTCTTATCTCTTTTTATCAATTTCATTCGAATTCGTTCATTAGTTTTTACTACATATATTCACACACTTTCGCCTCTATAATTTTAATAGTATTTCAAAAGTTGACAATTATTTAAACGAAATTTAAAAAGGAAATTTGCTTAAGGATGTACCTTGACAGTTTAATGTTTAAAATAATATTGAAATTGCTCCCAGAAAAAAATTATTAGCGTAATATGATTTCCGTTTTAGTTAAGCACCTCATTATATTGAACGTTTTGAAGAAATTGTAAGCCCAGTGAGTTTTTGATAAGAAAAAACATCTACAAGTACTTTAATTATTAAAAAACGAGGAGCATTCACCTCTGCAAGAAGCCGTTTATAATAGAGACGCCGATTAACAAGGGTTCCGCATCAATTCTTTCTACTTTCCAATATTTTATCTTTTCCAGTTAAATTTTATAACTGTTGAGTTTATTAGCAAAACATGCATAGGCGGTGCATGGAAATTTTAATGCAATGTGGACAATAATTTTAGCAAATACGAATTATAAACATAGGTTCAAACACAATAGAAGGCAAATATGTACACTAGTTATTGTCAGCGACGTCATTCGCATTATTTTAGGATAAAAAATGTTTTATATTATGCAAATCTACTATAAAATAAATAACTTTACTTACACTTATAGTTATGATATAAATCTATTCAGTACTGTTTGTAAATACATCCATACATCTTCTCATTTTAATTTCAATTCTCTTTTTTCTCATCAAATCATAGTATTCTTAGGTTTCCGATTTTCCTCATGAGTTGATGGTCCCTAAAAATTTTCCACGTTAAATGTATGCAGTAAAATTCTTTACATTTTCTCAGAACGTAAGCGTTTCTGACAAGCTGACTTGAGAAGTTTCACCGCTGAATGAGGAACGACTGTTGAATTTAAAATAAGTCCTCACAGTTCCGGCTTGAACTCTTAAATTGATGTGATACATCACAGATCCTCTTGTAAATTTGTAGTTTTACTTTGTAAAGCGCATACTTTTTGATTGTCAACGGTCTCCTTTCAAGAGTTGTCTGTTTCAACTTTCTTAACACCTTTTTTTTGGTGGGTGGAAATGCTTGGCGCACCGTACCGTCAACCCGAGGAAGGTGACGGTGTGTGTGGGACTCTCCTGCCCTAAGATGGGCAGGACTACCCACTACAAGCCCCGGGGGGACATCATCGCTTTAATGGTAATACTGTGGGATTTTTTAGAACCACCATAACAGTACCGGCAACTTTCTCAACACCTAGTATACAATTGTGTTTGTTAAGACGTTTACAAATGTATATTTGCATGAACAACGTTTTCATAAGCACCTTTTTAATTATTTATGCAACAGAAATACAAAAAAATATAATTATGTTATTACTAAGAGAATTAAACGTGACTAGAAATTGTTAAAATTCGTCATGAATTTTTGTAGTTCTTCTTTTGGTAAGAAAACAATTAGGTTATTAGTACAAATAATAAAAAGTACATCCGAAATCTAAGTTACTATGATCGTAATGAAGCAAGTACGCACGAGACGATTGATCGGGATGGAGTGTAAGGCTTACTTATTTAGATTTACTAATTTTATTAATCGACCTTCCTCTTGGACGTCGTCCGTCTTCTGGTGTCCATTGGGTAACAACCTTGGCCCACCTCTCTGGTTTCATTCGGCACACGTGTCCGGCCCACTCCCACTTGAGCTTAGAAATCTGCACACTCACGTCTCGTAAGCCTGTTGATGAGCGGGTGATGGCATTGCTGATCTTGTCGATCCTTTTTATACCTAATATGCTCCGCTCCATGGCTCTTTGGCAAACCTTGAGTCTGAACCTTTGATTTTTAGTCAAAGACCAAGTCTGGGAACCGTATGTAAATGTTAAATGCGTTGGCGTGACGACCTGGACCGTTTTTCTCAAGGTTGGCAAGACTTGGCACCCGAAAGAGAGCGCTGGAAGTGTATGGGGGAGGCCTTTGCCCAGTAGTGGGACAGTTAATAGGCTAAGTAAAAAAAAAAAAATTAATCATGTGGCATTGTTAAATCTTAATGCTAAGTTTAAGTGCAGAACGTCTTGCAGAAAATGGGAGATATTATTAAGGCACTAGCGGCCCTGCGCAGTTTCACGTATACTCTCCCCTTTTTTCCACATTTTCGTCTGATAGTTTACTCGTATTGATCGCAGCGTGATGTTATATAGCCTTAAACCTTCCTCGATAAATGAACTATCCAACACTTATTTTTAATTCGATTTAGTAATAATAATAATAATAATATAATAAAAAGCGTTTATTTCTCACCACAATCCAAATACATAGCAAGTACTATAAAAATATAAGAATACAGGTAAGAGCTAGTATCTACATATTTGGCTGTGGATCGCTGGTGCCCGTGGTAGGTAAGAAACCTGTGTTACAGGTCACCAGGTCTCCAATTCATGTAGACCGGTTTCAATAATTTAGCTTGTAGCCTAAGACATAGTTTGATTTAGTGCCAAAACGAGGGATGTAGAAATTTTTAACTTCAAATTAGGTATATAAGTGTAAACAACAATTTTAATTTGGTAGGGAAAAGTTGTAATACAATGATAAGAATATGTTTGAATATAATAATAGATAAAAAGTGTGCCACATACTTAGGTGTGATGTAAGATAGTAAAACACGATTTAACGAATGTAAGTGTATGTGTTGTGTATAGGAGATCTCTCTATCTAGTAGTTCCTGGGATCAGCGCGATCAATAAAACAAACTTTTTAGCTTTACAATATTAGTATAGTATAACGTATCTAAAAGGACATACGCCTCTCACGGGTCAAATACACGACGTGTATCAACCAAATAATTTTATTGCTGCACAACTGTAGATGTATTCTCAGTTAAAATTATTATTGCTGACGCTACTCAATGCTGATGCTCATTAAAAACCGAATTGATTCCGAACTACATTCCATCGCATCGTTGTAATTGACGAGGATCTGGATAATCAAGTTAAATTTTGTGATTGTAAGTAGTTGATAGTTAACAGCAAGCACATTTAAAAATTAACACTTTGTTCGACGTATATTACAAAAATCTATTAGATTAGATATTCGCAAAAAAAGTATGCGAAGAATATTATTATACTTTTTCCGTTACTTTGAAGTACAATACACACAATTTTTATGTATATAGTAGAGCCTCAAAAAATACTATAATGATTAAAATGCAATTGCCAGCGCTCTTTTTGATACGAGTGCCTAAGTCTATGTAAATAGTTTTTTGATAACAACCTCTTCGTAAAAATATTTATATATTTCGTTTATAAGAGAAATTATTCCGTGTCATCTGTACCTACATGTTGCTTTGCCATAATTATTCCCAATTTTATGTTTATGTTCATTTTTTAGTATTGACTGTGGACTATAGTGGTTCTATAGTAGATATATCTTTCTCTCCTTCTTCGTAACTTTTCTTTTTTTGTAAGGCGCAACTGTGTAGTATATATACTCTTTGTAGATTATTTGTGATATACCATTCATCACCTACATAATATATGTCTCCTTACAATGCGACTACATCCCAAACACTACCAGCCTTGCTTTTTTGTAGATTCTATCTCAAATTGTCACGCTATTACTCCTAACGATTTCACTTTGATATCAGAGCGTAATACACACAGCATCTCCTCCGTAATCCCTAATGCAAGATCTTATCACCCCGCCCGTTTTTACCTCCACCGTTTCGTATTAGCGAGAGAGGGACAAAAAACGCTTACCCCAAGTAATAAGACCTTAGCCTTACGCCATTCCCAGCTCCCATCTCGCGTCCCAGATTAAAATACAAATTTACTCATTGAAAACGTTTTACAGCAAGATTACTTCAGTATTTATTTCTCTACCTGTGTATTCATTTTGTGACATCTCTGCTGGTTTCAAAGGAAATGGTTTTAAACTGATTGGATGAATGTGAAAGAGAAATGACACTGGTATGCCATTTAAAAGGCAAGACTCACAAAGCAGTTTTTTCAGGTCTACCGCGGTTGCAGGCACGAAACTTCTGTAGAAAACAGGTTCAATCTAAAAACAATTTATCTTTTCTAGGATATATCGTGCGTTAAATATCACAAGGGCCATTGTCATTCTAGTCCCTTTTTCATGTTAAATGGAAACTAGAATACAGCGAAGTCTATTTATGCCAATGTGGCGTGAAAATTTATATAATTTTACGAACGATCGAACATGGAAATTTGGTGCTCTATAGCTTTTTAAGGATACAGTTGAGACCAATAATGTATCAAAGCACAGTTTATTCTACATTCTGCCCAAAAGTTACTTGAAAAGATGCATGTTTAAGAGATGTAGGGCATAGCGATTTATCGCTCGAACTGGTGCAGCCCGACTGGTGATATACCTCCACCTTACAGAAGATAGCAGCTAAATAGCAATCACTTCTGTGTTGTTATGTTCCTGCGTGTGAGTAAAGTTTTCAGAGCTCCTGGGGGGTGCTACATTTGTAGCAGGGGTCAGCCTTCAATGTAAGGGCAATAAGTCCAGTAACAGATTTATTATGCTGTACTTGTCGCCCTTAAGCTAGGACCTCATTACCACTTAACATCTGGTGGGGTAAGGTCAATCTTGAAGTATAATATAAAAAAAATGTATGAATGCGGTTTCCTTCAAAGATTCCATTAATTATAACTAAATAGATCTAGGTTGACCATGATACCGAATAGCGACGCTTCCATTTTCCAATAACCATCTTCACCGAATCGTCACCTTCAATCCGGCAATGTGTACGTTATGTCAGTAAATCTATTTGCGAATTATTATCAAGTGTGTAATTATTTCATGGTTATTTTTCTTAAATTAAAGCCAGTACAACGATCAGCAGTCGCTTAGTCGGCATTACCAATATGTAAGAACAGAGTGACAAAAATATCGAAACGATAATTATGTGTCATATCGATAAAAATTACGGTTTTGATAAAAGTATCAAAAAAGTAAATACATTATTTATAAATATTATTTGTTATCTACCTGGAACAAAGTTTCACACCGGACCTATACAAATTTTTATAATAAATGTATCGATATTTTACTTTGCAGTAGTATTGTTAATGATTTTTGAGACACGTCTAAAGCGGTTACCTTCCTTATTTAAAAAATACCACTTAGTTAATAACGCTGGAATATTTTGAAACTCATGTATTTCTATCTTATTGTTTGCGTAAAAGGAAATATTTTTTAACATTATGGTGGTTTCTGTAGTTTACAAACCATAAAACTCTACAGTTGATTAGTGCGGAATGCTACTAGAGATTAAATCAGCGATTTCGTCTCTTAATACCGTTTACAAAGTACATTAAAGTACAATTCAATAAAAAAATAGTATATTGGTTTCAGAAATATATATTTTAAAATTTGTCAAAAATAAATACGGAATGAAAAATATCGAGTTAAAAATTTCCGAGCCGGATCAAAAAGTAATCGATGCCAGGAAGTGTTGATATCGATATATACCCATCCCCAACAAGGGTAGAGAAGATGAAAATTAACATGTAGAATGGTTGGGGTCCAAGATAAGCTGCAACTAATTAAGTTGGGACGAACCCTTACTCATTAAAATGAAACGCCTGTTTTGGCATACTGGGTACTAGCCAGTGAATAGTGTCATTTGTGATGACCTGGTACGTTATGGTGCCTAAATGCAATTTTTGTAGATACACATACACGTATCAAATTAGGGGATGTTAAAATATGTGGTGTGATATTTTTAATATTTGACGACTTTCAATCCTTTTAATGATTAACTTTGACTGACTTTGGATAGATAAACATTTTAATTGAATTCATAACATGTTCTTCTATATAGTGTAACTTTTCTTCAGACATTTTGAGATTATCAAAATTAGTACCGTCTATGCTGGCTCTTATTATCTATTCTATCTCCCAAGGTCTACGGCTGGACAGGCTTCATCTTATTAGTATATAATTAACTTAAAATGAACACCTACATTTAAATCAAGCTTAACATTTCCACGCATCCTGCGGCTCAAGCCCTCACTCGTACCAGTCCAGTTATTTCTACCTGACTAAGATGACTTCTCAGAATAACATCGTTATTTAAACAAAAATCTGTCGCAGAACCTTTGACCCTCAGATCAAAGTAGCCCTAAATATTTATAGGGCTGCCTAAAAGCGCAGTAATAGGCTTAAAGCTCGACCTAGAACATTACTGGGATTAGGCAGCCTAACGTATGTTGTGGAGGAAGCTACTTAGCACGTGCCGGACACGCAAAGGATACGTGACGGCTAAGTTACGATTTGATGGAGGGTAGTCGAAAAGGACGGACGGGACAAAAACATGGTACCTAAAGTCGACCTCATCGAATAACTCAAAATCAAAAAAAGAACGCTATTAGATGTTTTTCTACATGACAGACTTAGAAATGAGTTACAGGAATACCAAAATTGAACTAATCAACGGGAACTCCCAGAACTGATGGCCGATGGAAAAGATCAAATTATTCTAAAATGGCTACCACCTACCCGAAAACGCAAAGAAGGCTGGCTCCCTTAGATTAAGTGAAAATGATAGAGGGAATAACGCGAGTGCTAGAGAGAGCCGAATTCGGGGAGATATTTTTATAGGTATTAAAATTGTCTTGGCTTTTTGAATAAACTTCAGAAAAGAAGATTTCTAAATGCCACGTATAAAATGATTTTTTTTTGACAACTTTGGCGTTTGTAAACCGATTTTGATAGATACCTCTTTTGTTTTGATATGGAGATATCAAAATCTGGTACCCATCTATAGTAGCATGTTAAGGAATCTGATGACGGTATTCCAAAAAAAAATCTTACTAAGTTGTATTTTTTTTGTTGAAAAACAAGGTTTTTAAAGTAACGGTAATATTGTTATTTTGAAATCTTATTGACCGCTAATATTTAAGCACCCAATTCGAGGAAAAAATGCCAAAATCTGGGTAAAATCCATATCATATTTGTATCATAGCTTAATCCAGTATCAAGAAGCGCTAACACTGTTACATATTAGATTTCGGTCTCTCATTTTAAGGATCGCTATTAAGATTATAATAAGTGCCCGCCCCGGCTCAAAATTACAAATCCGCTACTGGTGCTACGCAAAGAAACGTAATAAATCTACCAGTGACTGACAAAGACAGGAAAAATTACAGATAAGGAGTGACAGAACTGAAAACCGGGGTGGTGTTTTAACGAGCGGGAAAGTACGTATCTCCGTCTACACGTAGAGTTGTAGCGAGTTTCCCGTACTGTTAGGAATTTTACGAGTTCTTTATTCCACGGCGGAGATCGAAATGAAATTTAGCCAAGTCCGTCTCTGGGTACGCTTCCTTCTATGTAGCGAAATGCAGCCATTACTGATTAATATTTTGATACGCAGCTCAACCTACTGAATGGGTCGCGATGAAATTTGGCATACAAGTAGTTAATATGACGTAAGCGTCTGCTAAGATATGTGATGTTTAGTTTAGGAAATATATAGTGACGTCACATATCTTGACGTCCCTTATAACGTTTAAATAATTGTTAGACAGCTTATCATTTACGAACGTAGAAAAGAGCAATAAAATATAAACAAATGAGCTCTTATGACGTTACCATATGGTTCAATTAAACCTGCATAATACATTATTATGCACATGATAGCTGTCAACATTAAAACCCTCCGCTGTTAGATAAGATATCAGTCATCTGAAGTGTTGCACAATGCAATCTTTGCTTTCTAAAGTGCAGTTATTATTAAATCAGTTTGCATAATTTACCCAACCGGTGCTTTCAGAATTTCCCAATGGTTCACTAACCTATGCAAACAATTTTACCGCTCACCCCTCAAATATTTCAACTATATCAATCAACAAAGACATTACCTTAGCGTTGTAAGCTTAAATATTCATGCATTTTGATCAGGTCTGTTGGTTCTACTGACTGTAATCTATCGAAATGACAAGTTAGTAAGGGCACGTACTCATTATTTTGTAACCCAGTTTTTTTATAAAACTTGGTGTTAAGGTGTTAAAACTTCCAAGCTCAAAAACAATTTATTAACCCTACCCCTTTCACGTGGTAGTTCATAAAAAATAACGTTTAAAACGTACGTAAACTTCCTTCGGTTAAAGAATTCCTTCCCTTAGTAAATTAAAAATAGTTATTGGACAACATCACTTACATTGCTTTGGTTATTTAGTAAATAGCTAAATCACTTGTGTTACATAAATCGACGGTACCACAACACCCAGACCCGAAGCAATATAGAAAAAAATGTATTCCATATGGCGCGTCGTCAAAGTCTGGCATGCTCGCCTCTGGGCTATGGTTTTCGTGAACAAGTAAAGTAACAACAAGTAATAGTAAAGTAGTAACAAGGAGATATACCTATTATTGTTACCTCTAATCCCATATCACCATTTAACGAGTTGGTATTTGTAACCTTAAACCCAAATTATGTTCGAAAATCTACAACAGACCTTGCTCAATCACTACCTACCAAAACGTTCCTAAACTTAGTTGTTATTTTTTTCCAAAAAAAAAACTTAAACTAAAATAAGTATTTTGGCAGGTTTTCATTCGTTTTTAACTAAAACCTAGCTCTTAAAATGTTTGTCGATAGAAATTTGAGTTAAGTTACTTTTATTTGAACTTAATACCTAAGCCTTTATGTTCTCCAAATATTGCCAAGTAAGGCTGACGTATCTTATATCATTGAGCTTAAAGTCTAGCGTATATCTATGTCAAAATGGCAGACAACATTCCAAGTTGCGGTTGATGTGTTCATATCCTAAACAAAGCCACAGTAGAGAATACAGCAGTGAACAAACTTGACTAAAACTGTTTTTGTTAGTTTGTTAAAACTACCTATCAACCTACAACTACACTTTGCATTTACATGTCCTCCTACGCTCAGGAGAAGACCTTCTTAGGAGCAGTAATTGAAAATGAAAATCAGTTATCACTTTGATCAAAACTGTCTAAATGATTTGGTAAAGTATATCAGTTTAGACTTTTGGTAGAAAATTTTTGTGTATCTAACAAAGAAAAATTTCGAAAGTTATAAGGCATTTTACTTTGTTCTCTAATTTTATAAAATTGAACACATTCGATTTTGGAGTTTGTTTAAAAATATTTTTAAGAACTCCATATGTTTTCTGTGTAATTTTAAGACCGTATTCAACAAATATGAATTTACCATTTACGTACACTTTTCTGCTATTTATTTTAATTTACTATTTCTGTTTGTTATATACTGTATTTGGATAGTATTTAAAGCACTTTTTGCAGTGCCACTTTTAAATCCGTTTCTGAGATTTGTTTTTACATTTCACAGAAAAGTTATAATCATTCCTCAATCAATTACACTGTTCTTTATGCACTGTGACTAAGTCTGAACCTGCAGCGTTCCCAGTTTAATTTTCGCATAGCGCGCCCCGGTAACCATTGTTTCTAATTATGCCCCTCACCTTTAATTAAATCGCTGTAGATAAATTTAACGCGTAACGAGTGTAATGTGTAATAACAACGCGATGCAATGCGGTTATGTTGAAACATTAATCGTTGAACGCAAGAAGTTACGTATGTTCAAACGTCATGATGAACGTTGGTGTTCATTTACCGAACTGAACTGACAGTTCATTCAATAGATTAGTTTGATGTTGTTTACAAATGAGGCTTTTTTTTATACTGCACTTCAAGATTGGCCTCATCCCACCTGATGTTAAGTGGACTTGTGACCCTTGCCTTGAAGGCTTGACCCATGCTACTAATGTAGCACCCCCCAGGAGCTCTGGAAACCTTACTCACACGCAGGAACAAACCAACACAGAAGTGATTGTTATTTGGCTGCGGTCTTTTGTAAGGTATGTCACCAGTCGGGCTGCTCCCGTTCGAGCGTTAAATCGCTATGCCCTACCTCTCTTAATATGGCTTATGTTTAACCTCAATCTTGCTTCATGAAAGCCGAAGACGAGGCCTAGGATGGTAGGCGGTTGCTAGATAAATAAGATGGCAAATACTCAGCACTTTTTAAGATCGGGTATTTGTAACTCGACACTTTCTGAAAGTGTCTATTCACTTTCACTTCAACCTAGAAAACTGCTTAATCTTTGCCTTTTTAGTGATTTTATTTGATCACTAATATTAAGTTAAAGTTAAAAATTAAATGCATATATTTTTCTTTGTTTCCATTTTCAATATATCTATCTGTTTACAAAGTAAACTATTAAGCCTTCAGTTTTTAACAATTGGCAGGGATGCATTCCTTGTCTCTCATCTAACTACCTCAATGACGTAGTGACTAAAGCCAATGATCAACGTGTGGTAGGTTCGATTCTGACCGGGTCAATTTGGAAATCAAAATATGTATAAACATATTGAAATTGATCCAGGTTGTGGTAACGTTATTGTTTCTCGTATTGCAAGTGCTTTGGTTATTTACCATGGAATTGGAGCAATGTGAATATTTTTTTAATATACCTACGCGTAAAATTGTGTATTAGTTATATTAAAAACAGTTGACATTTCTTTTGAAACATCGTTTTTATAAGCAAGACAAAATATATTCGATTTCATAACAAATTTCTGTTAACTAACCTAACAATCAAGGCATTTGCATAGAAAAAAACCAGCCTAAATCTTTTTTTCCGCTTACTGTATTTTGTGTAACGCTGCCTATTCGTAGCACGGTGCCGGCCCGTTGGTTCCAGACCAATCTCGCGGATAGACGGACAGACAGAGGGATAATAGACTTCTCTATGCCACGTCTAACATCCACTGAACAAGTTGCATGAAAAGTTGGACCCTGCAAAGTAACTAGGTAGTTTAAAGTAGAGTTGTGAGAGTGAGTGGAATGAAAGAAGCTTTTTGTTGCTATTCGCGTAGCCTGAGAACTCTCGTTATAGTTGTAGTATTTTGAGAGGTGAGCAACTTTTAATGCAGATTGTTTCTGAAAGTAATTACGCTAATTAACACGTGTAGAGAGCTTTGAATGTTAATATCATAAAGCTGAAGAGTATGTTTGTTTGTTTGAAAGCGATTTCAGAAACGACTTGTTTAAAAAAAATGTGTTGGATAGTCTATTTCTCGAGGAAGGCTTTAGGCTCTATAATATAAATTTGCTACCAATAAGAGTGAGGAATCAGTGGAAAATGTGGAAAAAAAAGAGATGGAAACGAGCGAAGTCGCAGCGGAACGCTAGTATCATAATATACCGATGCCATTTTAGCATCTGTATCCTGCCTACTGAAAAGTGAACTACTGAGTTATTTTTATCGGTATCTTCTTGATAAATAGGTACCGATCCTGTGGTAGTGTCATTTGTTTTGAATAAAGACGATTTATAAGTGTTACGAAGGTATTTTTTTATTAATAAATAAATATTGGACAACATCATATACATATAATGCTCTGATTATATAATTTAATAGTGCTCTTATTTCCTTACGAACTTCTGAAACTTCCAAATAGCATTCATATTTGCTACTTGTAGGCTTCTGTAGCATACCTACGTCACTCCGGTACAGTCAAACTTACAAAAGTAAAAGTAGCATTCATACATTGGGAACTTGTATATTCCAGCTAAGGGATATTTTGTTCGCGTGCTTTTGAACCTACATACGAGTACATCTATATTTCATTCATCGACATTTCATACTTCGAAATTGCGTAGTGAGTCGCATTTTCCTATAAAACCCTCATTGCCTCGACTCGACATTGCTGTATTAATTATCTATGTGCCGCCCACATAACCATGTTCACAAATCCTCCTTTCAACGACCTATTTGTCGAGGCGCGGATTACAGAAGCATTCCCACATTTGTTTACCGAGGGTGATGGATATAGCAATCACTAACGGTCTTATGTAATCAATTTTGCCACTATCAAGCAACACAGGCGGCAAATATAACTAGAACTTTTATTTCATTTGACCTCCAACAAATTATCGGAAACATGAGGGTCTGCGTCATCTGGTTTATTGATGCTGGTCAAAATAACGTCTGTGGGTTGCTTTCTTTCTTTGTATTGGATGTTTGCGGTCCTATTTTCTTTATTCGAGAATGTATTCGCAGATTAGTAGTTGATAAGAAGCCAGTATTAATCATAAATAGATTGGGTATTTGCGCGGGATGACTGAATAAAGGACCGTAAACCGTAAAACTGTTAAACTCTGATGTTTTTTATTTGAAACCTCTATGAATGCAAACACTTAATCACGGTTTATATTATTTGTTTTTGTACAAAAAAAATAAAAATTAGCGGACTTGCGACATTTTCTACCATAGTTTAATGGTGGGTAAGGCAGAAACTTTTATTGACAGGGTCATCATTTTTCTATTTTTTTCTTAATATCAGCTATTAATATGCGTAATATGGCTTGTAAGTTAATGTTCATTGAAGAAAGAGTAAAAATATATACAGAAGACAGGTAACAAGACCTGGCAAACGTAAGACGATGTTAACAAATCATTCATCTTTCTATGCAGTTTTGTGTAGTTTTTTCTGATTCTTAATTTGAATTAAAATTTTGCCAATGCTGATGTACTTTACAAAAAATATAACTGTAGCATAGCTTAAAAAGTCCATTAAGATTGATTCAAGACATTATACCATTTAAGGTTGAATGCTGTAGGCTTTAATATCCTCAAAGCGACTCCCGCCCACCAAAGGCCGACACTAAAAAATACTTTCTGAACAAAAACCGCGGCACCGCGCCCTTTGATAAAGCGCGACCTTGTGCTCGTATGGGTACATTTAAAACAGCTAAGTAATGCTCGACGCGTGGGATTGGCGGTTTGCCCTTTCCTTCGTAAGAGGAAATTCCTAAAATACATTTCAGTTTCCTAGGCTGAGCGGGTCTGACGAGTGAGAGGAGAAATTAAATGTACATGTTGAGGTCTGAAACGCGTTTTGATTAAAGATTTTCGTCTTCATTATGTTAAAATCGTTATAGATTGTGAATGATCATAGCTTTTGCTTCTTTTCTAGTAAACGAAGTCAATTTCCACCGACTTTTTGCGATTAAAACAATGTATGTGATCAGTGTTTGCAAGCCCAGAAATTTTATTTTCTTTTTACAAGCCTTGTTCTGACAATTAAACATTTTCTAATTTGGTTCAGTACATCTGAAGTTATGTGCGTGCATAATTATGTATGCATGTTGCATTTAAAGTCATATAGATACTATGAACGTTTTCGTGGATGATTAAACACAGATACTTTAATTTTTAAAAGCGTGAGAACAACAACATATATATACATTAATTGTATTATTCTAGGCGTGTTAAATTACTCTTTCCAAGATTTTGCATATACGATTGCAATGCACCTAACGTTCTGAGATACGAATAGCTTCCAATGAATTCTTTAGTAAAACAAAGGCTTTTCTTACATCGTGCGAGTTACGCCATGGTTAAACTCTCTCCTCTCCTCTCAATTTTTTTAGAACGTTATAATCTGGATAAATGTTTAAGACTGAAGCAAACATATATCTTTCAAGCAAACGTGTTTTATCTAAGGACTCATCTACACCTTTCATCAAGCGAGAGTTCCAACGTGAGCCTATAAATGCAATGCTAAGCTAAAATGATTATTATTATTTTTTTATTTAGCTCATAACATTTCATTACAAACAAACAAGTCAAACAAACATCGGGATAGGTGAAAATAAATAAAAGCTTGTATAATTACTACATTTTACAATTAGAAGCGCAGTGACAAGGCAAATTAAATAGGACTATCGGTCACATACTCCTATTACACAAAAACCTATCCTTACCCATCAAAATTCGTGGCATACGCACAGAAGCCATCGTTTTTAATTAACACGGACTTCAGGTATTTTCCGCATCACGTGCCTAAATTTACGTCGGCCCTGCACAGTTTTTTCGTCCCTTCCGCACTTTGGCGCGACGTATCTCTGGTCCTCCATTATCTTTATATCTGCTGTAGGGTTGCTAAGTGATTTTAATTAAATAATTCTGCACTTATGTTATGAGTACGCTTCATAGTCATCATTCGTCATAATTTCCCAAAAAGTACCACTGCTGTACATATTATACCTCTCGCCAAATCTTCCATAATTCTGGACTTCACTCCTCGTGCATCCATTGACTTGCTATGGATACATAGCATAACCTTGAGAAGGTCGTTTTTCTATATTAAGAGGGATTAATGAGCTTGTTTTGTCGTTAATGTAATTCGATATCCTTTTAATAAGGATGGGTACCTATTGCGATTCTTACGACGTTTCTGTTTCTTTACAATAGGATTGCAGGCTACTCTGTTACTACACCCACCCTTAATGCACATAATTATTTACAACATATTTATTTATTTAACACTTTACCAATATTAATAAAACAATGTCAAAATGCTAGTAGAGTAGAATTCATTGTAAACCGTTTGAGTTCATTATTTATTGTGAAGACTTAATGGCTATCCAGTTCCATGTTATATTATGGCTTTTACAATGCCAAAAAATTTAGGCACAAGGGAAACCTTAGCTAGTGATTATAGGTTTTTTTTTTGACTGGAAAGAAGTATGTTTGGGTGTGTTGAATTTCATCTCACAGATGACCTCTTTTGACATCTCCAAAAAAATAGAAAGTTCTCTATTTGATAATATGTTTTTTTGAGAACAATATTTCTGGTGACCGGAATGCTGGCAACTACCACGGCCAACGCATTAGTCTGGCTATCCAAAGAGGTAACGTTGCCAAACGGAGCGACACCTTTTGTAAATATTCTGGCCATTTTCTTATTTTCTTTATCCTTCTTTATTATTATAATTTTATTAATAAGTTAGTTTAAGAGTTCCTTATAATTTTCCTATTTTAATTTATGTTTGATGAATAAATAAATATTGAGAACAATTGTGTCTGCTAGATTCAAAATTAAATTCAGAAGTACCAGGAAGATATTTCTTGCCGAGTATTGCGATTCCGGATAGAGAAATCCTAGCATAATACGTACGACTATATGCACATTTGTTCCCAAGCGGGCACAAAACATCGTTAGAGCCACCAGACCGCGATCGTTAGGTGTTGCCCGGGGCAATACAAATTGTATCGCAGATAGGGGCGGCCCTGCCCGGAGTGCGTCGTTAGCCGGGACCAGTTCCGACCTCCGTGTCGCAGTGCGTGTGTGTTCCAGTAACTTTGCTTTGCGGACGAAAAAAATACATTATCTCTCAGCCTGAATCATCGTTTTGCTATGTGCACCTATTTGCTCGAGATGCGCTACGCCTGCAATCCTACATTGACGAGACTGGTTATAACCTCGAAGCGAAATCGTTTTAAAAAAAGAAAATGGTAAAACAGCAAGTGCTGTTGCTCACCTTACCGCAGCCGATGGTAATTGCGGCGTGGGACTTCCAAGGAACAATCCTTACTCTTGTCTTTGCTCCAATGCGTTTTGACATCCACAACCCTTACAAAGGAAACCAGACTATTTGAAGCGCAGTCATGACCAATGGCTTGTCTTTCTACTAGTATATTTCCCAGCTATGCATCCATTAGTCCGATTTTTTACACTACTACCTAGACTTAGTTGAGTCATAGTCAAGGGCAGTTGCTTAAGGTGCCTTCCGAAGGAGGTAATATTCATTTAAATCGGACAATCAGTTATTCTAAGCCTGTAGAATGGTGATAAAATTAGAAAGAAAGAAAAAGAAAAGAATGAAAATACATTTATTGACCACTACACAGAAGATACAAATTTACACAAATAAAATAAAAACTTAAAACAAGAAGAAGTACAGAAAGAAGTAAAAACAAAAACAAACATGAAATAAATAGCAACAAAAACAAAACAAAAGACTAAATGGGTAAGTTGTCAACTAGGCCACACCTCAGCTATATGCTGCAGCGACGCAAGGCTGCTGCAGCTCTGGTATTATGGTGCAGCCTATTTGAGTGACATTACATATTCAAACTGAGAAGACGTTACAAGGTAAACTCTTTCCCGTAAACACACGACTTCCGTATTTTGGAGCTAAATTCTCTTACCATAAAACTATTAAATCACGTAGGCAAAGGAAAAACAGATTGAAGAAAGGATACATAGGTAGTAAAATCAAAGAAAACTTACGTGAAAATGGATGAACAATTGACAAATCTGAAAGCTTCATTCACGTACGAACCTTTTGTAATTTAAAACCTTACTCTTGATATAAATAGACTACGTGCATCAAATATTATGTTCTCCATTTAGTTAGGCAAAAAGTTCTGTTGAAAAATTGTTGTAGCTAAATATATATTTCGTTCAAAGGTACGTCGTCGATTTTCTTCACCATTGACACATTCAAATTTGTTTGCTATGTCAATTATCGACATGACTTTCTTAGCACATAATGCGCAATGTTCTTTAAATTATGGCTATCTAACTTATTCCAAACGACCATACCATTTGGTTTTAATTTTAGGAGTTCATTCTTAAAAACGTTTCTTACAAAATTTACGGATATGTATTGTTATTCTCCTCGTATAACTTACAGGCAATAGACGGACGGATCAATAAAAATAGATACATACATTTCTTTGTTGGACCAATGACTGCATGTACACTTATTTGTTATAATTCATTTACCAACTCCAATCCAGTGGAATGAACAGACGTATACAGTTTTTCAAGGTGTTAAAAATATAATCAAATCCGGTAGATGGCGTCGTTATCATATTTCCGACGTTATCTAGTTTGAATATAAATCATTAGAGGACTCAGCTCCACCAGACCTCGATCGCTTAGGTGTAGCCTGGGGCAATACAAATTGTATGGCAGATAAGAGCAACCCTGCCCAAGGTGCCTTGTTAGACGAGTCTAGTATCGACACAGTATGCCGCAGTGCGTGTGGGATTCAGTAAACTTCGAAACATAGGGACTTTGGCTTTTACATAGTAATTTTTAGTACGATAAACTTTAAGACTTTCACGTTTCATTTTAAACATTTCAAATTAGTTAACGGGTCAAAACGCGACATAATTTTTTTAGTTAATACAGTGGTTAATAATACGAACTACTTACTTACTGCCCGACGTTTCTGTTACCTAACAGAACCAACCGTGGTCACGAGCTGACTGGTCTCGCTCGTCTTCGTCTGTTCATAATCTTTTTAATATTTTTTTCTTGAATATAACTGGCCACTAAAATCTGTGCTACGGTGAAATTAATAATAAACTGTTCACAGTTTGCCAAATCCATATTAACGAATTAACGTCTATATGAACGCGATGATGACCTTAGCAAAAAGGCTCTATCACTGAGGCTCTATAAAGCAACTATCTCTGAGGTTCCGAGTTCGATTCTTTATCGAGTCGATATGAAAAAACATTATTTCTCTATTGTCTTGGGCATGGAAAAAAATCTATATAGATTTATATAGGTAATACAAGTGCATTATCCATTTAAAACAAAATCAAAGGAATGTAGCTATATAGATACACATTCTTGGATATAAATATTACAGATATCAATGTGATGTTGTCTCATAGATATTAATGAGCGTTCTTATTATCTGTTACACACAGCAATAGGCAACATTCAGAATGAATGAAAACGGGTAAAAAATATTTAACCATTACCATAACATAAGTATATTTGACGAATAAAATTAAAATCATCTCTCAGTAACCCTGTAAGTAAGTACATACAGATGATTGAACTTAAAGCAAACTCCTAATTTGTTTTAGTCCACCGAATGCACTAAAGAAATTCCTTTTTGTACCTCAAACGGCTGTGAAAATCAGCATGGCTGGAACTTTGCGATCTGCGGCCTGCCCAGTTTGTCGGAACGAGATCTTGTTATGAACAAATTAAACTTGCTGTTGAAAGCTGATGGCTGCTGGCCGGTATTCTGGAAATTTCTGATGGAAGGTTCCTGAAGTTTCTACATGCAGGTCGCGTTTTAATTGACTAATAGTATAACCTGAGCGTACAATGGGTGCTTGAGAATACCCATCAATAAAATCATCTTGATCATATCCTTTTCTGTACTCATGTGATTTACTTCTTGTTAATCTTGGTAGTTTGATCATCTGATTATCAGTTAACAATTCTATTGTATTCATTATATTATTGAATACAAAAACAGGTTAAAAATAATATTTTTTCATTCTTAACACGCTCTGCCACTTTTTCTTAATATGTATGTATTTCTTAGAACGCATCTAATTATGCTTAAACACTATTTAACACTTCGATTTATTTAGTAAATATATATTTCAAATTCCATGCAGTATATTCCCTATGCCGATCAAATAAAACCGGAGTGGGACTTGTCATATCCATGTTTACCGAGTCAAGCAGCCAAAATAATACATGTAATAATACACTAGGAATCTCCCCATATTAGGAAAATTTGTATGCGATAGTGGACTTTATTCACAAGGAATAAAGCTATCAGAAGCACCATTTTTTGCATGTAAACATGAGATGCCATCAGAAACATGCATGCAAAAGAGGGCCAAGCCTCTTTTTTATGTAGCCACCGAACGAATTGATATGAAAACCGCCAAGTTGACTCTGCATTAGGAAAAAAAATATTCTTCCGTAGCAAATATAAAATGGACAAGGTTTAATAATAAATATATATTCCTACGGACCTTTCTTTAAAATGTTTGCTAGTTAAAAACTTCTGATTGCTTAACAGTAGAATGAGATTAAATATCGTCCTTACTCCCACTTAAATTAAACTTAAAGAGTACTAAAAATGTATTAATAGTTTTTAATGCACTTACTCGTCATTGAATACAGCAAAATACAGATTTTTCTAAAAACAACTTAACCCTAGAAAGATAAACTTATTTTTTTGCACAGAAAAGATAAACAGGCGCCTTAGAGGCGCAAAATTTTAACTACCGATTTATGTAAGTAGATATTAAAATAAAAATATATTTATTATATATTATTAAATGTTACATTATTATGAAATAATTAAAACACAAATATGCATTATTATTTGTTTATTTTAAGGAATAATGTTAAATTTTCAAATAAGTAACAAAAATTTGCAATTTTATATAGTACTAACTACTTATAAGCATTTTTTAAGAAAAGCTAACTTTTAATCACATTTTGTCTTACTAACTAATAAATTACTATATAATCAGTCTCAAATCACAAAAAATACTGTAAAAATCACATGTTACAAACATTTGTTGCAAACATGTTTTTTATGTTCGCCACATACAGTTTTGTTACATTTTGTACAAGTCATCTTAGACAATTATCTTTTTTTTTGTTGTACAAATGCTACAATAACGCCGCACTTTAGTTGGAGGTTCTTGAACAGTTTCTTGAGGAAGTTCTTGATAAGCCTGTGGTAGGATTTTCTCTATATTTTCTCTCAGTCTTCTTTGCAAAGTAGGAATGCGTTATCTAGATCTCATCCACGATGCAGACAATTCAAACGACAATTGTTTCATGTACTCTCTACGGTTTATTGGTTTTTCTTGTTTACGACGACTAGGACCTCTGTTTGAGCGAAATTGATCGCAGCTGTTCTGCCACTACTTTGCCCTTTAGAAGTAGCCCAAACATGCCGGTTCTTACCTCTGATCACTCTTTGAGGCGGGATTACTATGCGGCGGTCTTGTCCTAGATTTTCAGATGTTGTTGAGGTATCACTCAGGCTTTCTTCGATAACTTCGTCTATGTATTCGTCTTCGGACTCACTCTGAACGCTATCTTCACTTATATGGTCCTCCGTCTCGCTGTTACTGCCATCCTCGGTCTCTTCATCTTCCTTGTTCAAAGAAGAAGCAATTTCGCTCTCTTCCAACCGTTTTCAGGACGCCACGATGTTAAAACGTTCCTGAAAACCATTTAAACTAACTTAGTAATAATAAAATATCTTTATATTCACCATAAATATGTAAAAAGTAAATAAACAAAATCAATATTAAAAGTGCAAAAGTTACACAGAAGATAAACATGCGCCTCTCGAGCGCAACGCAATGTCATAGCGGCGAAACTAAAGTACTTACCGGACAGCAGCGGTCTTCCCTCAAGAGTGTTGACCGACGACTGAGTTGGCTCGAAAACACAAGCGTATACTCGCGCAGGTTAGAAAAATACAGCGATATATATATTTCGTGGGCGCCTCTGAGGCGCAGTTTATCCTTCTAGGGTTAAAAATTAATGTACTATATTGAGACAAAATTATAGTAGACTAGCTGTGCCCGCGACTTCGTTCGCGTGGACTACATCCTTTCATGGTCGGTTTTACCCCTTCCTTCCCTAACATTCGAAACAAAAAGTAGTCTATATTTTAATCCAAGTTTCGAGCTATAGTTGTGCCTAACTTCATATCTCTAACTTCAATAATAAACATTTTTCCATATAAACTTTCAAAGGTAGTATTACCCCCATTCCCCCCCTTATTTTCTAATAAAAAGTAGCCTATGTCCGTTCTTGAGATTCAACGTATACCTATACCAAATTTCATCAAAATCCGTTCAGCCGCTTAGGCGTGAAAGAGTAACAGACGGACAGACAGACAGACAGACAGAGTTACTTTCGCATTTATAATATTAGTATGGATACAAAATATACAAGCACATTTTTTTAAAGATTAATTAAGTAAAAAATTATAAAACAAAATCACACCAATGTCTACATAAGACAAATTCATACTAGTCTAAAAGTATTTTTTTAGACAAACTCTCGTCCTGCCTATTGCACTACCGTGCTCCTTGATATGGAAGGGGAATAGTCAAATAGCCTTGGGGATCGCCCCCGATGATTTGATTGGAGACTTTTGTGTTTTATGGAATGCTACACCTGTTTTTCGTGTTGGGCCTACTGGGAAATGAAATGTTGGGTACCGAGTAAAATTATTTATCGAGGCGCATGAGAATAAAGCTACTCATTCCTGTTGAACTGGTAAGCGGGTGAATAAATGTTTTGAAATGTCAGCTATGTCAGCTGAAATTGAGTTATGTTGTCAAGCTGATGACTCCTCACATATTATTGACGACCTCCGTAGCAGAGATGCGAGCGGGCCTGACTTTGGCGAGCGCCATCTCTGAGTTTCGGGTTCGATCCCCGGTCGGGTCAATATGGGAAACGAACTTTTCCATATTGTCTTGGGTCTGGGTGTTGTGGTACCGTCGTTGTTTCTGATTTCTGTAACACAAGTGCTTAAGCTACTTACCACATAATCAGAGCAATGTATGTGATGTTGTCCAATATTTATTTATTTATTTATTGACATTTTATCAGCGTATTATTAGTTTTTGCCGAATTATCAGCCAGAATACCCAAATGGAGCAATAACCCTAATCTAAAAAATGATTTCAATTACATTTTAGGGAAGATGGGTGGAAAAATAAATGAGGTCGAACAGTTAGTTGATTAAAACATATAAGACACGTAAATAGTTTTTTATTTTATAGTAACAACGATATTGAAGTAAATTTTAACACAGTGCATGTTATTGCATTAAAATCCATAGCTCCTGAGGGGGTTGCTACATTAGAAGCAGGGGTCAAGCCTTCAAGGTAAGGGCGACAAGTCCACAGATTTATTATTCTGTACTTGTCACCCTTAAGCTAGGACCTCATTACCACTTAACATCAGGTGGGATGAGGTCAATCTTGAAGTGTAATATAAAAAAAAAATTAACGTCATCGATTTGCACAGTTTTTACAAATTTGTGACGTATTTACTAAACCCTTAACTTTGACACGTTGATTCATCTTATATTTTTATTTAGATACCTATTAGTTGAAACAAAATACGTTTTCACAGTATTTTGGAAATTTTATTGACTGACTTAATATAATGTATTGTTTTTTATCAAATCATCCCTATTGTGTAGTATATTTGTTTGGTTTACGAAAGTGAGATGGAATTAGCTCCGATATAATAATCAGCGACGTATCTTTATAAAATCTGTTTTACCACCATATTTCATCATTTGTAATAAACAATATTAAATTTGCATAGTGTCAGTCCTTATTACAGTAAGCGACTTTGTACATTTTGCTGAAAGATAAAGATTTTTTTTCCTTACAAAGGAATGTTTACTCAGTTCCCTTTAACTTCTTGCTTAGAACATTTATAATTAGGTCCAAAGCTTCTTTGTAAGAACAGGACTTCAACTATTAAGCTAAAAGAACTTCTTATTACTATCAACGATCGTATTTTATGAGTTGAACATAAAAAAGCACGAAAGGTCTCGAGTTCAATTCTCAGTCAGTAAATAAGTTTGGGAAATTGAATCGATCTTCAGCCATCTTAAATATTTCTTTATTCAAGTAGGTTTCATATAACTCTTTGAATCGTCATTGAATACAATGCAAAGTTATTCTACTTCCGGTTTGGAACACACTTTATTATACACTTATATGCATAAAGATTAATCTCTGGTATTGATAGTACAGACCAAAGCACTTCATACAATTTTAAAATCAGCTGGCCATTAGACGTACGTCACTTAGTGTGGCCACATGTCAAAAACATTTATAAATAGGCTACCAACTTTAAAATTATCAATGCTAAGAATTACCTCATATTTTCTCAGCCAATGTTCAGTGAGACATAATATATGTACATTCTGTTTATTTAAAAATAATTCTAATTCTAACTCTTTGCCAGAAACAGCCTGTATATTTTGGTGCACAATAAATATATATATTAAATATTGGACAATATCACATACATTGCCCTGATTCTGTGGTAAGTAGCTAAAGCACTTGTATTACAGAAATCAGAAACAACGACGGTACCACAATGTTAAGAAAGTTTCACTTTGGTCTTTGAACCGTCCTTATGACGTGCACTTAAGAA
The DNA here is from genome assembly GCA_037074685.1 of Glyphodes pyloalis. Taxonomy (NCBI): domain Eukaryota; kingdom Metazoa; phylum Arthropoda; class Insecta; order Lepidoptera; family Crambidae; genus Glyphodes; species Glyphodes pyloalis. Next base: position 3,826,179 of record JAYKKO010000021.1, on the reverse strand, counting down.
CTAATATAGAACTGCAAATCTTTACCTCAATGTGCTCCATAGCTGAGAGGCGAACGGGCCGGACTTTGGCATCGCGCTATCTCTTGAGATCCCGGGATCGATCCCCGGTCGAGTCAATATGGAAAACGAACCTTTCTATATTGTCTCGGGTCTGGGTGTTGTGGTACCGTCGTTGTTTCTGATTTCTGTAACACAAGTGCTTAAGCTATAGCTATAGAATCAGAACTATTTGTGGTGTTGGCCAATATACATATATATAATGTAATGCGCTGTCGACGAGATGGAACCCGTCGGTATGATTGTCAGGTGAATTATTTAACATTATTAACTCTGAAGACTTCAATTCGAAACTGCAGTGATTGGAATGTGAGTCAAACTTACTAACGTCGCCCAAAGAATAAGCAAATTTGAAGTGGTAGGAGCTCAGGCTTCAGTCGTATCTATCGCGGGAGGGACGATATATGTATAAGGAGATGTGCTTTGGAGTGGAGACTTCGCCTCATAAAATGTGAAGTAGAGCGCCCTTCATTAAGGCAAAGGAACGATATGCGTGAAAATAATTTGTTTCTTTTTTTAACCCCCGAGAGTTCGATTACCTATATAAATTTGTCTTAATTTATATGTATATATTATTCATTGAGCTCTTATACAATGAGCTCTTTTCCTAGAGGATGTATTTTACGAGGAAGTGGACACTTAATGGAAAATGTAAATCCCCGTCAATTCCGTATTGGCACATCTTGAATTAAAATATAATGTCATGACATGAACCCCATTTATTTACCGCCCATATTAAGGGAGTTATGTCGAAACAAACTCTTCAGCTTTATAATATAAGTACAGTTAGTCCATGATTAAACACACAAAACACACCCGATAAATTCGCCTTTCAACTGAAAAAAAAAAGAAAATCAACATCGATGCATCTATTTGGGAGCTACGGTTAACAGAGACAGACAGTCAGACACCCACGACCTTCACGTATCGCGCGTGCTGCTCTTCCAACTGAGCTAACCGCAAGTTATCGTAGGCGGTGACATTTTTCTGCTGTATCAACCCGTTAGCCTCCGGTAAATGCCCTCTGCCGAATATGTTTAGAACTACATACTTATCGTGGTCGTGGGTTCGATTCCCTCACCGCAAGGGGAGATGAAATTTTTCTGTTTCTCTAAAATATTTAAAGTTTAAAATAATTTCCCGGGTCAAAACGCGACAATATTTTTATTTAGTAGTTAATACGAGCTACTTACTGCCCGACGTTTCGGTTAGTTTGCACCAACCGTGGTTATGAGCTGACCCGTTAAATTATTTTAAATGTTTAAAATGGTACGCGAAAGTCTTAAAGTTTATATATTTAAAGTTCACTAAGTGCAGCGTAAAGCACTATAAAAATCATAAAAATCTTTAAAATATTAAGACAGACACGTAAAACTTATACGCCCCGTCGTTTTAGATCGGACTGAAATGCTGAAGACCAAACTGCACTCAGTTTGGTCTTGCATTAGATTAGAGAGACGTGCTATTAGAGACACACCCTCCCTTACCTACGTCGGGTATCTAACAATATACCGTGTTCAGCTTCTATTGCATTATACCTACACTAACATGATTCCACTTGCGATCATATCAGAAGTTAATGTACTTGCCCCACAGGGTAACTCGATTTTCATACAACGCCCTTTGAAGTTCCCGTTTGTCTATAATAGGCGAACAATGTGAGTCTAGTGATGTGTGCACGTGTAAGATGGGGAAATCGATGTCGATTCTTCGGACAGTTTTTTTTTATAATGCACTCAAAGATTGACCTCATCCCACCTGATGTTAAGTAGTAATGAGTTCCTAGCTTAAGGGCGAAAAGTATAGCATAGTAAAACTGTTACTAGGTTTGTCGCCCTTACCCTGAAGGCTTGACCCCTGCTACTAATGTAGCATCCCCCAAGAGCTTTGGAAACCTTACTCACATGCAGGAACACAACAACACCGGAGTAATTGTGATTTGGCTGCGGTCTTCTGTAAGGTGGAGGTATTTCACCAGTCGGGCTGCTCCAGTTCTAACGACAAATCGCTTTGCCCTGCCTCTCTTAAAAAGTCAACTTATGCTGTACTTTGGCGGTCATGGCATTTCTGAGGTCCCAGGTTCAACTCCCGTTGGGGTCAATTATAAAACGAATTTTCTGTATTTCCTTGGGTCTGACAGTGAAACCGTCACTTTATCTATTTCTGTCACAGCTTTAGTTACTTACCATTAAATCATAGATCGCTATGCCCTCTCCTAGATAAGAACCATCACATACTAATGAATTCACATACATTAGTACTTCTTTACATAAAATAGTAAGTGATGTCTAATATTTATTAATTTATTTGCAAAATTTGTCAACATTTTAATTTACCTGTTTTTTTATTATCTTAAGTACTTAATTTAACTTATTAAACGGATGAAAACCCAATACCATTTTAAACTCTGACGCAGAAACGATGGCATTTTATAAGTTTCATGTGTTTGTTTTTTTATCTGTGTATGTGACTGTCTATGGTGAATTAGTCAGCAGTTTTTTTAGCTATGCTTGATGAAAATCGGTCCTAGATTATGGCCCCCACAAAAATATCGGACGCCATATTTTGGCATTGCTCCCTAATAATAGGTATCAAATAATAGGACATTAAACATTATTAACATTATATTAGTCAACGTCACAGTTCGTACTTAGGCCGATCTTATGTCAAAAAAATAAAAACTTAAATCAATATGTCAGGGGATTGTTTGTATTTTGAATTTTACATTGAAAATCCAAAAAAAGTGTTTTAAAAAGAAAAGTGCGTACGTGCGCGCGAACTGGAGAAGAAGGCGAGAAATTGCCGTTTGAGAAACGTACATGAGACATTTGACGGCAGATTCATCACGGGACAAAGTGTTAGGTTCTGTCGTATGTGTAAATCTTATTAATATTTATTTTTTGCCAGAGAAGGTGACTAATGCTTTTACGCGCAATGTACCTATGCAATGTTATAAAGGTAAAAATCAACCCTAACATTTGAGTGGGCATCACAAACTTGTCTGAACAAAATGTTACGATGCCGACCCTTCCAATCCACTGTCCGTACCCTTCACGTGAAAGCCGCTGATTTATTCTGACAGCTTCATAATCCTTTGTTTTTAACTGACGTTTTGTAAAGGTAAAATGTTATATTATTTTTAATGCCTAAATGTGGAAACGGTGGAACTTGTTCGAAGCAAGGACAATCTAATCATTGATATTTATTCATTACTATTTATCGGGACGAAAGTTGTAATACTTATAGTTTTTTTTCTTAATTTTCTACCCTATCAAACCTTTTCTGGACCTTAAAAATTATTCCAAAACCTGCTATCGGATGTAATTTCTTTAAAAATGCTGTGATAAATTTACGTCATTGAGGAATATTATGATAATAAAAATACTGTAATTAATAAAAAAAATCACAGGATTATTTAACACGAGTTAGAAGTTAAAACTTATGATGCAGAGTCAGAATTAAATAGGATTTTTTACGTTATAGTAACCATTTTTTAATTACAAAAGTATGTTTGTTGTTCAACTATTTTATCGATAAGAAATAAACGTGCAAACCTCACTAAGCATGCTTATCAAAGGTCTGGGATATTATAGTTTTGTTTAGTTAATGTTATATCGAAGTATGCCTTAGTTAGACTCGTTCAAAGTTCAGTTATTCGGTAAGTGGGGTAGTTTAGTAGTTCGCATTCAATTTCTGCTGCCCTATTAAACAATAGATGGTAATTTATCAATTCGAGTCGGCACTGAATAAACTATTGTATTGTAACCGTTTGAAAGTGAGTAATCTGTTTTTGAAGCTGACCATTGCTGGGGACTGTGTTTTTGTGACCAATGAAAATATATCAAAGCACTTGCTTTATACTTATAAATAAATAAGTACGTTAAACAATCACACTAGTCAACTGGTCTCAAACTATTAATACAAAGTTATGTTACTTACCGGAAAGTGCCCTCTGCCGAGTATGTTTAGAACTACATACTTGTTGGTTACATTCGTTGCAGGAATGTTTGAAAACCACGCACAAGAGAAGTAGGGCTGCACGCGCGATACGTGAAGGTAGTGAGTTCGAGTCCTATACCGCAAAGGGAGATCAAATTATAAATTTCTTTAATTTTTTTAAAGTATGTACTTCTTTAACCATTTTTTTAGGGGTAAAAATGCCCTTGTTGCACCGTATCGCTGCTTGAGTAGAAAAGGGTCATTTGTTAGACTACTCCGCGCTGAATAGAGCTAATACTACCCATTATTAAAATATATAAAATTTCTATTATAAATATGATAAACATATCATTATAAACCTACAAATAAAAAATATATCCCAGGTCACTGCCAAGAGGTATGGTGCAAAGAAAGCTGCATTCTCTCTTTGTATAGAAGACTAAATATGATCGGTCTACATTTTTTTACTTAAATTTTAAAACTCTTTTATTTAATACAAACTGGAATAATGAACAACTTCAATACATGTAGAGCCTTTAACACCAGCAAAACATAATTTTCTTGTTTAAGATACACTTTCACCTACTTCATTTGATCTTATAGGTGCATTAGGTTGTCTTTAATATACATTAGCGTTCGAAAGCTTTGCGCTTTTTTGTATCAAACATTCTGTCACATAATAATATACCTAATAATGCAGTAATTTATGTCGTTTTTAAAAAGCAGGAGGCAAAAATTCATATCCACAACATTTTCATAACATTTTTTGGTCCATAAATATTGGAAATATATTCCGATAAGCTAATGACCACTCAGTGTTTGTTATTGAACAAGCAATGGAATACACTGGATCTCAAACTTTGTCGAAAAAAGAAACAACCGCGTTTTTACTATAACGGTGAAGTAGCACTTACTTAATAGTGACGGGTTTTTATAATCGAGAGATATTCGTACTTGTGGCGTACACGATGCACGATCATTTATTTAAACTCAAATGCAAACAAAAGCACACATAATAGAATTATGTTTTATGTTATGAAAGCTTATTACTTAACGTACATTGTTATACTTCTCTGAGATTTAAGTAATGTATATTATTTAATATGAATTGCGAAAACTAATTTAAAATTAATGAAATTACTGTAACCTAAAAATTTTTATTAACCACAAAACTTTACAATCCATACTAATATTATTAATATTATTAAATTTATAATTAAATTAATTATTATTAAATTTAATTATAAATGCGAAAGTAACTCTGTCTGTCTGTCTGTCTGTCTGTCCGTCTGTTACTCTTTCACGCCTAAACGGCTGCACGGATTTTGATGAAATTTGGTATAGGTATACGTTGAATCTCAAGAACGGACATAGGCTACTTTTTATTAGAAAATAAGGGGGGGATGTGGGTAATACCACCTTTGAAAGTTTATATGCAAAAATTTTTATTTTTGAAGTTAGTGATATGAAATTTGGCACATATATAGCTCGAAACTTGGTTTAAAATATAGACTACTTTTTGTTTTGAATATTAGGGGAGAAAGGGGTAAAACCGACCATGAAAGGATGTAGTCCACGCGAACGAAGTCGCGGGCACAGCTAGTATACTATTATCACAAACTCAATCCCTAAAATTACTGAATTTATTTCATCGTATGATACTACATATTTTGAACTTTATGTCGTCCTTTATTTATTATTAAATCGCAAATTTTCTCTGGGATGTGCTGTTAGCCATTAAAATAATGTTCACTTACACTGTGCTACGTACAAAATGTTTGTTTTTATACATATGACAGCTTTTTTTCTGTGAAAAGGAATTCAGGTTTTTATTTAACGAAAGACTTTTGTCTGATTTTGAAATAACGAAACCTTAGTATCTTAACCGAGTGGGAAGCGGTATACTCTTACTTAATGAATTCAAGCAACAACCGAACCAAATGAACTCAAAGCAAGTTTGAGAAGCAACGTTTCCGAACATCCGTTCCGTTCAGATCTTAATATAGATAATTTTCTTGAGCCAGATAAATGACGGTCTCTTTAGGGGAATAAAGAGTGTGGAATATTGTGCTTTTGTTTAGTCAGGTGAACAAGTAATGGCGTGACACTCCATTAATTCCGTTAAGGATGTTGTTTTGCGTGTTTAATTTCGTAAATGGCACTTGGAACGAATAGGGGGGATAAGTTATGACCGCATAAATACTTGTAAAGTGTAATCACAAAAAAATACAAGTAAGTATTGTTCGGTTTGACACCATAATCAAACTGAATTTACCGACAGCTGGACGTGAACCTCGTCAATAGTAATAATAAAAATTAATAATAAATATTGGACATCACATACACTGCTCTGGTTCTGTGGTTCTAGCTTAAGCATTTGTGTTACAGATATCAGAAACAAAGACGGTACCACAACACCCAGACCCCAGATATAGAAAAGTATTATCCGACCGGAGATCGAACCCGAGACCTCAGAGATGGCGCGAACATACTTAAAAAGTAGTTAAAAGCGCGTGCTGTATTTTGAATATTTCACAAATGGAAAATATGGCGTCGCGGCGTACAAAACAATATATTTTTTTTTGACAATTATGTTTCTTGTAATAAAAATGGACTGGAAGAGCTATTTATTAGTAAAATATTGGTAGGTATTTTAATTTGTAGCATTTATTATGATTTGCCTCATTTATTCCACCAATACAAAATTAACTTTTTTAAGTACTTGTTTAATTTATATAACTGACATTTAAAATTGAGAGAGTTTTGTTTTATTTAAACTTTTTTTATCAAAAAAAAAGGTGTAAGTTTTTACCCTGGCGCTTTTCTGTTGCAAAAGAATAGTTGTTCACAAACCGAAGGCTTAAATAATACATCTAGTTTCTTAATTTTCCTTTTTTTATATTACACTTCAATATTAACCTCATCCCACCTGATGTTAAGTGGTAATGAGGCCCTAGCTTGAGGGCGACACACAGTACAACATAATAAATCTGTTACTGGTCTTGTCACCTTGAAGGCTTGACCCCTGCTACTAATGTAGCACCCCCCAGGAACTTTGGAAACCTTACACACACGCAGGAACACAACAACACAAAAGTGATTGTTATTTGGCTGCGCTCTTAAATTATAGTCGAGTGGAAAATAATTAAATAACTGAAAGTACTAGAAAATGTAGCGTCTTCATTAAACAAAAAGATTAAAAGTTACCGTAATGACTTGGAATATCGGCCCCAATTGTTCCGGCCAATGCCGACTTCTAATTTGACGTATCCGTATCAAAGGACTTTCTTTGCCGGTGACATCAATCAAAATTCGACAAAGTAGGGCGATCATCCATCAGAAAGTGATGGCGCGGACTTAATGACCTATACCGTAGTGATGTTTAGGGCTGACAAAGGATTGCATTTTTTATAATTTTTATACAGCATTTCGTTGCACCGTAAAGTTTCTTTAAAAACATATTTAAAAGAAACATACGATTTTTATCTTCCCTTGCATTGCTTAAGGTCTGCTAGAATACCAGCGCCGCTGCAGCATTGGATCCAATGTCGTAGCAGCTCATGCTGAGGTTGGGCACTTGTTAGCTGCACAATCACTATGTGCTTGTTTATTTTTTATTAAATTTATTTTATCTTTACTGTATCTTTTGTTCGAATCACTTCAATGTCTGTGTATTATTTGTATTGATTGTGTGTGCTAATAAATAACTTCTTATTCTTATTCTAATTTTTAGCCTTTGCACTGAAATGACAACCCTGACTGCCCGTGTGACATTTCATACGATTTTATGGATTTTCCGGGACAAAGGTCACGTCCGAGCTATAACCGAAGGTGGCACCACATGATAAAACGTTTTTATTATTACCCAAGCCTCATAAAACGAGGCGTAGCTCAACATTTTAATTGGCCCATTTTTTCAACCTTTAATATTAATGATATATTATGTAATGATACATAAAAGTAGAGTAGCTTTTAAACAAATATTAAATGTGCCTGAAAAACACACTAACTAATTTATTTGAAATTCCTTAGTGTCGGAGTATTGATTGGGTAAGAAAGGTACCCTTGTTTATCTTGTTTTATAAAATATTAGACAACAGATACTAACTGAGCAAACCCATCACACCAAGACCCAAGCCTTGTTATATTTGTTCCCTAAACCGACCTTCACAATATCTATTCTCAAAACGTAAGAATCGAATTCAAATTCAAAAACTATTTTTTATCTTTTTCTTAACAAACACGGTTGGGCAAATATTCACTTTCCGAATCGAAACCTGTATCATCTTTCATGAAATTTGAGTGTTATCTTTCAACCGGGAATTGAACCCGAGACTGTTTCACTTTTTAGGTAGGTACCTAAAAAGCGAAACAGTGGCTAAGCTACCTAGCTTAAAGCTTTAAGCTAGGTAGCTTAGCCACTGTTTATAGAAGCTATATATTGTCACAAGCCTGCCACGGGGTGACAACGATAACTAAAATTAAGTACAAGAACAAAACCATACATGAAAATATTAAAAAAACCCAATACCTATATACAAAATATTTACAAAAGATAGTCCGCTCCCGAGTTTAGGGTGCCCAGAATGCTAGCAACATTGCCTCTTTGAATGGCCAGACTTAGAGGGACCCCACACTAGCGTCTTTCGAGCGTCAGCGTCTTGCCGGCGACCTCCGCCCACTAGCGTTGGTTGGGCGTTGCGTCGACGCGGCGCCCGCTCAGCGTCGACGCGGCGCCCGCACAGCGTCGGCGCGGCGTTTGAGCGGCGCTTGCGCTGGGCGTCCTCCGCACATCGCGTTCGAGCGTCGCGCCGCGCCGACGTCATGTACAGTTATTTCGAAAATGGAAATGTAAGATTTGAATAACGCACAATATAATGTTTTATATTGCAGTGATAAATTAATGCTTTTAACTTGTAAAAGAAAAAATATATTTTACCTATATTAGAAACAGAAAAATTTTATCTCCCCTTGCGGTGTTTCTAATATTTAAAGTTCGCTAGTACGGCGTATAGTACTATAAAAATAATAAAATATATTTTACCTATTTGACACATGGCCCGAATAGGCAACTTTAGCATTTATTCTCGAAAACTAAAAGTACTTAATTGAAAATGGGTTTCTTAGGCAATATGAGTTAGTATTTTAAGCTACATCCATATTTGCTATTAGCTAAAAAGTCTTGTACCTACTGATTCTAAAACACGGTCGGGACGAAACAATTGAGTTGATCATTGTACTGTTGACAAAATAAACGCTGCGCAGGCGTCGGGCCGGCGCGGCGCCTGAGGAGCGCAGTCCTGGCGTTCGTCATTTCGACCGCGCCGCTGCGCAAGCGTTGCGTCGGCGTCGCGTCGAAGTCGCGTCGACGTTGCGTCGGCGTCGCGTCGACGTTGCGTCGGCGTCGCGTCGACGTCGCGTCAGAGTTGCGTGGGCGTCGACGCTCAAAGAACGCTAGTGTGGGATTACGCTTAAACGTTGGCCGAGGTATATTTTACTTTCAGTTGGCAAATTGAAAAAAAAAATTACACATAAGCCAGGGCTCTCTATCTACAAGGTACAGTCAACAATACTTCAAGGTAAACAATCGCAGTTCGATATTCGTTCTTACACACACAGCATAAGGGTGGTGCAAAGTTCAAAGTGTATAGTCTGACTTGTTGTTATTTAGTTTACTCAAATAAAAATAACGAAATGTAAAACTATAGTTACGCATTGGTTGAAGACCCTGGACTATACAGAAACAGAAAACTTACTGTATAAACATATTTAACTGAAACTACAGTTACAGACTTAATACATTAAATTTAGTAAATTTACTCATTGAAACAAAAATCACACAAACTACGGAAATGTAAAATATATAAATATAATGATAACAATATTATTCAAATTTATTTCCAATACTTACGATAGACTACCTTAAATGTTATAAAATTAACTATTAACACATTTACACAACATCATACAAATCAATAAATAAAACAAACAAAAACTAAATTACATACTCACTCATGCTTTATCTAAGTTATGTAATGTACTTAATCAAATTTTTATGATATTGCCATGTCTAACATTTTATTTTATTTTATTATTATTATTATTATTTTTTCATGTTATCTGTTAATTATAGTTATAATAATTTAAGGCTATAGATTATAATACAATTTAAAAAATTAGAATAAGTTATTACCCTTTCTAGTATGGGTTATTAATCGTAATTACATTTTCACGATTATAATATAGCATGTTATGTTTGTAATATAATTATTGCTCAGCATACGATCAGAAAATCAGTACTCAATAAATAAACTACTTGGGGGTGGAGTCTGGAGACCTGTACTACGGGTTTCTTCTGGAAACCTATTTCAGGCTCCAGTCTCTCACACAAGGGTTTACGCCATCATGTACCTTGTTTTTTGCGATAAATATGCAATGTAACCTTTTTGTGAGAGAAAATAAATAAAATAATGAATGAATGAATGAATGAAATACATGCTCCTTAAAACCAAATTTTGTAAATTTATGTGTTTTGAGAATCTGCCAAGAACCTACCTATGTGTTCGTATTCATTTTATATGTTTGAAAAAGAGACCTAAACTCGATATCGGATTTTGTGAAAATAATGTTGATTTCAGTTTAAAATCGTTTTACGTTTAAATAAACCTACAAGTAGTTTCTTCAGTAGTTATCAATTTATGAAATGTAGTTTTGCTACATAGAATCTATTTTGATAAACAAAAATGTTTTTTATTACCATACAAAAAGGCAATTTGTTTTTGTTAGAAAGTTGAAAGGAGTAAGTAAAACAAGCAAACTCTCCTAACCAAATTTATTTATTTTATTTAAAAACTTTATTGCACAAATAGGTACAACAGGTGGACTTAATGCTAGGGGCATTCTCTACCAGTCAACCCTTGGGTCATGCAGATAGTTTGTATATGGGTGCGGTAACATGGTCCAAATCACATTAACTTATTTGCGATACTTATTACACTAACAAGCGTGTTCTGTACCAAGACTACTTCTTAACTTTCTGTTGTCCCAGTAATTCAGAAGTTATTTAAAACGTTCCAGGCACATTTCAGTGGGAGCAAGACGGCTGCCATTGTCATGTGCCAAATTTGGAGTTTGAATTGTAGCCAAGGCACGAGTCTTGCTGTCTGTATGCACAAACACTGGGTTGTGTAAAGATTTTTGTGAGAGTATCTTACCAGGAAAGCGATACATACAAAACTATGTACCATTTCTATTTTTGGTTGTATTTTTTTTTAATTGCATTTCAAGATTGACTTTAGCCCTCCTGATATTAAGTGGTAATGAGTTCCCACCTTAATATTATCTTCTTGTTTCAATAGAAACATACCTAACGGTTTTAGGGAACTAAAACTTTCTTTGGAGTAGTTACTATGGAAACAACTTGTATATTTATTTAAAGGTCGATTAAAGATTGGTAAATACATTAGCGACAAATTTGTCTTCAGCAAAATACGAATTCAAACAAAATAAAGCTTTCTTTCTTATTTCGATGAGCTTGGTCGGTGATGACATGTCGAGCGACTTGTCCATGTGGACAATATTATTCATTGGTCTCCACATAATCCTTTTTTTTTTTTTTTTTTTACGGTGGGAAATGCTTGATGCACCTTACCGCCACCCTGAGGGAGGGTGGCGGCGTGTGTGGGACTCCCTTCCTACCAACCAACCCGGTGTACCCACTAAAACCCCCCGGTTGAACCCTCATCGCCTAATTGGCGGCGCTGTGGGAAATCGGCTCAGCCTTTACTTCCACAGCGCCGCCGGCGGAAAAGCCGCTTACGCGGCTCCGTCTGCTCCCCCCACGGTGTTCGGGGGGAGACTGGGGATGGTCGGTCCAACGGGACCATCCCCACCTCGCAGTGGAGACCGGTGCAATGCCAGCTGAGGTGCCCTCACACCATCAGCCGGCCGGTCCCCACGCGGTAGCTGGGCGCGGTCGTATTGTCGCCGCGCCCTCAGCCGCCTTCTTCGGCGGCAGGCGGGAGCGGATGGATCATTCTCCCGCTCCCGCTCTGCGGCCTCCTTCTGCGACATGACGTCTTCGCAGAAGGAGGCCATCCCATCCCATGCCGTCTCACTCCCGAGCATAGCCTCGACTATGCTGGGGAGTGAGAGATCCGGCCCCACCAACGCGCGCAGAGTTTCGCGCTGCGCATCAAATGTGGGGCACACCTGCAGCGTGTGCCCCGCCGTGTCCTCTGCCGCGCCACAACTCGGGCACGACGGAGACTGCTCCCGGCCGATGCGGTGCAGGTACTGTCCAAAACAGCCGTGGCCGGAATCTCCACATAATCCTAGGTAAGCTATAAAACCCGTACAACCTTGTTCCCTAAAAGAGGAATTGTGTCAATTTTTATGTGATACTAGCGGGAATGGGTTTCACGAAAGAGATCTAGTTGCCATACGCTAAAAAACTTTCGGGGTTTTATCAAATGCAATAGGCCCCATTGTGCGTTCATTTAAAAGCAGAAAAGAACAAGTGATACCATTAAACTTTTATTGTGCCAGTGCCCTACAAGTACAAGTAAATGACCCAAAATGAGGATAATATTTTTTACATGAACATGTCTTATGTTAGAATAGAAAATATCTTTATTCATGTAAGTTTACAAAAGCACTTATGAATAGTCAGTACAAATAAAGTATTCTACCACCGTGTTCGGAATGTTGATCATGTCGAGAAGAACCGGCAAGAAACTAGACACTTACTCTTTTCAAATATAACAATGTGTCCTTAAACTAGGTACTTAAATGAAGTATACAAAGCTATAGTAAGATTTCAAAGAATTAAGTTATTCTAGACCCATACATTTTTGTCATTTGAATGTTTGTAGGAGTATAAGGCTTGAGTTGAGTACTTATTCCTGGTTCCAATATTCGCAATACGATCCGTTTTAGTTACGAATAGTAATACATTGTACAAGACTTAAGCTAGAAACGATCGATGGACGACTAATGACGACCTTGGTGGCGCAGTGGCTAAGGTAGGCGACCAAAGCGCGTAAGTCAATCAATTTGGAAAAACGAACTTTTCTAAATTGACTTGGGTCTGGGTGTGCTGGGATGACGCCCCCAGTTAGTATCCGTCGTCTGGTGCTCATAGTACAAGGGAAAACCTTAGTTTGAGACCAGGTGATTGGTGTGATTGTATGGCGCATTTATTTATTTATTTATTTAATGACAGCTGATACGGAAAGTAAATTACAGAACGGTATGAACATCTTGTTGTTGGTTGGAGAAAAACGGATAGTAATTTTTGACACGATACGAATCGTGAACTTTTGAAACCGTGCATTAATGAATCCCTCTCTTAACGAAAAAATGTTTGTTCAACAACACGTGTTAAATTTGTTAGAATCAAATGTTAATAAATTCTCGAAATCCGTTTCAAATTTTAATCCATGTTCATAGAATTTAACGGGCATAGCGGCATTTGTCCCAGATTGTTGTTTTGATAAATTATACGCCTGGGAAACTGACCTCATTTGGGAGCTGTGGTCAAAGTTATAATTCAAAATTTAAGGGAGATTTATCGTCATTGGGCATGCTATTGCGTACGTTTAAGTTGCGCAATGAACTTGGAAATGGATTTTTTATAGTACACTAGAGGCAGCCCGCGACTTCGTCCGCGTGGATTTCGGTTTCCATACAAACTTTCATAATAGTTGCAGCGTGATGTTATATAGCCTAAAGCCTTCCTCGATAAATGGTCTATTCAACACAAAAATAAATTTTCAATTCGAACCAGTCGTTTCTGACATTAGCGCGTTCAAACAAACAAACAAACAAACTCTTCAGCTTTATAATATTAGTATAGATTGCACGCACGTTGTGGAGTTTGTTGGAATCAAAAGTTGTTGATATCTGTTAGTAGTATGTAATTGTAACCTAAAATTGTTGTAATACCGTTTAAATATGGACAAGTTGAAATAAAACATAGGGCTAAGAGAAAACAACATGAGAAGAGGTCGGTACCGATTCAAGGTGTCCTAATTGTGTCCAACCATAATTGTGTTAAGAATCTTTGTACCCCTTGTGGAGAGATAATAAACGATAAATTATTATTTATTATTATTATTATTGTCTGCCGCCTTATTAATAAATATCAAAATCATTACCAATTTGAAATATGTATGTTTTATCACTATCCACTCGCTTAAATTGAGAAAGAGACAAATCGTATTTTCAGAATTTGACTTTTATTCTGATTTGTAAACAAAGTGCAATAGTTATCTGATTTTGCTAGTTATCAAACATTTTTAGCCACATAAATCAATTTCCCTCGATTTCTCTGGAATACTATTATCAGATCCTAGTTCTTACATTATAGTTCAGCATAGTAAATATGTTACTGGACTTGTCGCCCTTACCTTGAAGGCTTAACCTCTGCTACTAATGTTACAACACCCAGGAGCGTGACAGCTCGTGACCACGGGTGTAAAGAAAAGTGAAAGAATAATTTATTTGATCACTTTTTATGTATTATGGATGGATATCTTACTAATGTTATGGTAAAATGAGAATTATCATATCACCGCACGATGAAATTTTGGATCTCTATTGTTCGGTTGTGGTGCTGGAGGCAATTACTGAAAATCAGTTGGACTGCACACCGCACAAATCTATCTATCCTAAACGAGCTTCATACAAAACAAAGTTTATCGTCGACTGTGCAACTACGAATACTCACAATGTTTGGGCATATCACTCGCAATGAAGACTCCATAGAGAGACTGGTCTTACAAGGGCATGTCAAAGGCCGGCGCTCGCGCAGAAGATCACCAACTCGATCGACGCACCTGATCAAATGTACCACAAACATTTCTCTGAATGAATGTTGCAGTAGTTCAAAAAAAGGGAGTAGATGGAGGCAACTGGCAAAAGCTACACTAAAAGGCGATGCATTATGACCACGACTACTCTGTCAAGAGTGCACGACTGAGAAGAAATTGTTGGTGTCAGTTGGCCCTTTTAAAAAAACTTCAATAAAGTCATATAATTAGTCCGATTTCTTTGCAGTTTGCTCATCAATTCTCTTTTTCTATCATTCATCACTGAATATCCTTCGTGATAATTTGAGGTTACTGACTGATTTTGCGACGCCATTCAAATAAAAGCGCTTTGAACAAAATTGGAAGTTCAAAATTAAATTTTAATTCCTTTCAGCTCACCAGTTTACTCTATTCTTTGGTTACAGGTAAAACTTTGTTTCCCGAGCTCGGAAATTTGGACGCACCCTCTATAAGTGAGTTACACACTTTATTGTTCTGTCGAGTAGGCTTTTCCCGATTCTTTAGGACAATTTCCTTTTTTTTTCACGGCGGAATAAATCTTCGGTTTTAGGTGTAGCCGCCAAAATTACGATTAAGCGTTCTTTTACTTTTTATGATTATTTGTTCTGGTTTGCCAGTAATCTGGGATTAATCATGATTTTTATGAATTTGTTAGACGTTTAAAAATATATGTGAAGCCCAACAGTTAGATTACAAAAATATAGGATGCGTAGTTTTTCTTTTAACGTTTATGCATACATTTACTAAAATACATTGCGTTATTTAGCGTGACGTCACTGATTTGCACAGATTTTACGAATTTGTGACGTGATCACACCGCTCTTTTGACCATTGCACTGCACTGCATCATCATCAATTTGAATCTATTTATTGAAGTCAAAATAAGTTTTCATTGTATTTCAAAAATCTAACTAATAAACTACATAAAAATTACCTAATAGTCATCCCAATTGGTCGGTTAATTTAAAAAAACTTAATTTTAAACAATTATTTTTTTTGGATTACTTACTTATTATCTATTTCTTATCGAGTATTTTTTATTATGTCTCTCAGATAAAATATTTTTGTTCATATTTTCTAAGTATTTTGTATAACACATAAATTAAAAAAAATAATACGAAACTTGAAATAATTAACGACCGAAGCTTAAATATTTGCTTTGAATTTCTCACAAAATAATGACCACCCTTGTTAATTTGTGATATTTCTGAAACTTTGAATCTGATAGGCCAAG
Source organism: Glyphodes pyloalis (assembly GCA_037074685.1). Taxonomy (NCBI): domain Eukaryota; kingdom Metazoa; phylum Arthropoda; class Insecta; order Lepidoptera; family Crambidae; genus Glyphodes; species Glyphodes pyloalis. Next base: position 3,810,117 of record JAYKKO010000021.1, on the reverse strand, counting down.
CTCCAGATTCAATTTCCGGTCGTGGGAATCGATAATAAAATGTTCTTGAAATTTAATTAGAGGCAAGATTGTATCTTAGATATTAGAAGGATATTAAGATTAGTGAAGTAAAACGGGATTGGGCAGATGCATAAGGGTAGGATTTATAAAAAAAAAATAATGTAATATTATCACTTCTCGCCGTCATCACACAGTTTGCCAAATTACTACACCAATCAACTTAGTTGGTATTATAGTCCATTGAGGAATTCCATAATATGAGGAATTTATGAGAACCAGACGACGCATTCTATCTGAAAGCATCAATCCAGTTAGCATAAACCCAAGAAAACGTATTTTTCAAGTACTGTATAATGTTTAGCAAGTACTTATTTATAAAATAGCATACCAATCAGTGTTCGATGTTAATCAATTAATTTTTGAATTAATTACTTGATTGACAAAAAATGCAATGCATTTTTAAATTTCGATTGCAGTTCAAATGATACTAGTTTCTGTAAATACGTATAATTGTACACAATCCATAATATCTACCTATATATCTTTAGTTTGATTTCATCCGCCAACCAAATTCATATGTTATTTATGACGCGGCATTCTTATATGTTCCTTCTTTAATATCGCATGTCACTGCCACAGTGTATTAAACAACAGTATGTGTGTGCTGAAGGTATGTTTTTAATTTAGTCGGTTTACTAAATGGCTGGTTGGAAATTAGAGAGGTAGGTATTATTAAATTACATTGGATTGTGTCGTTAGCTATAAAAAATATTTTGTACTTGTTGCATAATTACAAAATTAAGATAGACTTTCAGACATTTCAGGCGTTTTATTTTTTTATCGAGTTGTAAAGTTCATTGTTATCATTCAATGTCATCGTGCAAACTCAATTTACATAGGTTTTAATGACATACAGACTTTCAAGAAACAACATTTTTAAGTGCTCAATTAATGTTCAGTTATATAGATATTTTATTTTGAAGAACATCATCACAGTCATTGCTCTGATTCTGAGTAAACAATAATTTTGGAGGTCGTCAAACAATTATCAACCAAATATCAACAAATCGCCAGCAATTTCAGCTGGCTTAGTATCACACATTTCAATCGGTGGAAAAGATATGAAACTTTAAAACGTATAAATATAAAGCTATAAATAAACTTTCTATGCTCGTGTGACATATATTTGGCAACTATTGTGACAGATAGAATAAAATAAAACCTTTTTTTTCCCTATAGCTACTACGTGTGGGGAAATCAATCAAGAATCAAATAAAGAAAGGTGAATTTATTGAATGTCTCATTTTAGGGCTCATACCTATGAAGATAATGATGGCATTAAAATAAAGTCAATATTACAATAATGGACACAAACTTAAACACCATGCGGGTCGAAGGTTGACCTGGGAATGATAAAATAATGAAAAAACCCTGGACGTAGACATCTTGCCCCAGCACTTATACACCACTAAATCATTAAATATATAAAAACAATTTCTAAAAAAAATTGGCAGAAACTGACGTTTCCACAAATTCCCGATATTTTAACTTACCGCAGCATCCACATTTTCACAAAATGTTGTAGGGCACGTCGCCGACCCATTTCGGGCAGTCACAGCAAAAACCTTCTTCGGGTGACTCGAAAAATGCCCCTACGTATAAGACAATGTAAAAGTTTGATGACCGTAGAGTTTTGAATCTCGTAGAGCGGAGCCGGGATATAAATTACGAAACACTTCATTTGAACTGTGTTTTGAAATTTAAGCTTGAGGCCATTCGCAATATTTAACATTAAACATTGGTAAATCTTATTTATGAAACGGATCACTCATCCTAATTTGGCTAATACTACTTGGAAAATTTGCTTAGTTAAATCACCGTATCTGCTGTCAGAGGCTCATTTACAAGATAAACTCGTAGTTTAATTCAATGGTTGTTTGACATATTTACCTGATTATTTTTACTTGGAACTTATTTGTTGTGTCAGAAGCAGTTAATATAGTATATTGACATTTGTAGGATTGTAAATATTAATAAGTTACCGTTATTATCAATTATTTTCATGTTTATTAGCTTTTGTAGTAAGCTTAGTAAGCTTACGGTAGTAAGTGTAAATCTTAAATACTTTGCCACATGAATTTCACCGTCTATTCGAATAATTTTATTAAGCGAAGGTTTAATTCGATTACATACTAACGTGTTAAGCAACCAATAATTGTAACTGTACTTCCAATATAAAAAAAATATCTCAAGCAATATCATCAAGTAACATTTAAATTTCAATAGTAAAAAAAATAACTGTCCCCTCTATTAGATATTTAAGTCCACGACACATTCGGAAGATACATTCTTGCGTTCTATTTTCTTTTGGTGAAAATGAAACCTGTGAAATACTGTGAGTATAAAACATGTCTTGTATGTGATCAATCGTTCTGAATCATCAACATCATTTCACAAAGGATTTATATTGATATTTTGACGATACTCACATTTGTATACGGCCAACCTACGCGTGTAATATTTTTCATAGAAAAATATTTTCTATTATAGTGGATACCATGCTTGTAGCAATAAATAGGTGTTTTGAAGTAAAATCGGATACTTTATGTAACCTGCGAAGTCACGTAAAGTGTGTTTTAACGCCACCATAAGAACCGAAAAATTTCTACTCTATATTGGACTGTAAAACAACTGTAATATGAGATTCTTTGCTTTATTTGGTTTTTACAAATCCTTGTACGGTGATCAGCTCATCAAGTTATACATGTGTAGTTCGAATTTAGTTCTTACATCCGTGACATAAGGTCCAAAGTGTGTAGTTTGATGTGCTTTCGACCATACAAACTTTAGCAACCAGATCAAGCTGTAGCAGTACCTACTTAATCACAATGTTTTTTTTCTTTCGTTTAGCTAACGAACTTAATACGTCATAAAAGTGTTTGCTACTCTCCCTCATTTCAATAGATAGATAGATAGATATACTTTATTGCACAAAAACTTTACAGAAATAGGTTTTACAGATTGATTATAGTACAATTTAGGCGGTCTTATCGCTAGAAAGCGATCTCTTCAATACTCTAAATAATATACTCACAAATAACATTGAGTTAGGGCAATCGTATTTTCATCTCAAATTCAAAGGAAATTTACCTATGGATAGAAAGATTTCTATCCATAGGTAAATTTCCTTTGATTTCCTTTGATTCGTGTAGATACACGTATTGACAAATCGTTATCTGTTAGGTTAGAAAGTGCATTTGTATGACTTTAAAAGAAATTCCTATTGGTTTTTTAAGAAACCAGTTTTAAATAGTATAAGGCTATTTTTTTCCCACTTCAAGGCAAAGGCATTCATTTTTGAAATCATGTTACCTTTCCAACAATGAAAATCGGTTGATTCACCATGATTACCAAATATACATTATTTGGTGACCAATGAAAATTCATGAAATTTACGAAAAACCACGAAAAATTCTAAACATACGAGTGCTTTGATCGACCTGGGAATCAAATTCAGGACCCCGCGACCATAACCCGATAGCTAAACTTCTAACTGAAGGCTTTGAAACATTAATTTTCAATCTATTTAATGGTAATTTGTAGAATACACCGAGTTTGCATGCATAAAAGTACCTAATTGGAGTAAAACTAACCTAAACAAAAAACTCATTTTGATTTTTAGTTTAAACGTGTCCAAAATTACTTTCATAAAAGAGAATATTAAAACGACCTTTGTTATCTAAAAGTCAAATTGTAGCTCTATTGTAGTAATTGTAGATATAATTGTTTTACTTTTGTTTAGTTGTCAACCTAGTTTAATTTATAATGGGCTCATAAAAACTTTGTTGTTTCAATGCAGAATTATGGATCATTATTGTAATTGCTACGTTTAGAACGTTTCCAGTAATTTATTATTACTTACCTTATTTTGTGTTGCTACGTTGTAACAAAACGTTAATACTCGTAATTTTTGGATGATAATGTTTTTCAGAAAAAGGTTATGCTTTTTTTTAATACAATCGAAGAATATTTGTGTTTGAACATTTATGTATGTGAGTAGCATTCCCTATTTCCAAATACATCGTTACAGAAAAATGCCATCTCACCTAACGGTGTGGAATACAAACCCACGCATAACCTTCACGTATCACGCGAGATTTTTTTTTGCTTTCTTCATAATATTTAAAATTCGCCAGTGTGACGTGAAGCACAAAAAATATGTTAAAATCAATACAGCCTAAATAATTTAGAGGATTTGAAGAAACGAATTATCGTTGTATTCTTTTTGATAACGCAATTGACACTAAGCCTCGTAATATCACTACACAGTATATAAAACAAGGTATCTCTTTCATTGGCATAATGTGTTTTGTCCTAAAATGGATTGGTATAATGAAATTGGCATAATTTATTTAGCATAATATTAATTTGGCCGAATTTGGTTTTAGCATAATATGTACGAAGTCAAAGTCAAAGTCAATTCATTTATTCATCTAGGTTACAAGTAACACTTATGCATCGTCGGAATGAATGTACTGTGGCATAATTATTATTTAGCATAATGCATTTGTGCATAATTTTTTTTGGCACAATTTTTTATGCATAATGGAAAGTCGCATAACAGTATTTTATCAAAATAGGTAATAGGCATAAATGAAAGAAAAAGTTGTGTATTTTAGTTAAAAAAAAGTAAGTAAGTAACCTGTATTTCCTATATTATATAGAGTAAAAGTAGGTTTAGGTTTAGGCTAAAACTCCATTATGCCTTTTTAAATTTATGGTTAATTATTTTATGCTTAGTCATGTTTATGCTCATTGCATTTATGCTAAAAACTGTTGTGCTTATTAGTATTATGCGAAATTATCATTAGTAGTAATTACATTATGCTAACTTATTTTATGCTTCAAATTTTTATGCTTCCTGACAGTAAACCATAAAACAAAGTCAATGTTTCGGTTCTATGAAAAACGCAGAAGAGCAAAAGTAAAAATTATTTTGAAAAATTTTAATGTCTACTAAGTTCAAACGTTGTAACTGGTATTGCTTTAGACCATGGTATTTAGTGTTTGTTTGGCCAGACATAGTCTTTATATTTAGGAACATCTTAGTAAAAATGTTAAAATCAATTGGGTAGATATTGTTTACTTTATATTGTGTTTTACGTACCGTAACGTTAATATTCACCCATATCTGCACTCCCCAATATTTATGATTATTAAAGTGAATGATTTATGTATCCGTTTCGTTTGTTTCACTTACGTATGTATATGTATGCATGCATGTAGAAGTTAAAATGCCAGAAATAATAAACCTTTTGAATCCATATTCCAAATCTTCCGACAAACGGTTTAATTACTGACACATCCCGTCCAATTCCGGAATTAAATTCCAATCGGAATGCATAACTACCATTCGCAAATTAGAAAAGTTGTCCCGCCCATCCTTGTTCCAGGTGTCTCAGTTGGAATGGAAAGTATGGCCAACTTTCCAGATGAAACGAATGAATGACTTTCCGACGTAAAAGTTTAATAGGACAAAAATATTGGCTAGCCTCCTTGAGTGCTCGGATTTGACTAAGGAAATTTCGAATGCTAGCTGTTTCCGGGGACTTCACGTTATTTCGGGATCAAAAGAAATTATTGTGTTTTGAGTAAATAGAGATATGTCGTCTCCTCCAGTGTGTGATTCGAATTTGACCTTCAAGTATTACGAGTGCTGCTTGTCCAACTGAGAATAAATTTCGGATCAGCGTGAAGTGCTTAACTCATTCGGCAGAGTGAACTTATCGTAGGCTAAGGGGTTAATTAAAACAGAAAAATGCATCGCTTACTATAACTTGAGGCTAGCTCAGTTGGAAGAGCAGCACGCGCGATATATGAAAGTCCTGCAAGGGAGGATAAAAATATTCTGTTTCTTTAAAACATTTAGAGTGGGCTATTGCTAATTTTTTTTTATCAATATTACTTGTATAATGGATGAAGATTTGCAAGCTCCCCCGAACAGACGAAGGCGAGCAGTCAGCTCGTGACCACGGTTGGTGCAACCTAACCGAAACGTCGGGCAGTAAGTAGTTCGTATTAACTACTAAATAAAAATGGTGTCGCGTTTTGACCCGTTAAATTATTTTAAATATTTTGTATAAGGGAGTTGATCTCTTATGTGCCTATGCACTCAATTTTTATTTGGATCCTTTAGAAGTTTTTGTGTGAAATATTGCAAACATCCAATCAGCCATCCATACCAACATTCGTGTTTATATAATTACTAAAAAGTAATTCATTGACAATTTCATGTCCAATATTAAGGAATATTATTTTTAACTAGAAGTATGCCCGGGTTTCCCACAGGTACAGTCGCCGTCAGATATATCGGAGCAGAAAAAGTGACCAAATACTTCTGAATAGTTAAAAAGTCAATAAGTTCCATACACTACAAGTTACCATTAATATCTGAACATTCACTACTTCAGAAATATCTGAGCAGGTGTTAGTCAATTATTTCTATACACACAACTTACCAATAATATCTGCTGAACACTCATCTACACAGGTAGCCAAATGAGACATATGATGTGCGTGACACATATTGACGTTATGAGTGTTCAGATGTTATTGGATAGTTGTGTGTCTAGATATTATTGACTAGCATCTGCTCAGATATTACTGAAGTAGTGAATGTTCAGATATTAACGGTAACTTGTAATGTATGGAACTCATGACATTTTTAACTGTTCAGAAGTATTTGGTCACTTTGTCTGCTCCGATATATCCGACGGTGACTGTACATAGATTTTTTAACAGTTTGGGATATTTTGATGGATCTTATAAAGTAAGAATATCGTTTCCGAAATTATATCATCCGGATATAGTTATGTCATCCGGAGTTAGCACAATATTAAGATTATAATAAATATAAGAATATTAAGAGAGGTAAGGCATAGCGATTTATCGCTCGAACTGGAGCAGCCCGACTGGTGAAATACCTCCACCTTACAGAAAACCGCAGCCAAATAACAATCACTTCTGTGTTGTTGTGTTCCTGCGTGTGAGTAAGGTTTCCAGAGCTCCTGGGGGGTGCTACATTAGTAGCAGGGGTCAAGCCTTCAAGGTAAGAGCGACAAGTCCAGTAAAGATTTATTATGCTGTACTTGTCACCCTTAAGCTAGGACCTCATTACCACCTAACATCAGGTGGGATGAGGTCAATCTTGAAGTGCAATATAAAAAAAAACAATCAGTTTACTCGTACTATAAAGACGAATTTAACGATAAATCTTTCAAATCAATCAGTTTGGAGAAGAAAACATAAAAATAATAATATATACGAGTACACTCGAAAATCATAACTCTTCTGAAGCAGTCAGTTAAAAATAACATAGTAACCTAATTTTTTACGCCAAGAATTTACCAAAAACATCAACATTTATGAAAAATGTTTACTTACAAAATATTAAGTGCTTCAATTGTAGCTTAGCACGCAAGGAGCCAAAGAAAACTTAGAAAAAAACCTAATTTAACCTTTTATGAGGCTCTGTCCGCTACACCATAATTTGAACCTAACTGCTTAGGATTAAAGTCAAAAACCAATAAACATTTTAAAGACGCTCTGCCGCATAAAGTACTAGCTGTGCCCGCGACTTCGTTCGCGTGGACTACATCTTTTCATGGTCGGTTTTACCCTTATCTCCCAATAACATTCAAAACAAAAATTAGTCTATATTTTAATCCAAGTTTCAAGCTATATTTACTACGAGCTATAAACTTTCAAAGGTGGTATTACCCCCATCCCCCCCTTGTTTTCTAACAAAAAGTAGCCTATGTCCGTTAATGAGGTTCAACGTATGCCTATACCAAATTTCATCAAAATTGGTTGAGAAGTTAAGCGAAAAAGCGTAACAGACAGACAGAGTTACTTTCGCATTTATAATATTGTTAGGGTTTAAAGAAAATTCTCTCGTCCAAGCTATAGCACTTGTAGACCTAGCTCTTTTTCCTAGTTTCTATAAGGAAGGTTTGAATAGCTGCACACACAAATCGACCTGCCCACATCCGACAAAAGAGGATCCTTCTAAGATGTAAGATATAAGATATACCCTATCTATATTGCAGGGTTCAGTAGGACAGTTTTCGCAAAATCTTCCCCGTCTCATTGAGTTTTCGTCACCAAGTCCCCTCATTCATCTTAATGAATATTTTTACCCTTTCTCGATAAAATATTCCGCATTTTTCCTTTCTGTCTGAACTTTTCAGGTCATATACTTAGGTTACTTCGTTTCACTAGTACGGCGTATAGTACTATAAAAATAATAAAATATTTTTCAAAAGTTAATAATATGTGACTCGTTTAAAAAATCTATTTAAATAAAAAATTAAAGACACCATTGACCTATTTCATAGAAAAGTAACCATTAATTAGTGTCTGCCCTTTGAACTCCACTTAAAGCAAATTGGACCGTCTAGCAAAGTAATAAAATGTCATGAACAACATTTAATTGGACCAAGTTAAGTTATATCAGAGAAAAGATATAAATAAAGGGACTCCGAAACTTAGCGTCCATTAAATTAGAAGCTATTAGAAAAGGGTTGAAATTTACAACGTAAACAAATGGACCAGACTTAAAATAGGTGGTTGGCGATAAAATTAGTTTTTGCGTTTTTAGGTTTTAGGTGGATACACTTTATTGCACAAAAAAATAATAATACAGAAATTGGTTTTACAGACATATTAAAGTACAATTTAGGTGGTGCTATTGCTAGAAAGCAATCTCTTCCAGACAACCTTTAGGTAGAGGAAATAGTAGATACCGAGAAACGGGTACGGGTAATATAAATATTTTGCACGGCCATACTCATACTTTTACTGTAACCCATAAACGAACTATCTGCATGATCTAACGGTTGACTGGTAGAGGTATGCTCCTAGCAATAAGTCCACTTTTTGTACTTTTTCTTTTGTGCAATAAATAAATAAATTTATTGAGAAAATATTAACAGAAAACATAAATACCACAACGTGATTAATACATAAAAAAAAATAAGTACTTACAAACATTTATTATAATATATAAATAAATATATAAATTTCCATAAAGTAATTTCGGTTTAAACAAACATATAGAATAAATGTATTAAATGAGAAGAAGAAGAGGAGGGGGAGACTTCACTTTGGCATAACCAATATCTTAAAACTAAAGACTTAAAGAACTTACATCACGACTACCAACATTAAATGATAAACGAGAAAAAACACCCCATTTAAAACTATCAAAACAGATATTGTTCCTTTTTAGGGAGGGTAAATAATTGTGCTCCAGAATGAGGTAACGGTGTATTTAGGACTAGACTGCCCTTAGGGCAGGAGAGTCCACTAAAACAGGTACCCTTGAATTTTCTTCGCCAATAAGCCTCGAGCATTAATCAAACTTTCTAGTTCTTGCTCTCAGCGTTAGGTATACACATGTATATATATGTCACCGTAAGGTTATAAAAATCGTTAGATTATAATCTATCTCGCGAGATTGTAAACTGTCGACATATTGTGAACCGTAACATTATGATTGCAATCTAACGCATTATTTTTCGCTATATTGTAATTTATCGATGGGAATCGGTCAAATTGTGAACTGGCGTAGAACAAAATGCATCTCACGCGCTGATTGGTTGAGAGTTATGTGCCCCCCGCCGCCCCCATATTTGTTTGTTATTTCGTTTGTTGTCTTAATACTATTAATTTATGGTATGTTTAAAGGACTAAATATTTATTTGTTGACAGTTGATGACAGTTTGACGCGGGACAGATTGTAATTAAACGGTTTCACTTCGATGGAATACAATAAAGTGAAAAATAATGCGTTAAATTGCAATCCTAAGTTACGGTTCACAATCTGTCGACAGTTTACAATCTCGCGAGATAGATTGTAATCTAACGATTTTTACAATCTTACGGTGACATATATAGATCTACGTGAGGCTACGAAGCGCTAAACAGTTCATGCCAGTGTCAGTTTCTCCCTCTGTTTACCTTTCCACAACAAAGGAATGTGAAGTGGGTAAACAATGAGAACTCTTACAGCGCGGTTGTCGAGGGCTGTCGATTCTGAAAAATGGCAACAAACACAAGTGAATGCGGCTCATTCGTCATCCGTGACGCGCGATGTGACGTCATACATTACTGATTTACGGTTTGGAAAATCGAGAAATTATTGTTTCGACAGCCGAATGATAAGTTATGAGCGCTTGTCCGATTGACTTGGCAAATTTCGCGAGTGATTTTTTAATTAATTGCCTTTCAATTCAGTGAGCTTTGCGTCGTTAATTTGGATGCCCCAATTTTTTGGAGAGTAAACACGATGTTATGGAATAAATTAATCATTTAGGTTGAAATTAATTTCTAAAAACTTTTACCCGTGCTTATTTATAAAGCTAAGAACACTCCCTTATTTATCTTTCAAACAAAAAAATCAAAATCAAAATCGGTTCCTTTGTTTGTGAGCTGCGATGAGATAATAGATACTCACACACACACACACAAAGACACGTCAAACTTATAACACCCCGTCGTTTTTGCGTTGGGGGTTAAAAATTTTTTTTTCCGAAATAAACCGAAAAAACATAAAACACGGTACAAAAAAAAACAGTACAGCCTTATTTTAGCAGTACTTTTTAAGAATTCAGGGCTCTATTTCTTTTTGCAATCTTTGATGAGGTGACTAGCAAGGTGATTGCATTTACGTATCAAAAACAAAGAAAAAACAAACAATGGCGTTTTAAACTTACGCTGGCCTAAATAACTTTTCCATTTTAATAAAACGAGCAAAAATTTCATACTACAAAAAATAGAAGTCAATTTATAAATCTAACCTGGTAATAAAATCCATTGAAACAGTTTGATTGCGTTTTTAAGCCCACTTTCACATGATTCAATGAACTTTGAATACGGTTTGAAAGTCAAATGAAAAATCAAACATTGTATGGCTTATGCTGCTGCCTTTAGTTTTTTTGTAGATAACTTCTATTCTATTCTACTTCATTAACTATTTTTATTTAAACAGGCCAACTAAGTCAAATTCATATTTTACATATTTTGAAGTAACAAGAGCGCTACATTGACGTTTTCTGTTTCTTAAATATTTTAAGTTTGCTTGCGCGAAGGACTATAAAAATTATAAGAACTTCATACTGCCTATTTTTTTATACTTTCTAACCTTTTAAACCTTGCCTTAATTTATAGGGATATACATTTATTCAAAACCATAGTTTGACGACCTCGGTAGCCGCAGTGGCTAAGGTAGGGGGCCAAAGCGCGAAAGGTTCCGGGTTCGATTCCCGGTCGGGTCAATTTGGAAAACGAACTTTTCTAAATTGACTTGAGTCTGGGTGTGCTGGGATGACGCCCCCAGTTAGTATCCGTCGTCTGGTACTCATAGTACAAGGGAAAACCTTAGTTTGAGACCAGGTGATTGGTGTGATTGTCTGGCGCATTTATTTATTTAATTATTTAATAGTTAGTTAAATCAGTCTAGCAGCTCTCAGCGCTACTTACCTTAGTTAAATAAATACCCATAGAGATGATTCAAAACAACAAAAGCAGTGTTTACTTTCGTATGCATTTAACGATGTATTAATATGAATGAATAATTGGCTTGCTAAAGGCAAAAGGAAACCTATAACCAAACGTGCAGAATCGCAAATAACAAACAATGTAAAGAAGAATAGAAATCTCCCGGAATTGCTGCTCTACTTTAAACGGGAACGGGATAAAGAGGCTTTAGAGCATTTGGAACATCGAAAATTTACACTCACGAGGATTTCGACTGGCGTAGGTTTTGTTATAGCATTGGTTACTGTACAGTTGAAACGGCTGGTAAAAATGAAACTAGATTTTTTTGCTCACTCGAATTTTTGGATGGTTTTTAAAGAGTTCGGTAGCGAATCAAAACGTGATCGTACGATTTTACTAGGATGGAATAGTAATTAATGAACATAAATACATATTTTTTTACTCGCTCACTCATTTATCGCTTAATTTAACAGTTTGCGTGGGCTTACAAAAACTCCACGAGTTACCACTGTATTATGATTTCAAGTCGGTTTAAATAAAAAATATATTCATTCAATAATAATTAAGAGAGATAGGACAGCGATTTATCGCTCGAACTGGAGCAGACTAGTGAAATACCTCCACCTTACAGAAGACCACAGCCAAATAACAATCACTTCTGTGTTGTTGTGTTCCTGCGTGTGAGTAAGGTTTCCAGAGCTCCTGGGGCGTGCTACATTAGTAGCAGGGGTCAAGCCTTCAAGGCAAGGGTGACAAGTCCAGTAACAGATTTATTATGCTGTACTTGTCACCCTTAAGCTAGGACCTCATTACCACTTAACATCAGGTGGAATGAGGTCAATCTTGATGTGCAATATAAAAAAAAATCTTAAGTTTGATAGAAATTTTAAACTTTTCAAACTATTATTAGCAGTTTAGCAGATACCAAGTTCCTAAAAATTAAGCTCAACTTGCCCCCATTTCTTTGCTTAAAGTACTTATACCAAAGCTTGTTCACATGAAAAAGTTAAACTACCTAATTGCAGCTCCAGTTTCAGTCACAAAGGTAAAAGCTAGAACTATTAAAATTTTAGCGAGCCGGTCACTAGTACCATGCGGACGCAATAAAAAAAGAAAACATCTGGCACAATGTCAAAGGCGAGGTGTGGCATTTGCATTTTTAACACCCACGAAGTTAGGGGTGCCATAATGGACATCGAATGAACAGCTGATTGTAGTTGGCATTGGTCAGATCATAGTTTTGCAACATGAGACAGGCCGGCTGATGGTGTGAAGGAATATCCGCCGACAACGGCCTTGAGGTGAGTGAGTAAGTCTACTCAGCTCAGCTAGCTAGTTAGCAAAATAGTTTGTCCTCTACGACTATTCCAGAGGAGGACAGAGCCGCTTATAGCGGTCATCCCTCTTACAGTAATAGAAAGTTGATCTGGATAACCAAGCAAGGGTTCAGATCTACAATGGTCATTTAACGGGCAGTTTCTATCATTTTCTGGCTAAAGGAGCTCCACTCACGCCGTTTCTATTCTCTCAGGAGATGGTACGGGACAAAAAACACTGATAAAACATTAAAAAAATACTTTGTTATCATCGGAAAATAAGGCCTTGAGTGCGAAACTTATGTTGTTGATTAATAGCTTATCGGTAAAAAAAGAAGAATCCACTGACAAAAACCTAAGGGAACCTTAGGGCTTACCTACAATGTCTAGGACAAGTTCAAGGCAGTAGTGCAACAGATATGTCTGGTTAGCTTTCTTTCGTGTAGGAAATGCTTACGCACTCATCGGGAAACAGAGAGTGTGTTTGCATCATTATGCAGTTATGGAAGAGTGGGTACCATAGCGGACTCTTTAGATAGCTCCAACCATTTGTCTATGATATAGGCTGCAGAACAATGTGAGAATGAAGGGATTATCGAAAGATCTCAATAAAGGTTTTGCTAGCGTGAACTTCGTTGGCACCGCATCAATTTGTTGTGGCTGTAAGCCAGATGGTAACCAGTACCCATTTGCTAGTCACTGTCCATCGGCCCATATGTGTGGAAAAACACGTGCTTTCAAAATTCCGACAGGCGTTCCGGTATTGAATAAAAAAATGTATATCTCCCGCGGGAAATCGCTTTTATGACAATGGCTGTGTATGCGAAATTTCACAGTGATGGTTCAGATAGTTGGGCTATGAGGGTTGGATCAAATAAAATAATAACTTATTGAAGATTTCCAGGAATTGTATACCTTGAGCCAACTTCGCTGTTAGATGGAAAGGATTTGAAGAAAGATACTGACAGAACGAACACAGCAAGGCAGCATATAAAACACTTCGGCAGTAGTTTTAGCATGAAAAAAGAACAAGCATCCACATATTCTATAGAATTTAAGACTTTCGCGTTCCTTTTTAATATTTCTAATACGAGCTACTTATGCCCAATATTTCAGTTAGGTTGCACCAGCCGTAAATAACTTCGTATTAGCTACTAAAAACGTTGTCGCGTTTCAGCCTGTTAACATATTTTTAATCCATACGTTCTCACATATTGTCACACATACAGTATTAATAGGATTTGAGTACTTAATTAACTTTAGTATTTGTTAAAAACAAACCAAAATACTATCATAAAATTCAATTAAAGTTTTTCAAAAAACTATTAACTTACTAACAACGAAATGCAGCGGCCCAATTTCAACCCCGGCACCGAGTTTTTAAGCAAGTTTTGTTCAAAATAAACGCCCATATCCTTTCTATGCACGTACAATGCGAATGAAATATTCATTGCAACCCTTTCTTGTGTAATGTTTAGATGATGTGCAAACGATAATGTGTTACGCTCACTGAATTCGATTAAAAATTTGTTATTTATTCGAGAAACGGGTTGAGTTTTTATTCGAGTGTTTTCGTTGGTTTGGAAAATCTTTTGATATGCTGATTCGTCCTTTTATGTGCTCGCATTTGGATTAATTGAATTTCACTCATTTGCCAGTTTTTATCGAATGTTAGTCTAGAATCATTTCGTTCTAGTGAATTTAGAGCTTTGGAGCATATCTATTAGTTTTATACAGGATTAAAATATTTAGTTAAACAAATTTGAACATAAATTTGCAATTCTGAAAAGGGCACAGTTCTACCAAGTATAGAGTATGTTTTACGGTGGCAGTAAACAGAACATGTGTCGTTTTATTAATTATAAATTAACTTGGAAAGGCAAGTAATCCTTTTAATGTTATTAATTCGTTTGTAATAACGTATTGACGTCTGGATGTATGTTTATACCTCTTTCATGCAAAAAGCAATATAAAATATAATAGAAAATATCTTTATTCATGTAAGCTTAACAAAAGCACTTATGAATCGTCAGTACAAATAAAGTATTCTACGGCCGTGTTCGGAATGTTGATCATGTTGAGAAGAACCGGCAAGAAATAAATTGATTGGGCTTAAATTTGGTAGAAAGAAAGATGAGATATTTGATTAACTGACAGCAACCTTTCATCTTGACATGGAGCGGGCGACAACAAGTATATCAACATGTATTTAAAATAAATATTGTGGTACACAACCAGCCATCTTGAATCGATCTCATCAAACATAGCTAAAAACATTTTGAAATAAGAAAATCAAAATCAAATTCATCCGTTCGGAAGCTACGATGCGGTTTCACACACATAGACAGACAAACAGACCGATTGAAAAACACCCGTTGTTTTTACGTCGGGGGTTTTGCTTTTTTAAGTATTTACGTCTTAAGTAAGTTTACATATCCTTCTCAAAATAAAAATAATAATAATACATAATAATAATAAAATCTTTATTTCCAATAATAACTTGCAATAAAAAAACAAAATGCTTCGTATTATTTTTATTGATAAAATCTAAAAGGCCTTAAGTAGCCGATAGCAACGGCTCAAATTTGGCTCCCGGGAATTTCCTTAATTTTAATAATCTAAAGAATTTTGCAGATCCAGAGATTTCTAGAAATTATACTCCTGGGAAATAAAGGCTGAATTCATCTTTGAAAGTACGATTTAAAGAGCTATAGTTAAAGCTTATGAAAATGAATTGCATTTTTTTTAAAAAGAAACGTGATGACATTATCTTTACAGCAATTAATTAACAAAGAATCAATGGGAAAAGTTTACTATAAAGCGTCCAAATTATGACGATTTTGTCCATAATTTCTCCAATTTTGCGTGTATTGGGCGATTTAAAATAATAAACAAATAAAAAAAATATATTTGGCGATGGACACAATGCGTGACAAAGGTTTTTTTTGACGAAATCTTTATGTTCATAAATGTAAATATTTAAGCAATCTGTCATGTTTTTTTATCATAATATTGTCCTGACTCATCTCTTTGAAATCAACCAATTACGTAACACACACCGCATTACTGACACGACTGTAGACGTAGGCGCAGGACCGACTATTTAACTAACGCACAGCATGGATCAGTGACCAATCTGAAGATATACTATACAAACTGGAAATAACACAAAAAGATGTTGCCTGACGAGAATCGAACCCACATCCTTTGAATCACAAGTCTAAGCTCGTTTCCATTTTAAAGGTCAATACTTTAATACTAGCTGACGTATGCATGCCATTTAACAACATTAATTAGTTAGACTTTTTATTCAATTAATACTACTAATAACTGTGAACTACTAAATCGTTTATAAAAATACTAAACAATTACCTTAAATATTTTTAAATTAACTTTAAAATAACGAAATAGTAGGTAATATCCGATTTGCACCACCAAAAGAAGTCTGCTAACATTTAAAATTCTCACAGTACAAAAAATAGTAGTCGGAACGATATCGTTATACTTTTTCTTTGAACTTTGCGTTCATTTTTCTTTTAAAGAACATTCTCGATGTTCATTTAAAAAGCGTTTTTACAGAGGCGCGCGATGGACCGGAATCAAATAGAATAAGAGTCGGTGAAGTAGGAACACATCACCTGATTATTGAGAGAGAGATGCCTTCGGACGAATTTCAGGCGATGATAGATGATAACTTAAGTTCAAGATCACGTGACTTTTCTAAGTAAAATTTCAGTCTCTTATATTTAAAATATGTTAAATTACGATAACTACCACTTGGCTAGGCCCCCCAGAACATTTAAAGAGAGCGGTATCATAAAAAATACAGTACAAATTAGGTGGTTGTATTGCAAGAAAACAATTACCTCTTCAACTTTTAGCCTAATAAATTGATAACAACATTAGGAACGAATAAACAGCACATATGCGGAAACAAAAAACTTTAAAACAAAATATTTGACATGCCAACATACACCAATCTTTAATATTGTGTCCAGACCAAATGCAACCGGTGTGCTTAACTTCATTAGCTTCTTATCTATAAGACGTTAATTTGAATACTTCAATTCATTTGATGTTCGCTCGTAGCTATTAAGGCCGATGAAGCGAAAAACATTGTTCCTTGTTTGGTAATGTTCCCATTTTTACTCACACATTGAGTGGATAAAGTCTATTATTTTTTTACCTTTGATGGTTCAGTGATCTGTTTGTATTTAGAGAGTATGTGAGTTGGAACATACCGAATGGTGATTAAACACCTCAAGAAGTCTTGTTGAACATATTATTGTTTGGAGCTTTACTGTCCCAATTGAACAGTAGACACTTCAACCTGGAATATCTGTGGTGATTCGAGTTCACTTTAAAGTAACTTTTCCAGCCCGTTTATCTTCAGAATTGGCTACTTTCCACTAAGAACAAATCGGAAGGATAATAGTTTCTAATGATAAATTAAGATATTTAGATAAGGAAATACGAATTTCAAGAACATAAATATCAAAGATTATTAATATTTTTAGAAAAGAAAATCCAATAACATAGGCATTAAGTCACGTGACTGAAAACGCCGAGTAGAAAGTCGCAACGTCACAGCAGCCGATATGTCATATTTTAGGGGTGTCCACTCTGAACCACAGATTAATAATGAACGTACTATGGATGTTTTCGATTTGAAAAATCGGAACGCGAAGTCGATGATTTTTTAAACATCGTCTAAAACGATCGATATTTTTGAGTATTGATTATTATTCATAATTTTATATTTCCATCGTGACGCTCAGTTCGCAACGGGCCGTGCAGCAGAAATCGTAATATTTTAATTTCGTCCACCACCACCACCATACTTAAACTGCACTTAGTGATGAAATAATTTATATTGATAAGGATTAATAGCATGAAAATAAATGCGGTTTAATGTGGTCCAAAAAAATTCAAGATTTTTTAATAACAAAATGGTTGTTGTGCCTCACTCGACTTATGTAGATAGGTATAGTGTGTCGCGAACTTTTTTGTAGATAGTTATAAGATCTACAATTATTTGAACATTTTATGATTCTATCTTTTATAGTTTAGGCAGCGTAGGTACGCAAAATAAGTAAGCTTTCTGGTTGATTTTAAACCTTGTGTCCGAAAAACCCAAATATTTTACGGAACCCTATTTCTTTTCAAAATGAGTTTCGGATATTATCGAATATTTGTGTGTACTATTTAGGTAATTGACTAGCATATACTCATAAAAAGATGAAGTATTATTGAATGATCAGATATTAATAGTAACGTTTAGCGTATGTAACGTCAAATTTGTCGCATGAGATGACAAAAAATCCATATTGTTGATTGTTTCGTATGATATTATATTTAGCGCATAATTCTTATTTTACGCTACCGTACAGTACTCGTAATTTCAAGTTTTCAGCCAATCGACAGGACGCTCTGAATATTAACGATTTTGACATATGTAAGATTGCGATAAAATTTATTTGTGTGGCGCACTGAAACCTGCTTTGGGTATTCAAAGGTGTCAATACCGGTTATTGAAACTAAATCGAGATTGAAGTCATATCTTGAGTAGTGTTAACATTGATTTCGGTTCTGTGGTTGTCTTGACTCAAGGTTTTTTTTTGTAATTTTAATACATCAAAAAAGAATTGTCAAATAAAATTAAGAATATCGAGAAAAAACATCATAAGGCATCCATCGAACAAACTCGATATGACAATCTATGATCAATGACAGCTCTAATCTTGCTAGGGTACATTGACGTCATTTTAGGCGCCATGACAGCTTAGAGCGTTTTCGTGGGAAATTTAAAGAGATTTTTTAAAATGAAAAATACATGTAGTAAATATATATTTTTTTGTGAAATATACTTTTCATGCGATGAAATGAGTATCAAGGTTTACAATTAACAAGATTTCAATATTTTGTCAAGTAGCCAATTGCGAATTTCTACCTGGATATTAGTAGGTAAACTTCTTTTCCAGTGCAAGGTAGGGATGTTTTTTTTCGGGCTGACTCAAAGTCAATATTTTTTATTCATGTAGATTATATTTGTAATACTTATGAATCGTCTCTATACAATGCAAATGAAGCTACCTCCGGTTCGGAAACTATAACTACCGAGAAGATACCGGCAAGAAACTCAGTAGTTTTTTTACAATTGAAAAGCTAAACTTATTACTAATTTTATTTTTATAGACTATACCTGCTCCCCCACCCCCTTCCTGGCCTATCCTGGGGAGATCAAATTCCAAAATGTAATTCAACATGAAAAATGTAACAGTCTTGTAAATTATTACAGTAATATTTATTTACCGTGTATATCTCTAATCGAGAGAAGAAGAGACGAAGTCGTATGAAAACAGCCATTTTGTTGTTGGTACTGTGGTAGTGGTTGACCTTAGGGGCCATGAAGTCTGATTAAAAGATATTAGTAGGGGATGGTCCAGTGGATCGGTCATCCTCGCTTATTCAAACTATCTGGACAGAGACATCAGTTCCATATAGTAAGCAGCTGTTCTTTCGGTGGTGCTGTGGTAGATCTCACGTTCTCACGGCATCACCATCAAGGCGATGAGGTCAACCAAAAAGTTCTTGTGGGTATCCTGCCCTTTTAAGGGCAAACCTATGCCATCATCTTCCTCAGGTGATTAACAAAATATAACCTAATATGCATGTTAGATGAAATCAGACATCATGCTCTATTTCTTATAAGTAAACGTGCTAAGATAAAATTCACAGACAGCAGAAAAATGACCGCTACACAGTTTAAAAAGATCAGCTATTTGAATCTCACTTCTGGGCTCCAGGCTCGGACACGTTGTACATTAACAAAAATATTAGGGCGTATACCTTAGATATATATATCTTTATTCATTTACATATTCGACACGTTCGAAAGGTTTTATTTCCACTGCTTTAATATTTTGTTTTCATCAAACTTGAAACTGGGGCAGAGTGATAAAACATCCAATGAGTTTCTATGTCATTGCTTCGAGTCTCGAACGTCAGAATGATATAAAACACTAGTAATATATTCTGAAAAATATTTAACCTTCTAAGTATCAAAGCAATCCATTAATTTTATTTAGGACTAAGATTTTCTTATAATAGTTTGCCATATACAGCCTTTTTAAAAACTCGGCACATGTACGGTCAAAACACGCCAGAATTCGAACTTTGCACCGTATGTCGATAGCATAAGAATTAAATTCTAATTGAAGGTTATTTGTAATTTAAATGTTTTCATATAAAGCATTGCCTGTTGTAAGTATTTATTTCTCAACTTGTACATTTTGATCAAAATGTTTGCTGAATTTCCATGGGCATGATTGATTTGTTTTTTTGAGAAGTCGTAAAATTGTAATCTTTGACTCTCCATCATTATTTGCCTTGTTCAATCTATATCTTATATTTTAGATAGACATTGGTTAAATGAAAATATATTTTAAAATTGACCATGTACCTATTTGTCACATGTTACATGTAAGCTTAAATTTCAAAACGTAAAGTTTATATTGTTATACAAATACACTATGTAAAGAATACATACGAATTATTTAATAAATAATAAAGATGTTTTTCAGTGAGAGAGACCGGATTTTTAGAAATTTTCAATTCTATTGTTCATTTATTATTGTTTAATTTAAATTTACGTATAAATAATGTTTACACTGTAACTAATTAAAACAAAAAGGACACATTTACTTTTCATTTAACATAATTATGAGGGCAAACCGCAAAATAGCACACGTCTTTTGTTCAGAAACCCAATTCCACTTAAATTCATACCTCGAATCATTTCAATTAGTCTTATTGTTGGCAGAACCCTTTCATTATTGTAATTGAATTCGTTACTAACATAACACGAGCCGAAGATTTAGATACAATCTTATTAACCCTTCGAAGTCTGAGCCTGAGGACTATTGTGGAAGAAAGTCATTAATGGACAACCATATTCGAGTCTGCACTACGTGACAAGATGTGACCGTCCATGATACAAAATGGAGACGGGACGTGACCGGTCGGCTTTCGGAATTCGGTGCGGCCTATATCGATTTTCTTGATGAAATTAGAGAAACACAATTTATCGCAAGGTTTCTTAACGTGAGGTATGTGCATGCGTGTGTATCAGCACCGGGGGATTGGGGTCCGCAGAAGGTCAGTCTGTCTAAACATATTTATTTAAATTGTGTAGTTAACTCAACGAGACATTGTCGGGTAGCTTCAATAAAAAAAAGCGACTGCGTAGATCAGTGCTCAGAGTATTTAACCAGATAGTAAAAGATCTTGAGTTCGAGTCCCATCGGAGCTAGTTGTTTGATGGGTTGACTTTTTTTTAATAATTTAATTTTTCAATAATAAAAATTTCGCACCTACCCTCTTTTATTTGTCAGTAGAGGAAATAATTAAGTTTATTTCCAAAAATATTTTTGACTGGGGTCCGTGGAATAGTTTGAATTGTGAAAGTGGTCCGTGACTGCAAAAAGGTTAAGAAACCCTGATTTATCGGATTGGAATTATTGTTTTGCTTTTGTTATTTATTTATTCAATTTTATGCTCATAAGACCGAGACGAGATACAATAGAAAATCAATTTTATTTTGTCTGGGTTTTTAAAGGACTAACCCTACGAAGATATATCGTTAGTGTGTAAATAGGTAGATTCGCACAGAAAAGTGTTATTGTGGTTTAATTCATTTCATTCTCATGTTTTTTAAGACCGTTGTTACATTGGTATTGTTTTTTAGACAAATAATAGTTCAATATGGGTGGTCTTATCGATAGGCAACGATATTTTCTTTGAAGTAGAGGATGTATAACGAGAAATTAGACAACATACAATTCGATTCTGATCTTCCATCAAGATTTTGTTATTTTGTTATTATGGCAATTAATCTTTCGCTGTGTTGTAAGATAATTTGTTTTATAAAATTATTGCAAAATTTCTAGGAATAGAAACTGCAAAAACCTGGAAAAAAAGATTATAGTTAATTATTGTAAAAAGAACAAGAACGGATTTTATACTTAACAATAATTATTGATTAAAAATTGGGCTTTTTTGCGACCCGTTACTTTAAAAAAAGGTGCAGAAACAAAACAAAGATTCTCTTGATCATTTGCAAATAAATTTAAATGTATGATAACCGGGAGATATACTTAATTATGTTAATAATATGGACTGCACAAGTATGTATTTATGTATGCCGAATTAATGGGAGCTACGTCGTGTATAATGAACTCCTGGGAACCTTTCGGGAATTTCGGGTGTTTCGAGTTGCAAAGTATTCACGAACTCGGTTTACGTTTGTGTCACGGAGTGTTAGCGATTTTCAATGCGAAAGAACAGTAAAAACAAATACAGTGAGATACCTATGTTTCAAATACAATTACAACTATAAATAATTTAACATATGATAAAACGCGTGTATGCTACGATTTTGACTTCAGTGGGCCTTGAGCAGGGACCGCCAGCGCTTACCCTTGAAAGGGTTTTGATTGGGTATTTCGAAAGGCTGGCTACTTTAAGTTAATTAAAAACCCTTATGATGGGGTAACCCTTATGATTTAATAACCCTTTGAAAGGGAAACCCTTTTAAAGGGTTTCCCAAAAAATAAGTCGAATAGTAGTTAAGCCTAACGAAAAGCCGAATGGATTGAATAACCTCTTCTAAAAGGGTTACCCCTTCACAAGCGCTAACCAAATAACTTCTTCGAGCGACTGTAGATTGTAACTCGTTATGAATAGGGTCAATTATTGTATGCATTAGCGATCGCCATCGAGTGGCGCATGAGCACTGCGAGAGCCCGTGACAAAGTTATTTATATCCTCCTTTTTATTCATAAAACGTGACAGTTAAGTTGTGTTGATTGATTCTTGGTACCTGAACAGCTGTACCATCATAGCAATACTATTTATCCGATAGGTAAATAAAATCAATTATATCGATAGATAAATCGATTATATCGATAGATTATATCGATAGATTATATCGATACATTATATCGATAGATTATATCGACTGATTATGTCGATAGATTATATCGATAGATTATATCGATAGATTATATCGATAGATTATATCGATAGATTATATCGATAGATTATATCGATAGATTATATCGATAGATTATATCGTTAGATTATATCGATAAATTATGTCGATAGATTATATCGATAGATTATATCGATAGATTATATCGATAGATTTTATCGATATATTATATCGATAGATTATATCGATTGATTTAATCGATTGATTTTATCGATAGATTTTATCGATAGATTTTATCGATAGATTATATCGATAGATTGCAACGTAATAATCGATACAATCGATAGTAATGGTTTGATTTCAATATCGATTTAATCGATACTATTGTCTAATATAAACAATTATAATTTAATAAATCGATTATAATCGATTATATTGTCCTGAACTTAACATCGATCGATCGATAGTCCAATCGATTATTAGATTATTTGAGGGGGGGGGATAATCGATTAATCGATAATCGATTATCTGGCAACACTAACTCAATTGGCTACTTGACAGTTTTTAAAAAAGTATTGTAAAATGTGCGCCCGTTCATTTTATATCCCAAGCAATTCGATTTATCTGGAAATAATTTAAATAACCAGAGAAAAATAAGATTTTGTGTAACACATTTAAAAAGCGCGCGAAAACGCCTAGTCGCGTCGCTGTTCCAATTATGACGTCAACGTCGTTGACAACGAACCGATACGCATAGGAACGACTTAATTAAGATAAACGGAAAATGTTTCAATAAATTCTTTATACGATTAGAGACAACAATAATTCAATTTAATCGGTAAAATAATCATTGTTTCGCCACATTAAAATAAATAATTTTCGCCGACAGCTGTCATTTCCGTATTGCAATGGTGGTTTCCGTTTCGGTTCTTTTGTTCCACAGATAAAAAAACTAAAATTTATTTTGCAAAAATAAAATACTACCTATGCTTTTAATTAAAAAGTAAAAATGTAAAATGATTACTTAACTAATAAGCTAACATATCTAACACTTTTCATATTTTATTGTTAACACTGTCAAGTAGCCAATTAAGTGTGTGTCCTCTGAAAAAACTCGGATGATAAGAAGAAAGACCAATCAAATATCAGAACCAAGAAATCGGACTTGTGTGGGGAAAAAACCCCTTAAATAGCGGAAACCTAAACCAGGAAGCGCTTTCCTTTAAAACCCCTGGTAAGCGCTTACTTTTGCGTTAGGGTTTCCCGATTGATAGGGTTACCCTTATTTTGGGTGCCCCTTCGATAGGGTTTCCCAAATGGTTAGGGTTACCAAATGAAAGGGTTTCCTTTTTTAAGGGTTTTGAAATTAAGCGGGTTTTCCGGTCCCTGGCCTTGAGCATCGCCCCGAGTTGCGCGTCCTTGATTAATTAAGATTTAAGACGCTATATACAATAAAAATGCCTAGCTGTGATATAAAATGGTGTTGAAAATCAAGTATTACATCAAATTTCAAATATCATGGCATAACTTTCCACAGGCAAGTAATATTTGGGTCAATCAACTTTTAAGTGTACATCAATGATAAATTTTAGTTTTTTAATTTTATTTGAATTTTTTTATATTTCAACATTTTTTCTTTAGATAATTATTTCTATTTTAAGAATTCACATAGAGCAGCACGATTTATTTAAATAAAATAGTAAATTTTACTCCGAAATCCACATGACTCTAGTTAATGATTAATTAGATGGCAGTCGTTACACAATCATGTCAGACAGAGGCCTGCTGTAGTAGGTGGTTTGAAAACTCTGACACCAGAGATCATCGGATCGTTCATCGACTCGGTGTTCCACACGTCAAGAAGTAAAAAGTTGAAATTGGTCAAAATATCAATCTAATTTATATTAAATGCTCTAGTCTTAGTAAGAGGCTCTTCAGTGACTAATTATTGAAAGAAAAAGTATTGCTTTATGCTGATTCTATCATTAATTGTCCTATGTCCCACGCACAATGGTTGTCCAAGTGACTGGTTGTCCGAGTGACATTTATCAGTCTTTGCGTTTCCTGATAAAAAATAATGATATTTTAAATTGGGTCTTACGCGCAGTGAAAAATATAGATAAAATAGAATATATTTCACTTTTATTTACTACGATATATCAAATACTTACGTTTTTGTGCTGGTTGTCCGGTGGACACACAATAAAGCCACCTAATTTTTCAAAACGCGCGCGACCGACTGACACCGCGGCAATGATGAAATAAAAATAGCGGTTAGATGAGTGTTGTCACCAAATCAACCGACTTATTGTCAAAGCACTGATCAAGCCATCTATGTTTTTGTTTCAGAACTTTTTTACCGTTGTCCGGTGGAAGTCGGAATAATAAAATATAATAGGGACCAAAACGAACATGCAAAAAATTCGGTAAAATTATAAAACAAACAAAAATCTATATGCTAGCATCTTAGTGAACACTGTAATGAATAATTATGTACAAGCGCAATTAATTGCCATATAATATTTTTTTGTATAAAGTAATGTTTCATTGTAATTAGCGACTGGGGGGCAAATAAAAAAACACTACATCCAGATGTTTTGTCACCTGGACAACCATTAAAATTCCAGTTTAATAGTGATTTATTTAAAATAATTTACTCGTATGTTTGCTTAATAATAAGATAAATGCGACATATGCCAAAAAACCACTTAATTTTCTTTAGAACTGCGATTATTGGTCAGGGACAAAACATATTACTTACAGGACAAATAAAAGTTGATTGACCCATTTATTCAATGAAATGTTTTCATTGACATATAAATAGTAAAAATGGCAGCCGCTGACGCGTTGATGTTTTTCTACTCCTCTCTTTCCTGATTATGCAAATTTACGCCTGCAGCTGTCTCTTTTTTTCTCGATAGTGCGGTACCGCGAAACCCCGTTAACATATCGATAAATCATCCGACAGAAAATTGGCGTGTATTGTGACTACGTACTTTGTATTTGAATAGTATTAATTTTACAAGCTTTTATATTACTTGCACGATTTGTATGTAGGTGTACAACATTATGTCCAAACAAACGGAGAAAACGTTTTGCTACACCTATTTCAGATCTGATATATATTCAATAGGTGTAGTAAAACCTTTACTAAAAAACTATGTAGGTTTCTATCTATCTATGTATTTCATAAAGTATTATTCATCTAGTATTTTATTTTATTCCGCAAGATATTTATTCCCAGTACGTTGAATTAAGAAATATTGATTTTTATCGATTTCGATAGTTAAATAAAGTATTATTCATTACAGAACATATTATTAAAATATATTTATTTTTATCGATATCGATAACAGCGATTGCCTTGGTCTCCCTGTTACTGTCACGTGACAATGCAATTATCAATGAGTGATACAATGGCACACGCACCCCCCGCACCGCAAGCAGTGAACTGCGTTTCTAAGAAAAAACGTCAAATACGTTCTCCACTGGTTCTGTCCTCCGTGAATATATGTGATGTTGTCTAAATATTTTGTCGAATATCTCAGCGACTATATCAAACAATCCTTAATAAAAAAAATTGAATTATTAGTGCACAGTTGTTTAAACATCTCGTTAACACATCCTTATCGCTTAATAATGAGTATTCTATTATTCATCATTTTTCAATCTCAGAAATCCTTAATCAATGCTAAGCAACTCAAACGATTCACCTAGTTTTGCGATTTTTGCGTTTTTCAGAAAACACTTGCAGTTTGTTTTTTTTTCTACGTCCCGTTGAAATCTTTTTAAAATTGCATGGTTAACTTTACTGTCTAATATGTTTACACTGTTCGTAAACGGATCAAAATTTCACACATTAATTTGTGATGCAATTAATCAAATTTGAACACGACACGCTGCCTTTAACACTGGCGCTTGGTTAATTTATTACATTACTTCGTTTGTAAAACTGGAAAATTAGGATTAGTTTTAAACTTCCATGTTTTTAAACAAGAATGATGGATTGTCAGAAAAAAATACACACATTAACCTAACCTCAAAGCTAGTTAAATGCATTCATAAACACCCAGATACAGAACAAACATGAACGGTCATGATACGAACGTGTTCTGCGATCAAACCTGGGTGAACTAAGTTTTACCAAGAGACATTTTACTAATAACGGGACGATTTTTATATTGACAATGGTATATGGGTGTGGTAACACAACCAAGTGTTAATTAAAACGCCAATAATTTGCGCATTACAAAGTTTGTGTTATCAATTCCTTTTTTAATTTAATTTACAGATGTAGAAGCAATCGTTATTTGCACACATCTAGGTTAACAAATAGGAAAAAGGAGGTTATTAAAAGCTAAGCTATATAGCTATCAAATGCTAAGCTTAGTTTAGGCACCAGTCACTCGCATCTTAGGTTAGAACTTCGAAATCATTATTATTGTATTCATTTGCTTCAAACGGATTTGCGTTAAACCTACCAAGGCAATTGCTCCAACATACAAATACGTGTAGTTGGGAAAGTTTTCGAACGTTTAGGTCGGCATTTATTGCCGAATAACCACTACAGGGCTTAAGGACATCGCATTCTTACGCCGAAGCCGTTCAACGTGGTCCATTTAACCTCAATTGTCGATCGGAGTTGAGAATAAGCCCCTCAATAGCAGCTAGGGCGGGGCGATTGACTGCGTAACGGAGAATATTAGAAAAAGATTGGTCAGATGCGACTATATATACCTACCTATATAGAACTATCTCTATGATCTAGTAAATCACAAATTAAAACTTTCGAAGAGTATCTAGTTCTAATTTCATACAGCGATGGCTGGCACATACGTCATGCTTGTGAACAGGTGCCACCTTTGGGGACTGGTCTGCTCCAGCTTACCTCTCGAAACTAAAAACTTACTTGAGTACTTATTTGTTTCATCACTCATCAAAACCAAAACTATATGACTTGATCCAAAGTGAGCTACACATAGCAATAAGTTAGATACTGATACTGTAAATGATCTGCTGAGTTTCTTACCGTTGTCTTCTCGGTAGAAATAGGTTCCGAACCGGAAGTAGAATCACTTTGCATTGTATTCAATGACGATTCATAAGTGTTACATGTAACCTACTTGAATAAAGAAATATTTGAGTTTGAGTTTTTGATACGGAAGAGGGCACCGGAGACTGAAGAGTTGAAAACGGCAGAGAAGTTAATCGTTTACAATAACTTCCGCTTAGCTCAATCGGAAGAGTAGCACGAGTGATACGTGAAGGTCGTGGGTTCAAATCCTACTTACACCGCAAGAGAAGATGAATTTTTACTTTAAAATATCGTGATCCAATAGTGGTGTTTGCAATTCAGTTTGTAGTTTTCAGTTTGGATAGGAAATTTTCAGATTGATTACCTTAATGTCTGATAAGAAAAAATTATCCATCTGTCCGAAGGCCATGTAAATAGTCAATCCCGCGCCTTATCTCTTATTCCAGTCGTGCTGATCAACCGTACCACAATCAATCAAAAGGATGAAGGGAGAAAGTATTCTTGTGTGTTGCGCAAACGGGTTCTATATAAATAGGAACAGAAATATATTTATTGACACAACACGATGTAAAAACAATACACACACACATAACACTATGTGGTCAATTAGGTTCCACCTTAGCATATGCTGCTACGGCATTATTTCTAACACCGCAGTAGCGCTGGTATTCTGGTGTATCCACTAGAAACTAGTGCTATGTCATTGGTTAATCTCAATGAGATTGGCCGCCTTGGCCGAAATCTGTTTGCACTTTATTGCTAGCTGTTGTTGGGAACTTCGTTTACGTTATTTTGGAATAAAAATGCTTCATACATCCTAGTATCTAATCTGTTCAACCATCACATTTCAACCAATTCTGTTATTTTTCCGTGAAAGAATAATAAATGTCCATACATACATATTAACAATGGGTAACTGGTCTATACTTCAGGCGACCCCAGGGCTGGCACTTACCTCGCACAGCGTGTTTCGCTATTCAGCGAGGTAATGCTGCCAGCGTCTTGGGATCGATCCCACAAGGCCCAAATTTAGAAGATTTTTATTTTTTATAATAATAATATATTTGTAAATATATCGTTTAGTTTGTATTGATAAGTTGGTGTCTGTTTGTAATAGTTATGTTTTATTTATTTTATTGTAAGCAATGCGTATATGTGTATCATTCTAGATATTGCCTGTGACTTTATTGCATTTATTAGTTTAGTATATGAAACTACCACTATCGATTTTATATTTGCGTAACAAATATTCATACATCAACGATTTTATATTATTTGTAAAATAAATGGATATTGCACACTACAGATAGCAGATTAATAAGCGGCCATCAACCACGACGTGTGCGAAATCAACGCAGAACGACACTCTAGCGGACAAGGCTTACCATGAGATACCTCAGCGCCAGAAGCAGACACGTTTTAGACGCATATCGAAGCCTGTCGTTCGCTTTAATTTATAAAAATTAACGATTAGTTAGGTACATAGGTAATTATAACAAGTATAACAATACACTGGTATTTAGCTTATACGGCAAATACCAATCAGTTAGGTCTCATATTAACAATATTTACGTTTTTGCATCTTAGAACCGATTATATGTTTATTTATTGTGTTTTATTTTTACACCCCTTATTATAATTTTTTTGGGGGGGAGTGATGTAGCGTTAGCATAGACTTTGATCACTAGGTCACAGCTGACGCACATTCACATTAGTATATAAGCAATAATATAATTAATAAATACGCTCTTGATTACTACACTACCTACTGGCTGTTTCATTTATCGTCTCCCTGCACAGGAGCTAAAACACATTTCAGTATAATTGGCTACCGAGAGTACAGTCATTTAGATAAATTTTGATAACTTCTTTTGTCTCTTCATGCAAAATGTGAAAAAAGTTCAGCTTCTTTTGGAAAATTAAGAACCGACTTTGATTCCTATTAGTTTAATTCCCGTAAGTAACTAGTGAGTATATCTTTCCATGACAGATATTTGCATGTAAACATTACTTTTGAATATAAATTTGGGATCCTATTAATATTGCAAACGTGAGTTTGTGACAATGAACGGATGTCTGGATGTATAAATGTTTGAATATTAGTTACGATAATCTGCAAATCGAATAACATCGGAATGTATAAAGTGACTTTAGTTGTGCTTCAATTATTGCAGTGACGGGTGCCTTACATAAAATTTCAGATTATTCTACCACTCTACCATACTTTTGTACAAGAAAGATAGTATATATTTATTTATTTAAAAACTTTATTGCACAAAAAAGTACAAAAGGTGGACTGAATGCTAGGAGCATTCTCTACCAGTCGACCGTTGGGTCATGCAGATAGTACGTTTATGGGTGCGGTAACAGTAAAAATGTGAGTATGGATAACAACAAATTTAATAATCATAAATAGTAGAAAATTACACACGAGAATAGAATATTCATACATAGGTTCATGATAATTAAAAATAATAATTAAACATATATATATATATATATATATATATATATATGTTTATAACAAAATAATATATATAAATATATGCAAACAAGTGAATAAATAAAGCAAATCAATTGTGCAAACGAAATTTTATGTAGAGGGGAGGAATAAAAGAATTCACGAACTTTTAATTTAAAAATTCCCTTAGTGAGTTAGTAATTGTGTTTTTTTATTTAAAAATACTGTACTAAAATATAAAACAGACGGTATGATACCAGATGCATTATCTACCAGTAAACTTTTGAATCATTCAGGGTTTGTTTATGAGAGCACTAAAAATGAGCAAATGCAAATGGATTACAAAAAAATAAATACTAACTTTGCCCGCGACTTCGCGTGGACTACAGGGTTTCGCAATAAAAGGTAGCCTATGTCCTTTTTCAGGGTCTAAAATTGACAATTTCAACTATTTTTAGGTGCTTTTTTATGGGTAAACTAGATTTAGCCCCAGTCATATAAAACATCCTAATTCAAATACACCTCCCACGCCAACTATACTCACAAAACAGCTTTCGCCTCAACCATTACTAAGACGTGTAATTAGATAATGGCCCATTCCACCACTTAAGATCCAACTGAAATCCGCCCAACTCGCACAGTCCATTAAATGTCGATTGTCGATTGGAGTTTAGAATAATTCCCACAGCACGAGCTCTATCCGCGTCTGCGTAATAACCCCCGCGAGTGTACAACTTTCAGCGAAATTAACAAAGTTTCACCCCTCACTGGGATCTGGAGCAACGTAAATTGTGATGAAATTTCAAAATAAAAATAGGCGCAGGAATATTTAACGGCTCGGATTGTTAGGGATTTGTGTGTTAACAATGTTTGATGAGGATATGAGAAGGAAGACTGATTGTGCACAACCCATCTCACTTAGATTTCATAGTCTATGGATTATTTATTTTTTATTTATGGTTTGAAAGTGAAAGTGATAGTGAAAGTAAAAGTATTTATTCAGCACACAAAAAACGATATAAAAAAAAACAATGTTACAAGGAATTATTTTAGAGCTACAAATTAAACTAAACAGGTAACAGCTTACATCTAATTCTGCTTACCGTAATAGTGTGCTAAAAAGGCAACCATCTCAGCATTATGCCGTGATACCACTGCATGGCACCACGACGCTGGTTTTCAGTGGTCGCTGAAGTTGGTTTTTAGGATGGCTTAGGTTCTAACGTACTTTTGCAAAATTGCTTCTTTTGATATAGTTATTTTAGTTTACAAGAGTTTCCATTATTTTACCAGCTTACGGTCCTTCACGCTGAGTTTAGCAGTTAAAGTCCGTTTTAGATAGAACCTGCTTTTAGTAAGTTTGCAACACTGATTGCTAGCTAGTATTTGAAGTAACTTAACAAAGTTTGAACACCAAAATTTAGGCACAACCCTCGATCAAGTATTTGGACGTTAAACAGTTATGACCTAAAAATTGTACCGGAAAATTAAAGCTTCTGACTCTATTAAACCTTATTTTAGTCTTATTTGTTTTGTGGCCATTTCCATACTTTTCTTAGACACATAATAAGATTAGACTATGTGACACGTATTGATATAGGGGACAATAATTTGTTTTTTTGTGGCATATAACAATATGTATATAAAATCTTTGATCAGAGGGTACAAATTATAAACTTTTTTGCATAAAGGATACCTACTTATTTATCCCAAAATATGCGAACCAAGTCGCAGAAAACATCAAGTACCCAATACAACTTTCTATATTAACAAATAAAACGAGTAAATTGGCATTGTTAGCAGGTATCTAGTCTACCAATAAAAATAAAAACCTACAACTTTGCTACTTCAAGTTTTTATTTCTTAAAAGTAAGTAACAATTCATTGAGCACCTAAAGGAAATTCCACGAGACTTAGCTCGTCAAAAACAATTTTACCAAACTAGGTTAGCGTAAAAATACCTCAAAGTATTCGATAGTGACACTCTAAAAACTTTCCAGCCGTGTCAAAACTGTTCTGTAGATAGGAAAGTAATCCATCTACCCAAATTTGCCTTTTCTAGGTCACGGAGCGTGGGAGAAAGATAGATTTTCTCTTATCTGCCATCTTTTTCGACCCAATCAAGATAGTGAGACCCCGATACAGAATAGAGAAAATGGTTGGGGAAAGTTACATAAAGAGCGACATCATTTTCTTGGGTTTCTAAATCTGCAGCATTTTTCCTGTTTGGCAAAAAATAATATTTTGTCGCCTCAAGTATTACTACACTTTTATCAGCATTCCCATTAAAAGCGACATGCAATGAAAATATTTTGGCTTCATAAAAAAAAACATTATTTACAGTAAAAATAATATGAAAATCGGCCGGAAATTGAACGAGACTTAGCGAGTACCTCCGTGCTTTGAAGAGCAAGGTATAGTTGTATCAGGCTGAAATCTGTATACCTATTAGTAGTAGTTTTGTGCAGTCAAAAGCTGTTAAGCGGTTTGATTGACAATAAAATTAAACACTTGTACTTATACTTATCCAGATGCCTCTCTATCAATCGAGCTGGGCCAGCTTAGTGAAGTATATAACCTTTTTCATTTCATAATTGAGATAAAGTCAGTGCCCGGTAAACGAACGTAGGTAAATTGCTAAATTGTCACTTAATTAACACAATAGCTGGGAAATATTTAAAAAAAATAATTAAACAGTTAATATTCTTTAGTGATCTCATTTTAACTAATTAGTCACCTCTCTCGGGTACAGTGCGTCAAAAAATTTACCCCTGGCACAAAAAAAAGAAGGTGAAAGCCTTCCGTTCCCCCACAAGCTCGGTAAGGTGAAAAGGCCATATGCGCTTATCATCTATAGTCAAATAGGAACAAAAGTATTTTTCTACTAATCTATTTTTTGGTCCTATTTAACCGTTACTTGGGCTTGGTTGCTCTAATGAATAAAAATGTGCATGTAAAATTATTTCACATTTATAACACACACACATTTACGGTTGACTGGTAGAGAATGCTTAGTGCTAGATTAAGTCCGCCTTTTGTACTTTTTTTTGTGCAATGATAATTTTAAATAAATAGATATATATTTTGGTTTAGTCCCCTTGATATTGAAGGAGCGTGAAGAAACAGCACTTGCGGGCCAGTATATAGCCAGTATATTGCGATGATAGCGGATATGATAAGAGAGGTGGGGCATAGCGATTTATCGCTTGAACTGGAGCAGCCTGACTGGTGAAATACCTCCACCTTAGAGAAGACCGCAGCCAAATAACAATCACTTCTGTGTTGTTGTGTTCCTGCGTGTGAGTAAGGTTTCCAGAGCTCCTGGGGGGTGCTACATTAGTAGCAGGGGTCAAGCCTTCAAGGTAAGGGCGAAAAGTCCAGTAACAGATTTATTATGCTGTACTTGTCACCCTTAAGATAGGACCTCATTACCACTTAACATCAGGTGGGATGAGGTCAATCTTGAAGTGTAATAAAAAAAAAATATGATACTATGGCATCAAATTGTCATCGCGATGTGGGTTTTTCTTGCTTACCATCAGATTGGGAGGAGCAAATAAACTGAGCTTCTATAAAAAAAAATCTTGTATCAAACGCAGTCTTGTAGCTTGTATTCACATCGTGACTGCATTTACAAGTAAGTAAAACTTTCCTAGTCCCCCAAAGCACATTAGTACGCCTGCACCGACACAAACGTCCGCTCATTACACTCCGCCAACATTAAAGTGATATAAAAACAACAAACACAGCTGTTTGCAAGTCCGATTCTTTTAAACTCCAAAGTACGGTCGGAATAAAAATGTGTTCCCGTTGCGGCCGGGTCTTTGGTCGCGTCAGAAACAGAAGCGCTTCCCGCGATTTAAATTATTAAATTAAAACGTTCTTACTTACATTTCTGCGGTCACCACACGTACCGTATTTGGTGTCGTTTAACAAACATGTTCTAAAATAAAACTGTATTTATGTTGCACGGCCGTACCCATTTCTCGCCATCAACTATTTCCTCTACTTTAAGGTTGCCTGGAAGAGATCGCTTTCTAGCGATAAGACCGCCTAAATTGTACTATAATTAATATGTAAAACCTATTTCTGTTAAGTTTTTGGGCAGTAAAGTATATCTATCTATCTATAAACAATCAACTTTAAAGTTATAAAATTAACTATTATAGGTAACTGATTTATTCACTCAAAATACAAAAATACTATCCCGTTTGAAGTCGATTTTTTTGTTAATACTTACTAAGATCACATTTTTTTTGTTACAGGTACATTATTCGTACTGAAGTGGCCACTTCCTCTCTTCATATAGGTATGTTTGGAAATTTTACATTTGTATACATTAAAATTACTTATATAATGAATGAGAAATGCATCATAATCTCAACTGTGAGTTCTGATAAGTACAGTTCTTTCTCAAATTTTATTTAAAAACAGGCGAACCACCGCGCTTGCGGACCCGACAGAGTTCGTCCTGTCAAAAAGCTTTGGAATGTGTCTCGACAGTAAATTTTAGTTAGAAAACGTTTGTAGTTGAAAAATAAAAGGGATGTTTTCATAAATTCCTTGGACTTCAACGGAAATTAAAAAAAAATTTTTCAACATTGGTCCAAGCGTTGTCCAGTTATGCGCTTACCAATACATTTTGTTATTCATTTTTATATAATAGATATATAGGTACTATCTCAGCTTCAACAGGCCTTCTTCATGCGGTGGTTAGGGCTTAGGCTTCATGACCTGATGGTCATAGGTTTGGATCCCACACGCAACACTTTGACTGTGTGAGATTTTTTAGGTGTGGTAAGAATAATGCAGACTTGAACTATAAGAATGATGATTCCAAGCTTCGAAGACCTAGTTTTCCTTGTAAGTGTTGCAAAAAACCAACGGAAATATTTATATAGTAATTAACGATGTTCACTTTCTTGGAATCCGGATTCAAGGTAGAAGAAAGAAGGTAATAAATCGATCATACCGTTGTTGTCAAACCAAAAACTGCTATGTGCAAAAAGTATATTTTAATATTTCTAAATAATAAGGTTCCAGAACAAAAATCATACGAAGGTTTATTTTTAGAAGTATTTTATATGAGAGTTATAGTCGTTACACTTTTATTTATTTGTTTTCGAAACATGTAAATTAAGTAGATTTTATTATAATTTTGTTTAAAGATAATAAAAATCACGTAACGGATTTGACACATAGCAGGTTTTCGTTTGACGTTTTATAAGGACAAAATCGTATAAACAGATCTGATTCCAAAGTTTATAGCCGTGCTGTAGTTTCCAAGTGTTAGGTAACTAAAGTTTGATCCGCAGGTCCCGCTTAAAGATGAGTGAGAGATTAATAACCAAAACTCCAATCTCAGATTCCGAGAGGTCGTGATCTGCGATTCCGCAAAACTTCGCGGTAATTGTGTAATCGTTCCGGCCATTAGACCGATGAGTTCTCGAGTCTAAGTGGCGAGTTACATCTAGAGGTGGCCTAAGAAGATATTACATAAGAGGTAAAACTGTTCATGACAAGGCTTGTTTTATCTGAGTATTTTTTTATATATTGCACTTCAAGACTGACCTCATCCCACCTGATGTTAAGTGGTAATGAGGTTCTAGCTTAAGGGTGATAAGTACAGCATAATAAATATGTTACTGGACTTGTCGCCCTTACCTTGAAGGCTTGACCCCTGCTAGTAACGTAGCACCCCCAGGAGCTCTGGAAACCTTACTCACACGCAGGAACACAACAACACAGAAGTGATTGTTATTTAGCTGCGGTCTTCTGTAAGGTGGAGGTATTACACCAGTCGGGATGCTCCAGATTGAGCGATAAATCGCTATGCCCTACCTCTCTTAAAATCTTTTATCTGTTCTGTGAGTATCTTGTTGCGGTGAGATTGGCCTTCTTGCCCGCTCTGTATCTGGCACGGCAACTAGACTATGACATAATTTTTTAAACATGGACAAACAGACAGAACTGACTCGCCAGGCATACGGTCAACGAAAAAATGTTTGTAAATCATCGTTTTGAATAAATTTTTAATTATCTGCAAAGGTAAAGTGTAAAATGTGGTATTTATATAGAGACAAACACAAAGCAACAAATCTGTTCATCTTTATACTGACACATTGAGCCATAGAGCTAGTGGTAGTAAAATTAGCTTATCATTATTATAATATTATTGATGAAAAAAGAAAGTTACCGTGTCTGTCTGACTGGCCCATTTTTAACCGTTTTGAATGGAATTTGGTAAAGATAGTAAAAAGTTTTAGAAAGGTTCCTCTTTTTCGGACGAAACATAATTTGATTAAATGTTAGACTCTAGTTTTTAGCATCGGCCTGTAGTAACATCTATTTGCCGGCAGAAGATCGATCTGCAGCCTCCATTATCGCGCGTCCTCAATCAGTTTAATGGGTAACGGATCACCGAAGTTCGTCACGCCGCAGACAGATTAAGTATCATCAGTAGCGTCTGCCAAATTGCGGTGGTAAGCATTGTGGGTTTGCTTTGTTAAGTGAAGCTAACTAGTTTTGTAATACAATACGTTCTGTACTCATCAAATAGCAGCTAACTAAAAAAATAATAAAGATAAGGAAGAACAATTTTTTTATACGCTGGAGCTGGTAATCATCATACGGCCTTATGGTAAACGGCTACAGTAGCCTATGGACGCTTGCAATACTAGGGTTATGCAATAAGCGTATTGATGAACCTATTATAACCTCTTTATACGCTTTTTGTATATTCCGTACTGTTGTGTGTTAAGAATTTTTTACCAGGGTACTCATTGCACAGCTTAAGCGTACGCGGTTGAAAGTTTAGTTTTGAAACGAATAGTAGGTACGCAGCCATTCTGGTCCAAGTGTATGTGAATGAATTCCGATTGCGAGCAGTGAAAAAGTGGTGACAAACGGTATAAATGCGAAGAGAGACAAAGTCTTTACTCAATCTTAATGGCTTAACGTCGAACATTCTTATAGTGTATCTGTTGTCCCGCTGACCTCCTTGCTGGCATAGTGCTGGCCAGCAGGGGGACTGAAAGATGACTTGCCTCTAACAACCTAAGATCCGTCAGGCGACTCAATTTTATCGCGTTCTTAACAAATGCTGAAACCGTTCAAATTCAGTGCCTTAGCAGCTGATTGGCTGAAAGTACCAGTGCGGTATACTATCTAATAACAACCAATCAACAGATTTGAAACTGTTGTCGTCTTATGCGATATTCGAATTTTACGAAGAGAATAGAATAGAAAGAAGAAAGAAAGAAAATACATTTATTGATATTACAAGGCAAGACAATTATAACAGATATTATTATAAATACCTTGTGAGGCCCTTTTGGGCTCCACGTCAGCAAATGCCGCTACGACATTTTTAACGCCGCAGCAGCGCTGGTATTCTGGTTGAACCCCCTGCTTTTTGCACATGCTAAATGGCATGGAGTGTACAGATCGGATTGACAGTTTTACTGTTCTGATATATTATTCTCCTTGTTAATTTGTACGTTCATTATAACGATGACGGCGTCGCAACAGTACCTATCTTTGTACCACTTCAAATGGTTCCAGCTGGCATAAAGAAGTACCAGTACAAAAACTGTCCTACTGCAGGGCTAAGGCAACTGAAATGGAATTATCGTTACTACAATGTGGAGGTTTAATAACCACGCTTGTCAAATGCAAGCAATGCAATAAACCGGATCCAGGTAAATGTTTTGTGCAAAAATGTATATCTATCTAAACTAGCCGAACCAACATAATGATATAATGGAAGTACAATAACTTGGATCTCAGAAATTTCCACTTTGAAATCTTTGAGCGTGCTATTTTTTTAGTGTCATATTGCTTTTAAATAGACCGTGCATATGAAAAACATTATTAGATTATATTTAAACATTGGCCAAGTGCGACAATTTCCTTATTCTTTGGTGTAAGTATTATGGGACTTACAATATGATTTAATTCGAATGTTCCTGGCCTTTTTAAAGGTAATACAAATTGTCATTGATACAATAGAACCGAGTTCTATCAACTTTAACGACAAAAGTACGCTTATTAAAAGTCGCCTTCCATTTTTATATAAAATTCTGATTCCGGCATCGACTCATTGGCCCATCGTCTTCCGTAATCAAAGCTGCGAACTTCTAACGAGTAAGGACCTTTGTTGCTAATTACTTTGGATCTTTCCTTATCATTATAAAGTTTTGCGATCCGACTTCTTTGTTAGATAAAAAATGTATTGCCTTTTTGTGAACTTTTGAATAGGAAATTCTGCTCATTATGAGGTTTATTATTAGACTGTCATGATAAATAATCAACACGAGCGTATGTATGGTTTTGGGGTGCATTACAACAAAACGAGGAAACGGAATCCTTAAATGATCTCTTCGCTGTCCGCTTGTCTGTTAAGATCCGCTTTCTACGCGCTACATACCTTCGTAGTTAATATTATTTATATCAAAGTAATAATATATCTATTCGTTCTTAGAGATGGGAAAAATCCAACTTCTAATCTAACGCAATCAAAAGATATAACCGTTTATGCTGCAAATCTTTGACCCTCGCAAAGAAATCAAAATGGTGCCTCTCCCAGAATTTTAGTGGTAGGTACTTCCCGTGAACACAAAATCTTGAAATTTGGTTGATTCGAAACAACGTCTAAAAGATTCCTTATATGATGCGACTAGATATATTATATAATTTGTTGTATGTTTAACAATTTTAAACTAACTACCACATTCCCGATAAAATGGGGGAAAAAATAAAAAAATGGTATGTATGTTTGCGTTTGCGTATAATTTCATCGTTTGTGAACCGATTTTGATGATTGTTTATGTTAGAAACATGATATCGCGACCACGGCATCATGATAAGAAAACCAGGGAGCATCAAGATTTTTAACAAATTAAAGGTATGTTGCTTATATTTACATAACTAAATTTATTTAGATTTTTGAAAATAATTTAACAGTTATAATAAATGATGATAAAGTTTCCAAACTTAACAAACTTACCCACAAGCTCGTCTTGTACAAACCGAACTTGGCGTCTTGTTTCGTATTTGTCGTGAAACTATTCCGGCGTTGGGTAAAGTTGAGGATGTAAAGGATCTCTTCGTTAATTGGGGGTAATTAATTAATCAGTGTCCTACTTAGTCAGATAGCTCGGAGATTGGAGTTAGCAGTACTTAGTATTCCGATTTTAGTAGGCACTAGCTGTCCCGGCGAACTTCGTAACGCCTTTTTTTTCTAAACTTTTAAACCTTCCCTGGACCTCCACAATTATTACAAAACCAACATTAGCCAAATCGGTCTAGCCGTTCTCGAGTTTTAGCGAGACTAACGAACAGCGATTCATTTTTATATATAAGATTATGCATTTGTGTGATTTTTATAATCGATTTTTC
This sequence comes from Glyphodes pyloalis, assembly GCA_037074685.1. Lineage (NCBI taxonomy): Eukaryota > Metazoa > Arthropoda > Insecta > Lepidoptera > Crambidae > Glyphodes > Glyphodes pyloalis. Next base: position 3,770,356 of record JAYKKO010000021.1, on the reverse strand, counting down.
TTAGAGTGGTTAGTTTATATTAGACAACATCACATACATTGCTCTGATTATGTGGGAAGTAGTTTAAGCACTTGTGTTACAGATTTTAGTACCAATGGTACTACAGCACCCAGACCGGAGACAATACAGAAAAGTTTGTTTTCCATATTGACCCGACCAGGGATCGAACCCAAGACCCCAGAAATGGCGCGACGCCAAATTCCGGCCCACGACCTCGGTGGCGCAGTGGCTAAGGTAGGCGGCCAAAGCGCGATAGGTCCCGGGTTCGTTTCCCGGTCAGGTCAATTTGGAAAACGAACTTTTTTAAATTGACTTGGGTCTGGGTGTACTGGGATGACGCTCCCAGTTAGTATTCGTCGTCTGGTACTCATAGTACAAGGGAAAACCTTAGTTTGAGACCAGGTGATTAGTGTGGTTGTCTGGCGCATTTATTTATTTATTTACTTCTCTCTCGGCTACGGAGTTTATAGAAAGGTTAAAGGCCGCTAATAGGACGTCATAAAATATAATTAAAAAAATCAGATTGTAAAAGTAAAAAGAACATAAGCCTATCATTGTAAGATTACGATACAGCATGTAAACATTTGCAGCTCGATATCAGATCTTCTATTTAAATCGTCTTATTACATAAGATAACGGTTTTAAAGATGTTGTCAAGATTTTGCAGTGCCTAAGACCAATTTCCGTATTCCCAAAAAAACAAAAAACTGGTAAGTCGACTGCGAGCAAGTACAAACAATTTTCCAAAAGACATGAATGGACTTTTTACTGTTACCGTATCCATGTACAACTCCCTGTTTGACCCAGGGATTAAAAGTAGAAAATATCCCTAGAATTTAGTCCACCTTTAGTACATTTTTGTGTAATATAGTTTTTAAATCTAAATATATAAAAGGAGAAACTGACTGACATATTAACGCACAGCCTAAACGGCTAAACGTAGGCACTTGAAATTTGGAAGGGACGTAGCTTAGGTACCGTAGAGGTGCACTAAGAAAGGAATTCCCGTAATTTCCACGGGAACGAGAATTAGCGGGAAAATCTTTTTGTATGAAAAATCTAAACTGCTTAAGTTAGACGCTTGAAATTTAGCATTTAGATACCTTAGTAAACTTAAAGGTTATTATACAAAGATCTCTCTTTTATAACACGCCATGCGGACAAAGTCGCGTGCTAAAGCTAGTAAATAAATTAATTGGAGGAGCTGGACCACCACTTTTTCGGCACTGCGTCCAATTTTGTGGCTGTAAAGAATTACATTTATCTATCATAGCTCGGGTATGGTGTATAGAGGACATTAAATACATTTCTGAACTTGTAATAAAAATATCCCCTAAAGGGTTGTATTGACAACATTGCTCTTGTTACGTAAACGCGTACCTAACTCGTAACACGGGTCGCGCATTCGTTTTTAATAACCGCTCGCTCAACATCTCTGAATAATCTCGCTCCAATATCAGAGAGAACTTAATAAAAAGACAATTCCTGGGGTGAGCTCGAGTGCCAATCTCAATATCCCGATATCGGATACAAGGCCCAATAATTAAATTACTACGCCCTTATCTCTAGTTATTACCAGGGCCGGAGTCACTATTTTTACGGGGACGGGTCAAAGGCTGACTTCAGCGCGTCTCTGTTTTTGCTTAAAATGTAATTTTACGTGAGTTGTTTTGAGTATTTGATTACGGTTTGGTTTAAATCGGTTTCGAATTTCATGATGCAACGAATTCAACGATTCATTTTTTTTAGGGATATTTTTTAATCCGTAATGTGGTTTGGTTACAAAATGTCTTGACCTTTAGGGTGTCGATCGGTAGTGTAATGATAGAGCGAGGATATAAGCAAAGTTAGTAAAATAATGTATGGAAAAGTAATGCTGAAATAGAGGCTTCAATAGCACTCCACAGAGCCCTGTGGAGTGCTATTGAAGCAATTAAGTGGACTCTGAAAAATAATTCGCTTAAATAGCTAAAAACTTCTTAAAAGTGGACTTATTAAAGGATGCTAAAAATTTAAAGGATTGATCAAGTAACCGCCATTTGTTTCGTTAAAGCTATGAATAATAACCTATAAAGAATAGACAAAATAATTTTGGGGAAAAAATGCATGTTGCAAAATGCAACTATCTAAAATAAATAATAAGGGAATAATTAAATTGAACAAGCGTGACCGAGGAATAAGATGCACATCATGAATTAATTTCCATTATTGAAGATAGAGAGATTGAAGGTTGCTGATCGCCTGGATTGAGATTTTATATAAAAAAGAAATAAATGTCGACCAGTGGACACTAATGTATCGATAACAAAGGGATTTCTATCGTTTTTGCTATTTAAGTATTTTTTGCAAAATTTATCAGATATTTTTTAGTTAATATCAAATAGTGTCATGTAGAGTAGAACACTTAAATAGTGTTCTAAAGTCTACCAAAAAACAGCCTGTTTTCCAACCCCTAGATTTGGGCCTGGATCTAACAGGGGTTATTTATTTGAGCACCTTACGTTGCTTCCACGTGGACTAATGTTCATGAATTATGGAAAAGTCTATTTTGAGCTCCGCCAGGTGATAAGACTAAGGTGTTTCTGGGAGTGGTAATTGAATGTAAGTGGTGATATCTACTTTATATGTTCAAGAGGTTTTATATGTTGCACTAGCTCTGCCCGTGACTTCGTCCGCGTTAAGTTTATATTATTGATTTTTGTCATTTTAACAATTAAATAACAGAAAAAAATATATGTCTAAAATAAAAGTATCTAAACTTACAATTTATAACATCTGCTGTTTGTGCAAAGTCCTGCAAAATCGGTCCAGCGGTTTTAGATATTAGCCGGAAGAAACAGACAGACTAAAATATTCCACATGCATTTAGAAATAAGTTATTTTTTTGTGTTTATAGACAATAATATTTATATATTACGTAGGTAGCGTTAATGGATCGACAGTGACAACGGTTTGAAAATGCTACTGGAAGTTAAGCTATGAACTACGCTATCCTGAATGAGATGGGTAACCATTCCGATCGAATTTAGTATTTTTGTAATTTGTTAGGCAAGTTAGCGTTTTAGTCTCGGTTATAGTCAAGGCCCTTTGGCACCAATCTTTACCAGACCCTTGTCAAGAAGGTCCCTCAGGTATACGTAAAAAACTGTAAAAGAGGGGTTTCCTTTATTGCTATTTATTTTGTTGTATTCCATACTCAAACTTTTTTACTTTTACTTTTAACGTTACTGCACTCATAAACGAACTATCTGCATTTGACCCAACGGTTGACTGGTAGAGAATGCTCCTAACATTTTAATAAATTTAATAAATTAATGAAAATAAAACTTTTCAGTATGTTATAAAATGAATTACTATTTTTCGCTTCAAAGTATATTATTTACATTATACAAAGCCATTTGAGCAAAATAAAAATTAGCACTCACAAGAAATGAAAAAGAAAGAAGTCAGATCAATTTCATGTAACAAAACTGTTTGACGTAAAACGAAGTTCACACATCGTAACGCTATGTAATGTGAGTGTATAAAGATTTTACAAACTGTGTGTTCATACGACAACGTAGTAAAGTAGCACAAATGACACGTCCTAATAGCAGCTCTTCGCGGAGTTACGCGTTATCCTTGCCACAGTGAACTAAACTTTTACCTTTTACCTTTGACTTAACGGTTCTCGTTAAGTCAAAGGTAAAAGGTAAAGAGTGGTAGGGCATAGCGATTTATAATAAATAAATATAAATATATAGAAAAATTCACTCCTTAAATAAAGGCCACAAGGAATAGGAACACAGAAAAACACTTACACAGTTTCCAAAAGCTTCTATTTCCTCAGACAGCATTGTACAGCTCCAGAGACGTCCGTTCTCCTTCGGCGCTCCGACCAGAATGACTCGATTCGCCTCTTTTCATTTTAAACGCTCGACTCAACGGTCGAGAACTTCCGTTCCGAAATGATATTTTAAAACATTTTATGCTACGTTCAGAAATCAGATAATTTTAAATTTATACACCATAAAAATCGGCAAACCTAACATTCGACCATCCTGACATTGTGCATGTCCTCATGCACACCTAACATTCGGCCAATCGAGTCATTTTACAAAAACCATTCTAATATTAAAACTGTAAACCCACCTTCTTACAGTCATGTAAATAAATAATAATCATAATAATAAATAGTAAACATCCATAATGAACTGTAAACCTTCCTTCTTACAGTCATGTAAATAAATAATAAACATCATAATAATAAATAATAAACATCCATAATGAACTGTAAACCCTCCTTCTTACAGTCATGTAAATAAATAATAAACATAATAATAATAAATAATAAACATCCATAATGAACTGTAAACCCTCCTTCTTACAGTCATGTAAATAAATAATAAACATCATAATAATAAATAGTAAACATCCACAATGAACTGTAAACCCTCCTTCTTACAGTCATGTAAATGAATAATAAACATAATAATAATGATAAATAGTAAACATCCATAATGAACTGTAAACCCTCCTTCTTACAGTCATGTAAATAAATAATAAACATCATAATAATAAATAGTAAACATCCATAATGAACTGTAAACCCTCCTTCTTACAGTCATGTAAATAAATAATAAACATCATAATAATAAATAGTAAACATCCACAATGAACTGTAAACCCTCCTTCTTACAGTCATGTAAATGAATAATAAACATAATAATAATAAATAGTAAACATCCATAATGAACTGTAAACCCTCCTTCTTACAGTCATGTAAATAAATAATAAACATCCACAATGAACTGTAAACCCTCCTTCTTACAGTCATGTAAATGAATAATAAACATAATAATAATGATAAATAGTAAACATCCATAATGAACTGTAAACCCTCCTTCTTACAGTCATGTAAATAAATAATAAACATCATAATAATAAATAGTAAACATCCATAATGAACTGTAAACCCTCCTTCTTACAGTCATGTAAATAAATAATAAACATCATAATAATAAATAGTAAACATCCACAATGAACTGTAAACCCTCCTTCTTACAGTCATGTAAATGAATAATAAACATAATAATAATAAATAGTAAACATCCATAATGAACTGTAAACCCTCCTTCTTACAGTCATGTAAATATATAATAAACATCATAATAATAAATAGTAAACATCCATAATGAACTGTAAACCCTCCTTACAGTCATGTAAACATCCATAATGATATCAATGTATCCAACTAAAATAATTACATTCGCTCTTAGTTACAGATATTAGATAAGTTTCATTAACTCATGTACGTTCCTAGCTCATATTCATATTTTACCAATACTCCATAAAAATAATGAATAAATGTGGTATTCTAATTACAATATGTGAACTTCGCTGGCCTCTGTACTATTATAACTAACAATTAAATCAATATTAATTAACTCTTAACACAATTTACCCAGGAACTGTTACAATCAATACACAAAGAAATTATACGAGTGAAAGCTAACACCGATTTCGTGGAATAAGTTTCGTTGTCTAGTAGACATGAGAGCAAGGAACTAATTTTCACCATATAAGATAATATAAGCTTAACAAATATTTAGATTCCATAATTTATCATTACGTATTTCCTTCTTACATAATAAACAAAAAGTAAAAACAGTGTCACAGATCATAGTTTAAATCACTGGTTGTATGCTTATTAGTTACATAAATTAGATTTCTTTTTCACTTTCCTCCGTACAGTTATTCTCATTACCTTTGTTAACTCCTAGAGCGGCCACGTGGACCCAAGGCAACATTCTATACGCAGCGACGGCGGTTTTGCACTTATTTCAAGAGCCACTAAGTCCCGGAATAGAAACTACCCTATAGCGATCATTACCCAATACCGCAACGACTCTGTAAGGGCCTTGATAAGGTGTCCTAAGCTTTTTGCTGTTTCCGTCATTTGCAAATGAAGCTATTTTTTTTTGTTTGTTTTTCTTGCTCTATTTCAATCCTATCCTTAACTGATTCTCTGATAGTCACCAAATCTGTCTTTTCATGAGCTTCTTTAACTACGTCATTCAATCTGGGATCAACTTTTGCGTTCATACACACTCCAAACATGATGTCGGTTGGTGCTTTACCTGTGGTTTTCTGACAGGTATTATTCATACCCCATTGACCCTTACCCGCTTTGTCATCCCAATCTCTCTCATCAAAGTTTAAGTTATGTGCAGTTAATGAACTCAAAATTGTGCGATTGCATCGCTCCATTTGAACGTGGGCTTACAACGGCATTCAAAACATGCCTTATATCTTTGTCTGCATAAAAACGCTTGAATGCACGAGAAGTGAACTTTAATTGCAGTTTGTGATTTGGTTTTGCGTACCGGCGTAGTAAAAATAAATTTTGTAAATGCGTCTACTATAACTAAAAGATATGAATTCCCTCGCTTAGATCGCACAAAAGGCCCAAGGTGATCTAAATGGATTGTATGAAAAGGCACATCTACTTTCATTATTGTGTGTAGGAGCCCTTCGTTTGAACTAACCTTTTGGCATAGGCACACTCGATACAAACTTGAACATATTTCTTGACAAACTTGGGCATTCCGGGGAATCAGTAGGATTTCCTGATACGTTCAAGAGTCTTTTCCACCTAAAATGTCCAATTTCATCATGCTTCATCAGACAGAACTGCCATCGTGCCCCTTTTGGTACTACCCATCTCAGATTACTTTTATCTCCGTCTACACACTTATACAGTTTGTGATCTTTGATCAAATAGTTTTCCCTAATATTTGCCAGTCCATAAGCGTCTAAGTCTGAACTTAAAATATCACGAATCCTACAAAGTTCCGAGTCTTCTAACTGTAAGGTGTGTAGCCAATCTAACTGGTTAATGGACATCACATTGGGGAAACCATCACAGTAAACCGTGCTATCTTCTTCTCTACTAGGATTCCTAGACAATGCATCAACGTGCGCCATCTTAGTCCCCGCTCTATATTCTATATTTTAGTCAAATTCCCGTAATAGGAGCCACTACTCGAGGGATCAGATCTCGCTTGGAAAACGTTGTGCGTAAGGCACTACAGTCAGTCACAATTTGAATTTTAACTCAGGCAAATAAACACGAAATTTTCTCAGCAAACATACTACAGCTAACATTGGCAAGTCCAATCGGCATACGGTTAAATTCGTATTGACCGTCCGGGGTAACGAAAGGAGGTAAGATGCTTAGATTCTTCTAATAATGGTACCTGATAATTAGCCCGATGACATATCTAACGTTACAAATTATACCTGTCCTGATAATCGCGCGAACTCGTCTTCGATCACGAGCTTCCGGTATCGTTCTTTTACTGTCAGGGAATTAAGAAGTCTATAGTCTAGGCTTTCCATCCTTCTTCCGCATAAGGACTATCGGACTTGCATATTCCAAAACAGATTCTCTTATGACCCCGAATTCCAACATGTCACCTACCATTCCTCTAACTTGCCGACGTTCCCTATGCGACAACCGGTAAGGACGATATACCACTGGTTGCTTGCTATTCAGCCCTATGTGCATATCAGTTACGTTAGTGCATCTCAGCTCCCCCAAGGATTATGCAAAACAGTGTTTACATCGGTTAAGTAACGACACTAAGTTTTTCTTTTGTAAATCGCTTACAGAGTCACCTACATGAATTTTATCAATGTCGATGCTAACGTCACGTTTATTTCGTCGAAAGCTTATTCACGCAATAAACAAATTGTACCCTAGTACCTCTCCCAATTAAGGATTGCTCAAAACTTTCAGGGATTACATAACGGTGCAATAGAGACGAAAAACTGCCCCTCTTTAACGCTATACACTCCCCCATTGATACAAGTCTGTCTATTTGGTTTTCCAATAACTTTACTATGCCACAAGATATCTCCGTTTTCGATATTCACGCAAACTCTAATCGAGGCTGGTCCATGAACCGTGATATTTTCCTTTGATTGGACCACGATGGCCATGTCCCCAGCATTGTCAGATATCGAGAATGGTGATTCATCACTAAAATTGAAAAATCTTAAATTCTCCGCATCTTTATGTACTACAATGTGCGCCTGTTCAGTGAAGGTTTGTCTCACTAGTAACAGTACGTCTAACAGTTTGTCATCTACAACGTGACACGCTAGTCCTGCATTAACACCATCTATATTCAAATTAATGTTCAACGACCCGAGAGAGTAAACTATTCCATTGCCAAAGCCTTGAATTGGAACGGAGCTAACACTGTACGTAAAACCTAACGATGATGCCGCTGAACGAGTAAGTAGTGTGACATAGCTAAACGAGTAAGTAGTGTGACATAGCTAAAATCTATAAAAGATTTCATTGATATACCGTTTACCCTACATTCTTTGATAAACTTTGCATTCGCATTTGAACTTAGTATGCGCATAGTTTTAGTTACTGGTGCATTATAATTATTTGAAAGATTCCCTGACTTTATATTACAATCGTCTGTTTTATGTCCAAATCTACGAAATTTTCCACATTGCATTAATGACTTAGGACACTTAATGGTTGCCCCTTTTCCTTACGATTATTACAAAATATATAAGAATTACTACTAGTACTAGCCTTTAATCTCAACTGATGGCTAACTGAGTTAATCGTAAAATCATTGGATCTTCCTTTATAATTTCCACGGTGAAATGGTTGCGAAACTTCTTTATTAGACATAAAAACTGTAATAGCTGATCGAGACAGAAACAGCATAACGCATTGGCACTAGATTGCATTGTCTTATCGTTCAATACATAAATAATACAATCCACCGCACGCTCGCACTCTTTGTCGCATTGGTTCAACAAGGCTTATTTCTCGTAGTAATATACTACAAGAGGTTCATTATATCGGCTACGTCTTTTCAACATACCCTCCAAGGATTGGCCATAATTTTGTTCGTACGGAAAAGCTTCTAAAAGATTTGTTGCCACTCAGACCAACTATATAATATTGAATTTAGACTTTTATACCAAGTTTTAGCCAATCCTTGGAGCCTCTGCATTGCAAAGTGAATCGTAGTCCAGCCGAAAACAGTGGCACACTGGCTTTTCGATGAAGGGTCAAGTCTGGTAAAATATATATATATATATATATATATATATTTTATCTTACTGTTCGAGGGTACTTGTGTAGTCACTGCTGTCGTCTGGGGTTGAGGTTTTAAATGACCTAGCGAATTAATTAGATTCCTAATATCCCTAGCCATAAAAGTAAGACTTTCTGACCGTGTATCCTGATGTGCTGGTGCACCGTTGGTGATGCCTTGACTGGTGCGTAATCTTCGTAACTCCGCCCTAGCGTAGCGACAGTCTTCCCGGTTGCTACGTTCTCGATAGACGCGTCCGTGTTGCTCCTGTCCTTACGCCATGTGGTGAAGTGAATCACGTTCACGCCTGAGGTCGTCCTCCATGATGCGTAGCCGTTGACGCTCGTTGTCAAAAGCAATTTCTTGTTCGTGTAGGCTTGACCACACGCCCTTGGTCGCGATTTACACTCCTTAGCCTGCTGCGGCTACGGTAACCACAGCTTTTCTGAAACTCGAAAACAAAACTGTGTATTTTGTTCTAAAACAATTTAACAACCGGCTCCTGAAAGATTGCGATTCGATATCTGAAAAATATTTGAACTGTAGTACCAAACCAGTAATATTTTACACGACACATTCGTCGGCCTTCAAAAGTATACCCAGGCGTAAACTATTTATGAATTAATAACCTCTAGGTACTTTGTAAAGTGAACTCAAATTTTGTAACTTTGTTTTTCAAATGTCTCGAAAACGGTGCGTCGTAGCTCAAAAATAAGAAAATTTTGGCCCCCGTAGACCCAGGGCGTGCACCGACATAAAGTTTGACCACATGTGTTGTGACCGCACACTGACTTTGCATAATCTTTTACCACTTACACAAGGGGTAGACTAAGTTTGCAAATTTTTATCCCACCAACATTTTAGTCACACGTGTGGTGACCGCCACATGACCTTGCGGATTTGGGTCACGCACATACATACTGAGGGTATAGCGACATTTAGCAGGGTATCATACCACTTCTGAGATATAGAAAAATTCACTCCTTAAATAAAGGCCACAAGGAATAGGAACACAGAAAAACACTTACACAGTTTCCAAAAGCTTCTATTTCCTCAGACAGCATTGTACAGCTCCAGAGACGTCCGTTCTCCTTCGGCGCTCCGACCAGAATGACTCGATTCGCCTCTTTTCATTTTAAACGCTCGACTCAACGGTCGAGAACTTCCGTTCCGAAATGATATTTTAAAACATTTTATGCTACGTTCAGAAATCAGATAATTTTAAATTTATACACCATAAAAATCGGCAAACCTAACAAATATAATAAAAACGAAGCATTGGACAACATCACATACATTGCTCTGATTCTGTGGTAAGTAGCTTAAGCACTTGTGTTACAGAAATCAGAAACAACGACGGTACCACAACACTCAGACCCGAGACAATACAGTTCGTTTCCCATATTGACCCGACCGGAGATCGAACCCGGGACCTCAGGGATGGCGCGACGCGAAAGTCCGGCACGCTTGCCTCTCGGCTACGGAGGTCGTCAAAAATGTATACCTTAAAAAAACCTTTTCGCATATATTCTTTCAAGTGCGGTATTACTCTCATCCCTCTCTTATTTCCAAAACAAAAAGTAGCTCATGTCCGTTCTAGAGTTTCAACACACCGATACAAAATTTTATCAAAATCGGTTCCAGTGGTTAAGGTGTGAAAGCCGGACAGACAAACAGACAGAAAGAGTTACTTTCGCATTTATAATATTAGTATGGATTCTATCAGTAGCCTGACGCTGCCATTCTGTTGTCCTCCTGACTGTGTAAACTGATAACGCTTTTGTTCTCACAACTTTTAATGAGCAACCTTATCTAGCAGACAGTTGCTTAGCTCATAAGCGTCCTGAACGAAAGAGGTGAGATACGTGAGCGCTATGGGGTTGTGTTCAAAGTTAGGTGTGAGACAGATTTTAATCTAATATCTTTTTGAAAGTGGAAGTTTGCTGATAACATCTTAATCCCTGCCATAATTGAGTGTACTTGATGTGAAGTCTTACGACATTACCTACAAGTCGACACAAATACAGCGTAAGCAGAATTGACATAGTAAACAACGCTATCAATACATGACGACCTCCGTAGCCAAGAGGCGAGCGGGCCGGACTTTGGCGTCGCGCCATCTCTGAGGTTCCGGGTTCGATCCCCGGTCGGGTCAATATGGGAAACGAACTTTTCCATATTGTCTTGGGTCTGGGTGTTGTGGTACCTTCGTTGTTTCTGATTTCTGTAACACAAGTGCTTTAGCTACTTACCACAGAATCAGAGCAATGTATGTGATGTTGTCCAATATTTATTTATTTATTTATTTATTTATTATACATCGATCCTACATCCCGATGTCAGAGTTATCTTCGCCACTAGCTATATATATGTCGCAGTCATCTGGTTTAATCAGCTATTTGATTGGATCACTAGCGCGTTCATTGAATGACGACGTTTAATGGAATGACTAAAGGATAACTCGTCAAATTGTTTAATATAACGTTCAACTGCTTGACTGAACGTCATTTAGCATAGTCGTTGAATGGGATATAGCTGACTTAAGTGACCATAAGTTCGCCACTTAATAGATAACTAACTTTAGATAAAAAATGAGGACATGACATAACACACCTTAATTAAAAATTTTTATTATATTTTAACAATTTTAAGTCTTCGCTTACGCTTAGGCAAAAAAACATTTTTCTTACGAAAACGTCTCTTTAAAACTCAATTTCACTCAAAAAAATATCAACACAGTGCTATTCGATTGGATCTGTACCAGCTGTTTGACACCATCTTTGTTTTGATGAGCACTAACGCCGCAGTGGAAAAAAAAAAACTAAATTACAATCACCTGACTGATTTTACGTCCGCTATGTTCAAAGGGCTATGTTACAATCCGCTAAATTGTTGGACGTTGAGTGAAGCTTGTTCATTCAACGTTCGGCCTAGTCATTCAATTAAACGTCGTCATTTAATAAACGCGCTAGTGATGCAATCAAATAGCTGATTCAACCAGATGACTGCGACATATACAACAAACCAATATTGGTTGTTGGACCTTGGTCCCCGAGCAATGACCTAGCTCGGTGGAAGTACTTCCATTTTTAGTAAAGAACATACGCTCTGTACATTGAAATCTTAAATTTAAAATCAAATTTTCCAAATTAACCTATAAATTTTCTAATAAATCAATATAGTAAAAAATTAATAAATATCTAGATCAACTAAACGTGACATCAAAATTTTGCGCATGTATTATAATAAGTATGTATTCGTATTTACAAAAACTCGTATGTATAATAAGTATATATACAAAACTATATGAATTGGTTCAAAGTGGTCTACAACTCTACACATAGCTATAAGTTAGAAATACTATAAAAATATAATAGCGCCTGGACGAGGGGTCGTGCCATCAAAGATCCTAATATCAACTCTCTGAAAGCAGCCTATAACACTGCCACCAGGGTCTGCAAAAAGGCATACATAAGAGCGGATGCCCAGCGCGTTGCACGAGTAGGCATGGAGTTAGTTTCACATCCTACGGGGACAAGAAACTACTGGCGTTTAGCCAAAGCCGTGCAAGCCAATTTTTGCCAACCTTCTCTTCCACCGCTGAGATGCCCCGACGGTTCACTAGCTCATCAACCGCAGGAGAAAGCCAATCTCTTGGCAAGGCTCTTTGCGGCGAATTCCCGAGTCGATGACTGTGGTGCGCCCCCACCTACGATCTCGCCTAGTGGAGTTTCCATGCCTGATATTTTTATCAGACATCGTGATGTGCGCCGTGAACTACAGTCACTAGACGTCCGGAAAGCTAGTGGACCTGATGGTATTCCAGCGATTGTTCTTAAAACCTGTGCAGCCGAGTTGTCTCCAGTGTTAACGCGCCTATATCGCCTCTCGTACTCATCCGGTGTTATTCCTGAAGCTTGGAGAGAGGCTAATGTGCAGCCTGTCCCTAAAAAAGGAGACCGATCGGATCCATCAAATTACCGCCCTATTGCCGTAACCTCAGTGCTGTGCAAAGTCATGGAACGGATCATCAATAACCAGTTGATCCGCTACCTAGAGGATCACTCCTTAATTAACGATCGCCAATACGGCTTCAGGCCGAAACGATCGACGGGTGATCTTTTAGCGTATGTGACGCACCTCTGGGGGGAGGCAATCGACAAGCATGGCGAATCTTTGGCAATCAGCCTTGACATTGCCAAGGCATTTGATCGGGTCTGGCACAAAGCTCTTCTCTCTAAGCTTTCGGCATATGGACTGCCCACCCGGCTTTGTGACTGGATTTCCGGCTTTCTGCGTGACCGTAGAATTCGCGTAGTGTCTGACGGATGCGCATCGCGGTTCATGACTGTTAATGCTGGAGTCCCACAGGGCTCCGTTTTATCGCCCACCCTCTTTCTTCTTCATATCAATGATATGCTACCGCTTGGGAACATACATTGCTATGCTGATGACAGTACGGTCCATGGACGATACATCGGTAAACCTTCAGCTGGCAGGGCAGTAACGGATGAGAAACGTGAGAATCTTGTCGTTGAGCTGGACCGGGTGTTGAGCCTTATTAGCCAATGGGGTTCACATAACCTGGTTGAGTTCAATGCTAAGAAAACCCAAGTGTGCGCGTTTTCGACAAAATTGTCCCAATTCCTTCCTCTCCCCATTCTTCGGGGCACTCCACTTTGCCTGCGTAACAGCCTAAGCATGCTCGGCATGGATATCTGCTGCAATCTTAATCAAGGTCATTACATCGAGAGTCTCATCTCATTAGCATCCAAAAAACTGGGGATTCTGAACAGAGTGCGTCGGTTTTTCACGCCGGACCAGCTTTGTCTTTTATATAAGACTCAAGTCCGGTCTTGCCTGGAATACTGCTCGCATCTCTGGGACGGTTCCGCCAAATACCTCATGGATGCCCTTGATAGGTTGCAGCGACGGGCTGTGCGCATAATTAACGATGAAGAGATTACTGGGAACCTTGAACCTCTTCAACTACGTAGGGACGTTGGTTCATTAAGTGTCTTTTATCGGCTTTATCATGGGGAGTGTTCCGAGGAACTATTTTCCCTTATCCCACCCTCTCCTTTCCTACACAGAACCACAAGAGCCGGCCAACGATGTCATCGCTTCACCGTGGAAAATATTCCATCACGAACCAAAAAGTTCGGTAACTCTTATCTTTGCCGGACCATAAAGAAGTGGAACTCGTTGCCGGCTCATGTGTTTCCTCCTTCCTTTGACATGGATTCCTTCAAAAGGAGCGTGAAGAAACATCTTGCGGGCCAGTATGGCGATGCTAACGGATAGGATATTTTGATATCAAATCCGTTGTCATCGCGATGTGGGTTCCTCTCTTGCTTACCATCAGGCTGGGAGGAGCCAATATACTGCGCTACAACTTTGAGTTATCTACAGGGCGAAGCGTTTATTTAATGCTGGACAGTGTCATACTTTGTGCAGCTTAGCTATTAGTGAGCCTGACTACAAAAACTAACTAAATATGGTACAAAGTAAGCAGTATATCTTTTGTCCAAAGGAACCCTCGCACTGTTATCTGCCACGTGCAAGTAAGTTCCGTACAAATTCCTCGTGATTGATTGATGAGCCGTAGAGGCGCGGGCAGCCCGGGTTTTTGCTGCGGACTTGTTACTAACTTTAGAGTTAATTTTGGCTACAAAAAGGGGGATGGGTGTTGAAAGATTAGATGAGGTATATGTAATTACGGTCGCTTTATGGAATTTAGATTCAAATTTTTAAAAAGGTGGTATAAACGAGGATGGATGTAGAAGGTTTTAATGTTTAACGGTGTTTAGGCTTTTTCATGAGAGTTTATTTATTTATTTGGACAACCAACAAGACTGTATGCCATAAAACTATATAATACGGCATGGAACATAACAGTTCGTGTGGCCTTAGTTACAGGTTGCCACGGAAAGCATAGCCGCATGTTCAATTTATAACATGAATTTGAAAGCTGTTGTGAGGAAAAAATAAACGGCACACATAACTATAGGAGTATTTTAGATGGTATTAATAAATCAGGTCGCTTTCGCACTTCGAAAAGCATTAATGACCATGGTGGCCTAGTTAGGTCATTAACTGAGACTCTGAAAACTTCAAGATGCCAAATATGATTCTCGATCAGGGGGCTTGCCACAGTTATCGAATTCCGGTATCGTTTAAAGTTTAAAATATATGCAAGCGACTTTTTAAGCTCATTGACTTCTTTACGTGAAATGTCAATTCCATACATCTTAAGCTTGTTAAGAGTAGACCCCCTGATCAATTGGGGAAAACATTTTTTTTAAATCGATTTGCCTATGAGTGTATTGGGTAAACGCACCAGTTATATTTATAATATCACTCATACTTCAGAGAAAATTATTGAGACCAGCTCATTGATGTAGTTTTTAGCTTGATGATGTCTCGATGCTAATTTTCGAGGCAAATAAATAGAGATTTCCGCCTTCAAACGCCACATAGTGAAAAAAACATTAATCGTGGTTGAAAGTACTAAGTAGAACGTATGAGGTTGATATTGTTACTGTTTTTTACCCCCTTTTTTCAAACTAACTTTGACTTTATCTATCTTAGCAACTTGTAACCACGATAAGATATATGAGATATAAATATAAGTCCTTAGTCCAGGATTCACCTATATTCGCGTTCGCTGACAAAGGCCGTACATTCCCAGTATCTGGCGGCGTCATTAGCGTGATTTAGTGATAGCATTCATCAAAATGCGTATAGATGTTGGTGGTCCTACAATCGTGTAAACAGCAGTGAAGCATGTGTTCCTTGATCTGGTACGTGTTATAAGATCTGTAAGGTTGATACACCAAATACATAGATATCTTTACTACTCAAAATTATCAAACAAATTAAAATGGGAGCACATCGAAAACATTGCTCAGCTTATGTGGTAAGTTACTAAAGCATTTTTTCGCAGATATCGTTAATAACGACGATACAGCAACACCCAGACCCGAGTCAAGAAAAGATCATATTCCATATTGAAGTGTGGAATACAATATTATCTTGACCAGGGACCGAACCAGGGAGCTCAGAGAGGGGACGACGCCTAATTCTCAGCCACTCTTCTCTCTTCATCGTCTGAATTTATCGTAAATATTTACTTATTACCGATCAACGTATATAATACAAACACATTCTGGTTACGATTCAGACAGTATTTTTGCTAGAAAGCGTTTTCAGACTACGAACATAAAATAAATATTTGACAACATCACATACACTGCTCTGATTCTGTGGCAAGTAGCTTAAGCACTTGTGTTACAGTAAGAAACAACGACGGTACCAAACACCCAGACCCGATACAATATAGCAAAGTTAATTTCCCATATTGCAAAAGCATCGGCTCCAGTTATTTTTCCAAGCAACTGGAAGCCCCGGCTCCAGTTATTTTTCCAAGCAACTGGGTTCCACCAGAATACCAGCGCTGTAGGGGTGTTAGAAATAATGCCGTTGCACCATTTGCTGAGGTGGAACCCAATTGAACATAAATATTCTGTGTTAAAACTAGTTTATACATTTTGTCTCGGTCAATAAATTTCTTTCTTTCTTTCATATTGACCCAACCTGGGATCGAACCCAGGACCTCATAGATATATAAAAAATCATCAACATTTATCTAATAGACTAATTTAATTATTATTATTGTTAGGGACGAAATAGAAACTCAATTTAAAGGGACAAAAGATATAATAAGCTAAAAATACAATATTAAATATTAGGAAAAATTTCTAGTAACAGGTTTGGTGTGCCTCGATTTTTCCTTATATTTAATATTGTATTTCCTCATACGTTCTACTTAGTACTTTCAACCATGATTAATGTTTTTTTCACTATGTGGCGTTTGGAGGCGGAAATCTCTATTTATTTGCCTCGAAAATTAGCATCGAGACATTATCAAGCTAAAAACTACATCAATGAGCTGGTCTCAATAATTTCCTCTGAAGTATGAGTGATATTATAAATATAATGGATATTAACTGGTGCGTTTACCCAATACACTCATAGGCAAATCATTTTGACTTTCATATTGACCCAACCTGGGATCGAACCCAGGACCTCATAGATATATAAAAAATCATCAACATTTATCTAATAGACTAATTTAATTATTATTATTGTTAGGGACGAAATAGAAACCCAATTTAAAGGGACAAAAGATATAATAAGCTAAAAATACAATATTAAATATTAGGAAAAATTTCTAGTAACAGGTTTGGTGTGCCTCGATTTTTCCTTATATTTAATATTGTATTTTTAGCTTATTATATCTTTTGTCCCTTTAAATTGGGTTTCTATTTCGTCCCTTACAATTATTGTGCTATTTTTTTTTTGCTATGTTTGTAAATATCTCCTGATAGGCCTAAATTTTCAAAAAAGTTGAAAAATTGCCGTGATCGTACGCGAGTCAAGCCACGGTGGCCCGTTATTATAACATAACATGAATCTTAGGTTCCCAGACCGAGGTAATTATGTTTTGACTATTGCTCACGTTATATCTCACTCATGTTTGGTCTCGTTTTATGAACATAACTCACGTTTAGATCACCAACTCGCATTCGAGTGACGTTCAATAAATTGATGCTTTAGCTCTGCAGTGGGGTATTAAATAAACTAACACTTAACACAACTAATATTAAAGGGATGATCAATTAACACTATTAAAGGGATTCAAACTCATCATAAATCCTCATTAGTCAAGAGGCGAGCTGGCCAGCACCACGCCATCGCTGAGGTCTCGGGATCGATTCCCGGTCGGGTCAATATAGAAAACAAACTTTTCTATACAGTCTCAGGTGTTGTAGTATTACTGTTTCTTACTTCTGTTACACAAATGCTTTATCCACTTACCATAGAGTTAGAGCAATGTATATGATATTTGGCAATTTTTTTTTAGCCTTGTTAATTTATAACCACATCTTTCTAGAGTGCTCACTCGTAATAAAACATCTACGTTTAAAATAACGCTAAAACTCCCCATTCCCGCTAACACCATATAAATCAGTTCCCATTGTAAATGTATGTAAATAAGAACGTTATTCAGAGTCACGTCCTATATTGCAAAGTTCGTTATAAAAATTAGAACGCCACGTTTGTTTATTATTGTTATTTACGGTCGGACTCACGGCTGGAGCGGTTAGAGTACTCTGCAATAAAAAAACATATAAAACCTTGTCCAAAGTAAGTTGGGTTAAATAAGTTAGGTTATGAAAAGCAGGTCCAATAGTACCCGGACCGGCCATCCCCAGTCTCCCCCCGAACACCATGGGGGAAGCAGACGGAGCCGCGTAATCGGCTTTTCCGCCGGCGGCGCTGTGGAAGTAAAGGCTGAGCCGATTTCCTATAGCGCCGCCACTAAGGCGATGAGGGTCCAACCGGGGGGTTTTAGTGGGTAGCCCGAGGATGGTAGGTAGGTGGGAGTCCCACACACGCCGTCACCCTCCCTCAGGGTGGCGGTACGGTGCATCAAGCATTTACCCCGTGTTAGGGTCCTAACTACGGGACTTTAATGAAAGGTGGACTGTATTATAGGATTGTATTGTAGGTGCACTGGTACATTAAATATTCGTATGACCGCGGAGGACGCGCCCGGAGCTGGAGAAGAGAAAAGGCCAAGTGGACGATGGGCGCCGCGAGCGCGGCGCACCCGCTGCTTCTAGCCGATGAAGGCCGACCGCTGCCGAAGGAGCCCGAAGTCTGTCGCGCACCATCATACTCCCCGGGTTGAAGAGTGGTCTTCAATGAAGTGGAAGAGGGCAGATGCAGTTGAATGCTCGACGAATGGTGCCCTTTTTTGTCTTGAGCTCAGCCACCCTTGTGACACCGTCCACGCCTGGATAAGTTGTCACGACCCGTCCCAGAGACCACAGTAGGGGTGGGCTCCTCTCCTTGATCAGTACTAGGGATCCAGGTTTCACCTCTCCTGTGGAACTGTGCCATTTCGTCTTGGTCTGTAGCAGAGAAATATATTCATGGTGAAACCGTCGCCAGAAATGCTGCTGGATGAACTGAATCCGTCTCCATCGATCGAGGCGAGTGATGTTCACGTCGGCCACCTGTGGGTGTGGTACAGTTAACAATGGTCGTCCAATTAGGAAATGAGAAGGGGAGAGAGCCGAGAAATCATGAGGGTCTGAAGAAAGAGGGGTAAGAGGGCGTGAATTGAGGACGGCCTCAATTTGAGCTAAGCAAGTCGACATTTCCTCGTAGGTTAAATGAGTGAGTTGCAAAAGTCTTTTTAGGTGATGCTTACACGACTTAACAGCTGCTTCAGCCAGAGAATTAAAGTGTGGAGAGTAGGCAGGGGTGAAATTGAATTCAATGCCCTCTTGCGCTATCTCAGATGCAACATCAGAAGATCGAAGAAACCTTTGCATATCGTTTGATGCGCCGACAAAGTTCGTGCCGTTATCGGACGTAATACTTCGAGGTTTCCCTCGACGCGCCACGAAGCGATTTAAGGCGGCCATGTAAGCCTCGGTTGTGAGGTCCGTCACAAGCTCCAAATGCACAGCTTTAACTGCAGAACAAACAAAAATGCACAAATAAGTTTTTAAAAGTTTGCATCCGCGACCTCTTCGATCTGCGACCATCACTGGGCCAGCATAGTCGACATTACAATGTTCAAAGGGAAATTCAAGTTGGGTCCGTGTAAGAGGGAGTTGCCCCATGATTGGTTGTACATTTTGAGCTCTATGTCTGTAACAAACGACACATTTGTTTACAATATATTTTGACAAGTTTCTGCCTTTAAGAGGCCAATAAGACTGACGAATCCTAGCCAAAAGAAGTTGAGGGCCTGCATGTAACAGTTTTTTATGATGCAAATGAAATATAAGTTTTGTTATGTGATGAGAAGAACATAACACAATAGGATGTTTTATATTAAAGTCATAGGGGGAGTTATCGAGCCTCCCGCCCACGCGAATGAGATTATTATTATCGAGAAAGGGAGTTAAAGAAATCAGCCTGTTTTTACGTGGCAATGTCTTATTTGATTTTAATATTTTATATTCGTCAGGAAACATTTGAAGTTGAGCACAATGTAAAATAAGATCATGCGAATTTTGTAGTTCATTTAAAGAGAGATTGCCACACAATTTATTGTTTTTATGTTTGAGATTATGCACAAATCTACATAAATATGCTACTATTCTTTGTAATTTGGTGAAATTTGAATATTTTGTTAACAGCTGTGTAACTATAAGCGTGTTAATTGTATAAGATGATAAGCGTGATAATGAAGCACTAGAACAAACACTATTGATATTGCTACTGCCGCTACTACTAGTGATGCATGCCACTACTTCCGGCAGGTCCTGCTTCACATCATTGGGCATTCTGGGCCATTCACTTTCATTTTTTAATAAAAATGAAGGTCCAGACCACCATAAGCGAGTATTGCCAATGACGTCGGCTCTTAAGCCTCGTGAAACAAGATCCGCTGGGTTCTCCTTTGACGGTACATAGCTCCAGGTATGACTAAAAGTACTCTCTTGGATTTCGTTCACTCTGTTGCGCACAAACGGTTTTAGTTGAGTAGATGGTGTAGACAACCAACCCAAAACAATAGTGGAATCACACCAGAATCTACATGTGCTCACGTGCAACGAAAGCGAGTCCAAAACCTTAGTACACAGTCTTGCACCTAACAAAGCACCACAAAGTTCGAGCCTAGGCATCGTGATAGGTTTTATAGGTGCTATGCGATTTCTAGAGGCCATAAGTTGTACGTATATTAAGCCAGAAGTAGGGTTGTAAGACCTAATGTATAGGGCTGTCCCAAATGCTTTCTCGGAAGCATCGCTGAAGACATGAATTTCATGAATAATAGAGTTTTCACATGAAATCCAGCGTGGAATATTTAATTTGTTAAGAGACGGAAGTGTTTTTTCTAAAATTTGCCAAATATTACTAATTTCAAGTGGTACCGTGTCATCCCAGTCGTATTTGTCTAGCCATAGGCGTTGCATGATAATTTTTGCTTCGACTATACATGGGCCCACAAGTCCCAGTGGGTCAAATATTTGGCTAATTACGGAAAGGACATGACGCTTTGTTACTTTTTTTGATGGTTCGATATTAATAGAGAACGTGAGAAAATCTGTATTACAAACCCAATGTAGGCCTAGCGTTTTAGATTGAGAGTTGCCTAGACCGTGCTCTGATAAATCCAGAGAGCTGGTGCACTCTTCAGAATTACGGTTCCTGATTTTGGACAAAATCTCAGGACAATTGGACTTCCATTTTCGAAGCTTAAATTGAGCCGAAGAGAGAATGGAAGATATCTGTCTAGAAACTTCAACGGCATCTGAAATAGTTTTTGCACTATGGAGAAAGTCGTCCACATAAAAATCATGCTGTATTGCATTTTTTACCCGACTATCCACTAAATTGTCCCCTAGGCTAGTAAGACACTTAGTTGCCAAATATGGGGCTGAAGCAGTGCCGTAAGTGACTGTATTTAGGGTATATGTCTTAAGAGGTTCGTTGGAATCGAACCGAAATAAAATTTTTTGTAATGGCCGTTGGACAGGGTCGAGCTCTATAGCTCTGTACATTTTTTCAATGTCGGCTAAAACAACATATTTGTGTTGTCTAAACCGAATTAAAATCGAAAAAAGATCGTCTTGAACAACGGGGCCTACCATTTGAATGTCCTGAAGAGGTAGGAGCTGAAGCGTCGAAGACAACGCGAAGTTTAGTGGTGGAGCTAGACTCCCTTATGACTCCGTGATGGGGAATATAGTAGGTACCATTAGAACTCTTAGGCGAAGTGACACCTTCTACATCCATGGTCATGTGACCTAAAGATACATAATCACGCATGAACTCACAGTATCTGTTTTTAAAGGCTGGATAGCGTTGAAAACGTCGTTCTAAGGCTAGGAAACGACATTTAGCGTTTTCATAAGAGCTTCCAAGTAGGGATGTATCTTTATTTAAGGGCATGGAAACGGTAAAACGTCCATCCTTGTTACGAATAGTTGTTTCTAAAAAATGTTTCTCACAAGATCTCTCTTCAAGAGATTGGGAGTACTTAGGGGAAACATTATCAAGCTGCCAAAATTGAGAAAGATCTGGAGACGGACATGAGTTTGTAAAATTACAAGATAACATGTTATTGTTATTAGCTTTATTATTTACAATGCTACCTGAGACCAGCCAACCAAATTTTGTTTCACATAATGTTGGTAGATTTTTACCAAGATTTACAGAACTGGATCCTAAGACGTTCCAGAAGACTTCCGCTCCTACCAGGATGTCTATGACCGACGGAATATTGAAATTCGGGTCTGCTAACCTAAGACCTGTAGGAATGGGGAAGTGACTTATGTTCACGAATGAAGAGGGTAGTCGCTTAGTAATTTCAGGCAAAACATAACACACTATATCGGTTTTGTAATCACAGCATAAAGATTCTATTATGAGATTGCAAGACTGTGTACTAGAAGAGATATGGTTATTGATACCTGTTACCTTGGTGCTCGTACCGCGTCGAGGCAAACCCAGAACGTCACATAAGCCTTGCGTAATGAAGTTGGCTGTACTACCGTTGTCGAGCAGTAGGCGTGCAGTGTACTTCTCGCCTGATGCGTTCAGCACACTCACCAATGCTGTGGACAGTAAGACATGCGCAGAAGTAGCAAGCTGCATAGTTGTGGCTGAAAGCGCAACGCCATCAGCTGCAGAAGGCAAGGGATTTACAAAAGGTTTTGAAATAGATGATTCTAAGTGCAAAAGAGTGTTATGCTCTATTTTGCAATATTTACAATGTGTAAGTTTGCATTGCGTAGCTGTATGACCTAAGCGCAAGCAATTTAGACACACATTAAAATCCTTTGCCTTTTGTATGCGATTTTCAATTGGCAAAGCCCTGAAACGGTTACAAGAAAATAATGAATGAGTTTGTGAGCAAAGCGGACATATAAGATTTTGTTTATTTTTATAATTATTTTGTTGTATGATTTTATTATTAGTATTTTGCCTTTGATTGTCATTTGTGTTTCTATTTTTTAAATTATTTGATTCGTTATTATTATTTGTATTGACTTGTAAATTTGAATTATAATGATTGTTATTTAAAGCTACTAATATATTTTTATTTGACAAATTGTGGTTTGACTCAATCGACTCTAATAAGTCCGCTTTCCTGCTTATAAAAGTACAAAATTGGGGCAAAGTTGGATCTTCTTTCAAGTCGTTGCGATACTCTTCCCAGTCACGGCTAGTTGTTATGTCCAATTTTTTAGCTAAGATGTAAATGAGAAGAGTATGCCAATGATTAGTAGGTTGATTTAAAGTTGTAAGGGCCCTTATGTTTTTATTGGTAACATCTACAAGATTACGAAGAGAAATACTGGATTCTCTCAATACAGGCTCAACATTGAATAAGGCTTGCAAATGGTTATCAATTAAAAGGCGATTGTTATTAAAACGTTCGCATAACAAGTCCCACGCAGTTATGTAGTTATCCCCGGAAAAATCTATATTTTTAATAATTAAGGCTGCACTTCCCTTTAGCGACGCTCGCAAGTAATGAAATTTGTTTATATTATCTATTGAATAATTGTCATGAATTAGTGAAATGTAAGTGTCTCTAAATTCGAGCCAGTATTGATAGTTCCCATCGAAGGTAGGTAGATTTATTTTTGGCAAACGAACAAAATTATTAGAGCAATGTGCATTTGAGTCGTTAACATTGGAGTGTGATACGGAACCTCTCGAAGAAGCACCAAGGACACTGCGTGCGAGGGCGACCTGGCTGAAGTACTGACGCTCAAAGTCCTCGCGCTCCGCTAGCAGTGTCTCAGGCTCCTCTACTAGCAGCTCGATGTTACTCTGTAACGCATCAAATTCGGTGTACACAGTTTGGAATTTATCAAGGCGTTCCTGTAGGTCCAATTGTTGCAAATGGGATAGCCGGGAGCCACTGATTATATTTAAATAATTTGTAAAAATAGTTAGCTTTGATTTTAATGAACCACGCCTTTTAATTAACGTTTTAAGGTCAGACATAGCGAGATTTAAGCACGTGCAACTGCGAAAAAAAATAAGTTGGAATGATGGAGCAACGGTAAAATTATAACAATATG
Source organism: Glyphodes pyloalis (assembly GCA_037074685.1). Lineage (NCBI taxonomy): Eukaryota > Metazoa > Arthropoda > Insecta > Lepidoptera > Crambidae > Glyphodes > Glyphodes pyloalis. Next base: position 3,746,121 of record JAYKKO010000021.1, on the reverse strand, counting down.
GGTCAAATGCGATGCGCACAGCTGATTCGTGCTGTCCCGATCGAACGGGTTGCAAAGCAGTCGTATGCGAATGAATCGGCGATAGGTACCGTTATGGCCGGTGCCTACTCACTGAGCGCAGACCATGCGGTCTCGAGATAAGAAAAAGGATGAAAGTAGAATATTAATCGGGTGAATGTGGCTGTAATATTGCGGGGAAACAAGAAGTGGCGTTTAAATATTGATTAAAGCAAAAGGAATGAGACAAGGGAGCAATAAATCGGCAAAAAGAGGAAATCTAAGATGAGTAGCATCTAATTGGAACGAACTCACGTGTTTCCTGTATTGTATACCCCCAGTATTTAGGTGACATCAGCTTCTTCTCCTTCCACTATGATGACGGACGATCCACGTTGCCAGGGTCAATGTTCACCGAGCGGCTTTAGTGATTCGAAACGCGGTAAGACTCGGGGAACCGGTAAAACGAAATATTTTTTATTTAAGAACGGCGAGAGGACCAATGTTAGGGTCCTAACTACGGGACTTTAATGAAAGGTGGACTGTATTATAGGATTGTATTGTAGGTGCACTGGTACATTAAATATTCGTATGACCGCGGAGGACGCGCCCGGAGCTGGAGAAGAGAAAAGGCCAAGTGGACGATGGGCGCCGCGAGCGCGGCGCACCCGCTGCTTCTAGCCGATGAAGGCCGACCGCTGCCGAAGGAGCCCGAAGTCTGTCGCGCACCAACACCCCGTAAAAAAAAAGGTTCAATAGTACCCAAAATAGGTCCAATAATGGCACCACAATTTGTACTTAAAATCATTTTTATATAAATATATTTATAATTTTAGGAATAAGATTGTGATGTCGCATATGTTGGTAAATTTGAATTAAGTATGAGAAAAAAACGTGTAAGTTTGTTAATATTGATTAAAATAATGATTTCCAATAGAATAGTATGAAGGTAAGTCATTGTCAATGAATAAGTATTTGACAATGAAACATACATGCGAAATTAATTTTATCTGCTTCTTCAAAATAACATCTGAGGCATTGCTCTTATTCTGTGGTAAGTAGCTTAAACACTTGTGTTACAGAACGACGGTACGACAACACCTAGTCCCCAGAAAATGTAGAACATTTCGTTTTCCATATTGATCCAAGTACTTTAAATTTTAATTATTTATTTTCGTATATTATATACATGTTTCTAATCTCAACAGTTAGACAGGAAATTAATTTCTTATCATCAATCATTTTTATAATCTTTGTAAATAATGTTTGAACACGAAAGTGTCAAACTAAAGTTTAATTGTTTTCCAAGATATACTATCTACACTAACAGCTAAAACAAATAGTTATTAAAAACTTTGATTTCCCAAAACAAGATAAACAAGGTTTAAAGTTAAACAATATTTTGCGTCAAATTTGTATGTTTCAAATTTTCGCAAGTTTCGATGAAATTAATTTAGCATCTTAATTTTCGGAAACTGTAGAGGGTGATTATCGATACCTAACATTAATTTTATACATACCCATCTAGACTCATGAATTTGTTAACGTAGGTTCCAGGAATTAAGTACGGTCAAAATCACGCCTAACGCACACACTTCAGACTTAGTCTAAAGACCTTATGTCGTGGAGATAAAAAACTAAAATCGAACTGCAAATGTTTACCTTGATATGTCTTTTACCGTACGTAAACGACAAGGTTGTCTGGAAGATATCGCTTCCTATAAGATCGCCTAAATTGTAATTTAATTTGTAAAAAAAATCATATATCTATCTATCAATCTAACACTTTACTGACAGCCGTATTTCCAATATTTTTTTAGATTTAAAAATATTCAGATTGTTTGTATCAGAACACATTTTTAAACGATTATCAATTAAAGTTATAATTGGCTTCGCTTCTAAGGTTTGATTCTTGGTCAAGTCAATTTGGGATACGAACTTTTCCATGTTATCTTTGAGGCTCAATGAATTTCAACTTGGAACTCACGCAGAATGGAATTTAAATAAATTTTAATCCTGTAACCTTAGTTAAAAAGTAATTCATATAAACTTAAACTGACCATTTATTTTTAAACGAAACAAATAAACTTTACATAACACAAAGTAAACTACATGTAACTAACTTACAAAATATTCAAACTAAAATTAATAAAACATTTAAATAAACAAAGATGGTCCCTGTGGTAAGGTACCCAAAATGCTGGCTGCATTACCTCGCTGAATGACAAACTGAATTTAAACTTAAATAAATTTTCCTGACTTCAAAACGTAATTTACTTTTACTGAAACTTAAATAAATTTCAACCCTATTACCTAACTTAAAATGCAACTTATTGTTACTTTAACTTAAATAATATTAAGCCTGTTATCTAATTTTAACATTTAAAAAGTAATGCTCAGGCTTCTCAAAGCGAGGCTTGTAATGCTTGACCGCTTTTTATACACCGTGTCCGGTCATCAACCGTTCTAATCCCTAGGGATGCGGACATCTTGATACCGTCACTGGTTACTTGAAGACCTTTTATTCATCCGGGTGAAATTCTATGGGTCGTGTAAGTATAGGTTTTTGAGTTATTTTTGTTTTCGTATATTTTTATAATAATCTCCGTAGGCGAGGGGCGAGCTGGAGGGAATTTGGCGACGCGCTATCTTTAAGGTCCCATGCGATTCCCGGTTGGGGAAATACAGCCTCCTCATTTTATTAAGTCGGTAAAAAATAAAACAACGCGTGGCACGGAGAGCAGCAAACAATAAAAAAATGCTTTTAAAGCATATATATTACATTTTAATAGTAAATTGTCTATGCTTATAACAGTTATTTATAGGATCAAAGAGGCAAAGACAGGCCAGTCTGCTTTGATCATCGATGTTTTGATTATTTGATTTTAAGAATTAAAGATGTGAGCTTTCTCAAGATACCATTTTTTTCCAAGTTCACTTAGTTTTCCTATTATCTTATTTTACATGAATAAACCTTAATCATTCGCCGAACTGGCCGCAACTGTGTCCCACAGTGTAATCATTCGACTTGCTAATTGCATTGGCGCCATCAATTTTTCTGCTCTTTTTCCAATCTTTTTTTTTCTATCTTTTTTACGAACGACTAACTTTTTATCGCTTAACCCATCTTTTGTGCCAGTGCGTTTGCATCGTCATTATTTAAATGAATGAATCTTAGTTTTCCCAACGGGTTTTATAAAGGACGTTGAACGAAGGCCGAATTTCATCAACCTTTTTTTCTTTTTAGGCTTAAATGAATTTTTGTGTAAGTTTTTTATTGATTGAGTAGATTAACTATTTTGCTATGCTTTGTTTTACAGAGTTTTAAAAGTGTTAGTGAGTTTTTCGTATTTGCACGTATTAATCGTTAGTTATGAATTTTTATAGACTTTAAAACTTTCGCGTTCCATTTTAAACATTTAAAATAATTTAACGGGTCAAAACACGACACCATATTTATTCGTAGTTAATACGGTCACAAGTTGAGTTAAATTATTTAAAATCTTTATGAATTCTTTTTGGCTTTGTTATAGTTAACGAATGAAATGTAATCCATTATTAACCTTTTTATGTGTAACATTTACTTAATTTAAACTATCTACCTGAAACTCCGGGTTTTCTTTGTATTATTTGTAACACACGATAGATACTAATTAGGAGGGTGCACTTATAACACCACAATCTAAGTCAATTAAGAAAAGTGTATTTTTTAATTAACCTAATTATCTACCATTGCATCTGGGCCACCAAGGACTCATTTCATCAAATATCACACAACAATTATTCTACCCATCAACCAGTAGATAAAGAAAGGTAAAACTTTCGAACAGTGTGAAAACAGATCTTTCTTATCTGCTAAGTAAAGTGGAAAGTAGGTACGCAGATCAGACAAAAATCTAGAAATCGTTCAGAAAAAGTTTTTGACTGAAAGCATCATTTATTACTACATAAGTTACTTAAGTCAATAAAATCAGGCAAAAAGTTGATTGTCCCACATAGTTGCGATAAAAGATATGACCTTCTTGCGAAATTCAGGAGTTAAGAGTAGTGCTGTGGAAAGTCGATTAGGCAAACAAATACAGAACACTGTCTTAATATTACAGTCCCATTACGTTATTAAATAATTCAGAATGTTTTGTATTGCTATCTGTTACCAGCAAATTAATAAGCTTTATTTCAGAATGTAAAGTGCCGTATACAAAGGTACCGATCAGTTTTTTTTCCTTTGCGTTTATTATCTTTAAGAGAGGTAGGGCATAGCGATTTATAGCTCGTACTGGAGCAGCCCGACTGGTAAAATACCTCCACCTTACAGAAGACCGCAGCCAAATAACAATCAGTTCGGTGTTGTTGTGTTCCTGCGTGTGAGTAAGGTTTGCAGAGCTCCTGGGGGGTGCTACATTAGTAGCAGGGGTCAAGCCTTCAAGGTAAGGGGGACAAGTCCAGTAACAGATTTATTATGCTGTACTTGTCGCCTTTAAGCTAGGACCTCATTACCACTTAACATCATGGGATGAGGTCAATCTTGTAGTGTAATATAAAAAAAATAAAAATAATAGTTTAAAAAACTAAAAAACACGCTTTTTTGTCCTAAAAGAGTAAAGATAACATAAACGCTCCACGCTTTCTTTCTTAAATGTCTGAATTATTTTGTAATTTTTAGTGCGAGCTAAAAGCGTGTTTTTTAGTTTTTTAAACTATTATTTTTATTTTCTACTTTTTAGTTTTTTCATGTATCAATAATTATATAATTCTTTTTCGTATCCCATTCAGCAAACCCTTTCATTTAATACCCATATCATAGGGGTGCATTTCAAATAGCCTGTCCGTTATCTTGGACGCCCGCCATATTGGATTTGAATCACGTGACTATTTTTTCGTATTCCTGACAGCAAACCCTTTCTTTTGATACCCATATCATGGAAGTGCATTTCAAACAGTCAGTTCGCCATCTTGGGGAGGCCGCCATATTGGATTTGTAATGACGTTTCTTAGCTAGTCATGTATTGTCATTAGAACTCAGAGCGTGTGCAAAATTTCATCTTAATCAAAGACCGGAAAGTGGGTCAAATTAAGATTCAAAGATTCCGTTACATAGATACATACAACCCAAGCTAATAAAAGCGTGTTAAAAAATAAGAAGAGCCGAACCTTTTTGTTTGCAGGTTCTTAATTTCTGATGTCTCCACCAGATCGATCGGTTGATAAGCGTTCACTTTAAATCTCTACTTCAGACTAATAGTTTTTATCTTGATCGTATTTTCAAAAGTATTTCAACAGCAAAATACGTTTTACTTTCACTAAAATTACCTAAAAATAAATATTATTCATTATTAAAAAGAAAATTATTTTAAAAGATTATAACCGCTGTAAATAAGCCTTAGTTTACACAAGAATAAAATTAATTCTTCTGATATTATCATTTATTTATTTATTACTTAGGGGTTATAGAAAACGTCTATAAGGACGGGGTATGTTGGAAATGAAACCAGCACGAGTTCTGTCAATGCACTGATATATTGAAAGAGTAAAATAGTTTATATAGTGGCAAATACACACATTGATATTAGTATTAACTATATCTCACACATCTCACCTCCCAGGGCGAGTAAAAAAAAATGAATATAAGATATATATATAATTTTTTTTTTTTTATTATTATTATTACTGTAGACATTGTACAAACTAGGTTTTTTAACCATCTCCTAACATTAATTACACTTAATTAAAATGAGTACATTGTTTTAATCAGTATCAGTGTTTGAGCCACCGCAGTGTTTATAAACAATTTCAACAAGCGGTCTCGAGTTACCTACCTACTTAGTTTACATTATTATAGTGTTAATAACTGCCGACTGCTTACATAGTTTTATTAATAGATTTCTTATATTTAAAAATTTAATAACAAACATTATAATATGTAACATTCGTGCACGAAGTAAATTTAAATTATTTGTCTAATAGCAATTAGTGGACATGAAGTAAGTATATTACAGTTATAAAATTGTTATTTAATCGTAATATGGCTTTGTTCGATTTTTGTGAATTAACTCAACTTTCCCATTAACATTTACCTCCACATTAGGCGATAAGTCTCGTATAACCGTATATGGGCCAGAATACAAATTGGATAGCTTATTACCAGTCTCGTTCTTTATCAATATTTTATCATCCTTTTCATAGCATACTGGATTAGTGTACCTATCGAATTTACTTTTTCTAGTAATTTTATCGCTAATTAAATTGTTTCGCGCTTCTGTTTGTGAAACCTGTAAGCGATACTTAAGCTCTGACGGATAATAGCCGTGATTGTATAATGGTTCGACAGTTTTGCAAAGATTATTTGGCAAATTACATTTCTTACCGTAAACCAACTCAAATGGTGTAAACTCTGTGGAAGTGTGTACAGTAGTATTATACGCAAAGCACCAGAACGGTAGCCAAGTACTCCAGGAGTCTGGTTTCTCGTCTGTTTGGATTCGTAAAAAAGACCCTAAATTTTTGTGGGAGTTTTCTAACGCTCCGATGCTTTGGTGGTGATAAGCTGTAGAGTTTAACTTAGAAATATTGAGTAATTTACAAACATCCTTGAATAGGTCAGACATAAATTCTGTGCCTCTGTCTGTAGCTATTTCCCCCGGCACGCCATGCTGTAACACAAAGTTGTTGACAAACACTCGAGCGACTTCTTCTGATGTTTTAGTAATGAGTGGAAAAGCACTAACATATTTTGACAACTCACATTGTATGGTAAGAATGTAATTGTAATTATAGTAGTCCCTGTCTACTGGTCCTACAATATCTAAGAATATCTTTTCAAAGGCCGTGTGAGCAGTTGAAGTCACCACCATTGGCTCTTTTACAATAACTGTATATTTTTGTTTTTGGCACTTAGGACATTTTTTAACAAAGTCAATCACGTCTCTTTCAAGTTTTGGCCAGAAGTAGTATTTTTTAATATTATTAAACATCCGTCTTATGCCCGCGTGGCCACTTGTGGGCAAAAGGTGGAAGTCGTTAAGAATAACTCTCCTATCATCTTTATCCTCTATTCTCTCTACATTTTGCAAAATGCAAAGGCGGGGCCCCTTGTTATTTTTATTTTTACGTATTTCATCAGTTAATTTTTGTACAAATATTTTAGAATTATCGTCCTTTAAGAAATATATTTCCTCTATTTTTAAACTTGCACAATAATCGTTCATCGCTCTCACAAATTCGGCTGGCGTAAAATGTGATTGAGCAGATGGGTTAATATAAATAATTTTCTGTTGTTCAGAAAATGAGAAAATATTATTTTCATTCGCAATTATATTTTTAGTCCGTAATTTTTCTAAGGACCTATAATCTATAAATCTGAGCTCTACACCATTCTTAGGCTTAATATGTGTTTCAATGATTTTAGGCTGATCAGACCTATCATCAGACGAAACAATATCATCCCGAGAAGGGTTTTCTAATTTTTTCCTCTGAGCGCGCGTCATCACACATACACTCTCACACATTTCAGTCAACTCCTTGGAACTTATTGTAATACGAGATAACGCGTCTGCAGCCGCATTATCTTTGCCTTTAACATATTCGACTAAATAATCGTATTCTTCAAGCGCTAATCGGAATTTTAGCAATCTACTTGACGGGTCTTTTAAATTAAATAAGTATACCAAAGGCTTATGGTCCGTTAAAATTTTAAAAGTGCGACCATACAAATATGGTCTAAAATGCTTCACGGCCCAAACCACTGCAAGTAATTCTTTTTCAATTGTAGGGTAATTTCGTTCAGCCTTGTTGAGGCTTCTGCTTGCGTAAGCGACAGGTCGGCCGTCCGCGTTTGACAAAATTGCGCCTATCGCATACCCAGATGCGTCAGTTTGTACAGTAAACTGGTTATTTTTTGATAAGTCTGGATACTGTAAAACTGGAGGTGAAATCATACGCTGTTTAAGTGTTTCAAATGAATTTTGACAATTTTTATCCCAAACGAATTTAACATTTTTCCGACATAAACAATTTAGATAATAAGCTATATCTGCAAAATTTTTAATGAACTTTCGATAATAGTTTGCCAAGACTACAAAACGTTTTACTTCGTCAGTGGTTTGGGGCGTGGGATAATTCCTAATACATTCAATTTTCTCAGGATCGGGTAGTACACCGTCTCCCGATACGACATGTCCTAGATATAATAATTCTTGTTTGAGAAAATCGCACTTTCGCGGGTTTAGCTTTAAATTTACGTTACGGATTCTCTCGAAGATGTCGATTAAGTTTTTATTGTGGTCTGCCAAGTTTCTCCCGATTACTATCAGATCATCTTGATAACATAAACATTTTTCGTATGTAAGACCGGCCATTGCCATGGTCATCATACGTGCGAAAGAATTTGGACTAGTCTTGAGGCCCATTGGCATTCGTGTCATTTGATACCTGCCAGAGCAGAACGCTGTAAATTTCCTACACTCCTTTTTTAATCTGACGTTATAAAATCCTTGATTTAAATCTAAATGACTAAAATAAATACAACCTGATAATGAATCTAAGATCTCATTTATATTGGGCAATGGAAACTTATCGTTTTCGATAGAGTTATTTAATTTCCGGTAATCAATGACTAACCGCCATTTTTTATTGCCGTCTACGTCAAATTTTTTCGGAACTAAGAGCACTGGGCTGGACCATTCACTGTTACAACGCTCAACAATACCCTGATCTAACATGTTATCAATCTGTTTCTGTATTTCCTTTTTTTGTGAATGTGGAAGTCTGTACGGTTTGGAAAAAATTGGCTGGATATTTGGCTTTAAACAAATAGAATGTTCATATAATTTAGTGGTAGTTAATTTGTCTCCGTCAAGATAAAAAATATCATTGTACTTTGCGCAAATGTTCTTAATAGTAGTTCTTTCTTCTGAATTTAAATGTTCCAAATCCAAGTTTGTGAATAATTTCTTAACCCGATCAGCGTTTTTCTTCGATTTTTCGAATTGACAAATATTATAGTCGCTTGCTAAATGGGTAGTTGGCTTTATTTCAGATATGCACCAATCTTTATCGGTGGTGTTTAATATTCGTACTGGTATCCTACCGTCCACGGGGGTCACTAAAGTACTAGCAATGAAAATACCTTTACTTAATTCGGAAGCGCAGACTACACATTCCTCTGTTTTTTGAGTTTCGATAAATTGTATAGATTCCGATCTTGCGGGTATTGTTAACGAACGGTTTCGTTTTGTTACTGGTAAACTAATTTTTATGTTGTTTTTCCAAAGCGTTAAACTATTATTTCCAAAGTTCAGAATTGATTGGTACTTATGTAAAAAGTCTTGTCCTATAATACCGCTAGCTTTACATGGTATCGTCTCAAATACGAAGAATTTATGTCGGAACGTGTCTTCTCCCGCTATCAAATTCAGATAAACATAGCCGATGGCTTCGACTTTGCCCCCAATGCCATTTACGACAAGCTTCTCGTTTTGGATAGGAATGCATAGATCGCGAACTTGTTTATACTTCACCGCGGAGATCGATGCGCCGGTGTCGATTAACCAATCACTAGAATTATTGTCATATTCGATACGTAATGAAATATAACAAATGTTATTGCATGACATAATCACTTCTTTAGCCTCGAAAAAACTCATCGGTTTGTGCCGAAATATTCTGATTTTCTTCCAAATTTGAGTTAGTCAAAACATGCATGTGCTGCCTATGACCTCGGGACCTAGATTGGTTGAAAAATGTCCTACCTCTGGAGGAACTGTAGTTGCCACGCCTGGTGCCGTGACAACCGCCATTAGCACCTCGCGCGCTGCCTTGCCATTGGGCACCTGCATCTTGCCTGTTAAAATAAGAAGTGGGCCGCACTCCGCGGCCTGGCATAAACCTACCTCTGTTACCCCTATGAAAATGCGTTCGAGACCTGTTCTGGTGGGAAAAAACATTATTATTGCGTTGCATGGCCATAACATCAGCGGAACGAGATGCGCTTGTGTGGGTATCTTCGTCAATGGCTGATTGTACAGCATCACTTAGAGTATTGAAACTTCTCGCTGATATTATAGTACTTAAGCGGCGGTTTCTCAACCCGTAGGCAAAAGTGTTTATTGCTTGCTTTTCATTAATTTTTCTTAATATAGTAGCGTCATTTTCATTGCCGTCGGACTGAGAAATCGTCAAATCTACGAACATTTCCGATAGTTGTTTACCGAATTCATCTATAGACAGCTCATTTTGTCTGAAATTTAATAGCCTTTTTTGCAAAGATGTTGCACATTTTTTAGGCAATAAATGTGTTTTCAAAGCCGTTATTAATTCATTGATGCTAGAATATGTCTTGGCCAGCTTCAGTTTTGCCGCTTGAGAAAGACGGCTTTTAAGGACAAAATTTATCAACTTAACTTTGCCATCAGAATCGAGCTCTGACTGATAGTACTCAATACCGTCAATTAACTGGTTGATACTAACTTCATCATCTTTCGAGACGGGAAATAAGCTCAAAGCAACCTTTAAATCAAACGAAGCCATATTTACTTTTTCGTCAGTCGTCTTAGATTTTAACAAATCTAAAATATTGTCATATAATTCAAAAAAATCCTTACATATCAAGTCGAAGGCATCAACTTGTTTACTTGTTAGAGTAACTTTGTCAACATTTTGTAAATTTAAATTAAAACGATCTACTAGATCATCTGCCTCTTTTAACTTTTTCAAAGCAATATCTCCTTGACGTCTAGTAGGCCCGATTTTTATCAAATATTTTCTAACGTTACGTAACTCCTCATACAAATAAACAAGGTTCTCATACATATTTTACGAAACATTGTTGCACGGTAGTAACAATATTACATCATCGAAAGGCTAATAAAATATTTAAATCTAAAAATAGTAACCGTTAATAGTTGTTCGTACATGCCGCTATACTAGGTAGGTACTCACGCGTCACATCACTTTCACTGCACTGACACTTCACAGTTGTCCTTTTTCACGCCTTATCAATTCTCTGGGTTCCGTTTTTCCACACGTTCTCGGGAGCTTCGTGTCACACAGGGTTGGACTCCTTGTCTCGGTCTAGTCCCCTTCCGAATCCAAACGAGCGGCGTTGATAAGTAATCTGATGATGCCTCGTTATCTCATTTCTCATCATTTTGGTATGGCATCGTTTATATATACGGTAAAGGCCGTATAGCATAGCGAGTACCATGACGGTCAAAATCGCTGCCAAGATAATGCTCTGGGAGCTGAGGTGAAATGCCAGTTCACGATGGGAAGCAGAGGCATCGTTGTTGCCTCCTGATGCTGTTTGTGCTATTATTACCTCTTCTTGTTTAGATTGCTCCTTGCCCATGGTTGATTTTTCCAGTTGCGTCACTGCGCTTTAATATCTCCAACAGTAATGGGTACTTTAGATCTTCCATTGTGTTGAATAAAAGTGTTCGTATGGTAATGAAATTTTACACCAACTGATTCACCGCGCGTAACATCGCTGTTGGCAGGGTCGCCATATAAGGACGGGGTATGTTGGAAATGAAACCAGCACGAGTTCTGTCAATGCACTGATATATTGAAAGAGTAAAATAGTTTATATAGTGGCAAATACACACATTGATATTAGTATTAACTATATCTCACACATCTCACGTCGTCCTAATATAATTTTTATACTGGTGTCAATACCATTTCAATTTATTCTCATTAACGTAATCGTTGAATGTTATAAAAATAAGCAGTCGCAATATCTCAATGAGAATGAACAAACTCGATACTTTCACAACACTAGCAAAAAACTTTCCAGTCCACTGAATAATAAAGTACTGGAAAAAAATATACTTTTTCTTTCCTGAGAAAATATCGTCTAGGAATCGGCACCTATAAATAGTTGTTCGGACATCCTAATTCGATTAAACGGCAAACCGAGTTAAATCGATGTTACACACGAATGCATCTGTTAGAATAAAAAGAATCTTGCTAGTTGGAACTTTCTCATAAATTACTTGTAGTAGAATTAACAACAGTAAGTTACCTTCTGTTTCCTTTACAACCAAAACAATAGTAAAAAATTAGTATCGTAAGAAACGATAGAAGTTAAAACCTAAAATTGCATGTATAAACTGGCGTAGAAGCGGTCCAAAATAATTTAAACGAATCAAAATTATATTAGGATAGCTGTGCCCGCGACTTCGTTCGCGTGGACTACATCCTTTCATGGTCGGTTTTACCCCTTTCTTCCTTAATATTCGGAACAAAAAGTAGTCTATATTTTAATCCAAGTTTCGAGCTATATTTGTGCCAAATTTCATATCTCTAACTTCAAAAATAAACATTTTTCCATTTAAACTTTCAAAGGTGGTATTACCCCCACCCCCCCCCCCCCCCTTATTTTCTTATAAAAAGTAGCCTATGTCCGTTCTTGAGATTCAATGTATACCTATACTAAATTTCATCAAAATCCGTTCAGCCGTTTAGGCGTGAAAGAGTAACAGACGACAGACAGACAGACAGAGTTACTTTCGCATTTATAATATTAGTATGGATGAAACCTTTTCGAAATGGTATACACCGATTTTAGCAAAAAGTTGAAGTTTTAAAGATCTACAACCTACGCATTGATTTTTTTCTCATTAACTTCAAAATTCATGACCAAAATGCAAACAAAAAGTTTTTTTCTTTATGTGCCAAATACACTAGAATTTTGGGATTTAAAGTATAATTTTTTTTCTTATTTTTGGCCTCGATCTTCGAAAATGCCTTATTTTTGAATCGAAAATTATCTCGAAAATATATCCAATTTTAAAAAAAAAGGCTCAATTTGCTGATGGGGTAAAAACCTTACCTTTTTTAAAGGTTTCAACCTACCATAAATTCTTTTTCCGAAATTATCGACTCTGGTCTGTAGGCTTTTTGAGTTAGTTAACCGTAAGTTTTTTCTTTTTCATATCCCATCGCACCTTGAGAGTGAAGTGAGAAAGAGAGTGCACTTGTGTACGTAATCTTTCGGGCACTATATAACTTACTAAAACCAAGTTCTGCGTAATTTGTTGATCTTTATAAGATTGGGCAAAAGAGGTCAGGGGGTCTACTCTCAAAAACGAAACGAACATACGAAAGGATTCGTTTTTCAAGATTTATCAAAAGTTCGGGAGTTAAAGCGTGTTTAATGATTTGCATAAATAATATTGTGTTTTTTTTAACGTTTTAGTCGCATTCAAAGTGAATTGGTTGCGACGATGAGAATTAAAAATTGCTATCCGTTGGCGGTTCCGACATATTTCGTTTTTGAGAGCACAGATCCAGTAGCAAAATGTATAACATGTATTTTTATTAAATAACTAATAAGAAGCAATGAACATTTTAACAGCAGCAGAAAAAACAAAGAACATGTTGGAAGTATAAAACAATTTTACGGGAAAAAATAATAGATCAATGGATCTTTTGTAAGTATTTTTAATCTATTTACGTAATTGTTTAATACAATTCATAAATACGGGCTTACAATCCCTAACAATTCACATTAGGATTAATGGTGTTGTATTTATGGCGCGTTAAGACCATTAACCCATTCGAATGGGATAAATTTCCCATGTGATTGGGAAAGGGCTTACGACGTTATGAATTCCGTGTTTTACTCGACTAATTTGGGGAGTTACTGTCTACTCTTATTAAAGCCCTGATAATAGTCTATGAATTATGAAAGAGAAATATTCTTTGGCTGTATTTTTGTTTCATTCATCAGCCGTTTTTTTATCATGTAAATATTTTATTGTTTTTTTGGATCGCAAATGGTTGCGTCGTTGAAGGATATGCAAGTATTTAGTTTTATTTAAACCCATTTTTCCAGTGTTAGAAATTTTATTAGATTAATCATTTACAGTCTCATTGTTATCAATATCAAAAATATCGTGGTAGAACTTTGAAATTAAAATCAAAACTCGCACAGTTTATTTGATTTCCTCACGGCACTTAAAAGGAGGCTCAAATAACAGGTAATTAAAATGACGTTTTAAGAAGCTATATTCGTATATCGTACATCCGGTTTTAAAATACCTGACCTATTTTGTACATTTTCAACGTTTTATTTATCAAAATGTTACCTGGCAGAGTTTTGACAATGAATCCTTTATGAAATCACACTGCATGACCATTTACGTTTAATTCGGCTTAGTTTTACAACATTTTTTATTTGCCCAAGTAAACGCTATGCTGGTTCGTTAAGCCCGTGGAATAAATCGCGCCGAAAACGGTGCGAAATATCCAGCACTAAAACCCGATAAACCGTTATTGGATGTATTAAATCGTAATTGGATTTCAATTAATTGGAAAGTGCAACGGTCCGCGAAATCCATTATATTTGACTACTGTACATAGGATTGGCCCAAGATGGTTTGTGTGGGACTGATGTTTTGAATATCACTATTTTTTGTTTGTCACCAGTCGATAGTTAATCACCACTGTCAGTACTAAAATAAATAAATATTGGACAACATCACATACATTGCTCTGATCCTGCGGAAAGTAGCTAAAGCACTCGTGTTACAGAAATCAGAAACAACGTCGGTACCACAACACCCAGACCCGAGACAATATAGAAAAGTTCGTTTCCCATATTGACCCGACCGGGGATCGAACCCGGAACCTCAGAGATGGCGCGACGCCAAAGTCCGGCACGCTTGCCTCTCGGCTACGGTCGTCAAAATACTTAAAATTATTAAAGAAAGATCTAACCTTGACTGTATGTTACCTCAATGTAACCGCTTTTCACACCCCAAAGCACGCGTCAATAAATTATCAGTTGCTAAAGAATTATCAGATCAACTCATTTCCACTTATCATCCGCTCCATTTGAGTTAGCCTAATTTTCCGCTGTTGCCTATCTCATTAACAAATTAATTAATTGATCAAGTACTGCGGAGTGAGCGACTCTATTGATTGTTCAATTATTCAGTTTCATTGAACTGTATTATTAAACGGGAATCGACCATTTGCTTTTTGAAATATGGAAATATTAAGAAAATGGGAGTACATGCTTAGATTTTTCAAAGCTTAATATAAATATGAAAGTGTGTGTGGATGATATACATGTTTGTTCAGGATGATAATAGGATAGATAGATAGGATATACGACAGAAGCAGAATGGATTTCAAAAAAAAATGGCTAATAAATAAAACACATCAAATAAAAAATATACTTAGTAGTTAGTAAGCTGCGACTTACCTTTTCTTGAGATGGTTATACAGGCATATTATAGTACAATTAAAGCGGTCTTATTGCTAGAAAGCACCTCTCACCTCTGTTCCAGACAACCTTCAGGTACAGGAAATAGTAGGTATCGCGAAACAGGTACGGACGTGCAAAATATAAATTGAACAGAAAAGATAAAGACCATAAAAACACACAACATACATAAAATTAAATACATAGATACCTGTTTGGTATTTTGCTGGCATTATATCGATATCTATTTCGATATTAATCGTTGAAACCCGCACCCTCAACGTCGCAAAAGCTTTCACAATAACATAATAACAGAAATCGAATACCGCATCCCGGCTCGATTTGTGTCTAACGCGTTCCATCACGAAACAGTCGAGTAATATTATGGACTCATTCCGATTGTTCGTCCGTCATTTGCTCGGCCATTCTCTCCTTTTGTTCGGCTATTCTTCCATTTCCCACGGGTGTAGCTGGGCAGGAACTAACGCGTGTTACTTGTTTGAGAGGTAGGAGGAAGGATTTAATGTACATTGTACATGCATAATGTTTGTTTTTGTAAACGACGACGAACAAAAACTTTAAGTCTATGTGAGATTTCTAGTATTTAGTTATTGATTTTAGTTTATAATATGACAAAAATCTAAATTTATTAAGCTTACTTATAAAAAACCAAAATCTCTTACTAAGCCAATCCAGATTAAATACATTGAAAAAAAATACATTGAAGGCTTTTCCGAATCTTGGGCCAAAACTGCAAACGAATTTAAAACAATAGAAATACATTTCAATCAAACTTATACTTTCCATTCACTCGTGAACGAAACTTATGGGCCTCAATCGTCTAATTTGAATCCAAAGAAACTCGGAGGTACTCGGTCTTTTGACGACTTCTGTGGCGCAGTGGCTAAGGTAGGCGGCCAAAACGCGAAAGGTCCCGGGTTCAATTCCCGGTTGGGTCAATTTGTAAAACGAACTTTTCTAAATTGACTTGGGTTTGGGCTTAGGCTCTCTAGTTGCACCTGATGATGCCGTGGTAACGTACCATAATATGTATATGTGGTGATACCAACTATGGTATCACCACATATACATATCATACTAATGTCTTGCGCTCCCACGGCCATTATGGCGATGAAGTCCACCGGGGTGTTTCAGTATTCCTGCTCTTGTCAGGGTAGGGAGTCCCACACACGTCATCACCTCTCTCGTGTGACGGTTCAACGCGTTTATGCATTTCCCCCGCAAAAAGGCTCTCATATTTTTGATGTGATGAGTTAATCTATTTAAGTGATACATACAACTGAACACTTGCAGTCCACGAGGAGTAAATCAAACTATGCACCGGATGAAGCATCACCAGGCCAAACGATCCTCTGGGAATTTAATTGTCCAAGTTTGCAGCTTCATGCAGCCAGTTTAACGGCGCGCCGGGTTGATTCCCCTGTACGGCTGAGAGACACCGAGAGACACGGATGATGCACTATCTTTAAAGTCATAGACAATTTGGACGACCTCCGTAGCCGAGAGGCGAGCGGGCCTGACTTTGGCGACCGCCATCTCTGAGGTTCCGGGTTCAATCCCCGGTCGGGTCAATATGGGAAACGAACTTTTCCATATTGTCTCGGGTCTGGGTGTTGTGGTACCGTCGATGTTTCTGATTTCTGTAACACAAGTGCTTAAGCTACTTACCACAGAATCAGAGCAATGTATGTGATGTCCAATATTTATTTATTTATTTATTTATAATTTTTTTGTTCATATTCATAGATTGCATCAGTAGTACTTATGGATCGTCTTTATATAAACCAAATTATGTTACTCGTACCTCCGGTTTGAAACTAATGACTAACAAAAAGATAAGTAGCACAGTAGTTTTATTTTACGAAAAGAACTAAAATTATTACACTTTTTGCACGGAGAGTAGGACGTTATGTTTAATAAAAGCTTGATGAATGAAATCAAAACAATATCGTGATTATAAATGAATAAATTTAAATACTCATTTAGTACATTCTAACCATTTGAAATATTTTGACGTAAAAACGTCTAATAACTTGATACTACGGGCATGCATGAACGGAAAAAATGACGTCATTGTACCGTTACGCAAGCGAGAGCGCGGTAAACTGCATGCTCTATAGATTGTATCATGATGTATAATTGTTTTAAGGATAATATCATAAGTCACGTTACACATTCATCGTATGCTTTTTTTAGTCCATAAATATTACTGAACTACGCTTTCAAAGTTAAGTTATAAAGGCGGCTAACGAGCTGCCAATACAACGACTTAAGAATACAAAACCTATGTTATACTCTCGTATAAAATGTAAATTTTGTGTCCTTGATCGAATACCCTCAGCTCCCGCCAAAGCTCTCAAGGCCTAAACCAACATTGGTTCTACTTAGATCTCTCTAACTTCGTCAGGCTAAAACTAGCAAGGTCTTTTAAGTGCCTAGTTCTATTTGTTGAGACAATATAGAACTCGTGTCTTGTACTTTGTACTTGGATAACTAGCAATTATAATTTGTTTGAGTCTAAATTCCACTTATTATTTCGTATGGTTAACCTTAGTTGAAAGGAAGTTCCTTTAACCTTTTAACCGTAGCCGTTTTAGTTAAACCTGATTTCCTGTGATGCCATTAAAAGCCGATATGGAGTGACTAAAAACTGGAGGACTTACAAGCGCCGCTATTTTCCCCAAGACAGTGGTATCGTGCGCCAACGGATTTATTACCTTAAAAAAGATAGAAGCTTGTTTTTATTATTTATATCGAACTCTTTGGATCAATTATCAAATAGAATAATAATTTAGAATGCGGGCGTTTTTATGAAACAAAGAACATTACTTATACGTTGTACTTTGCACCGCCCTCATGCCCATAAAAACTAATGTTGAACTTGCAGATCAACTTGTCTTCACTATGGGCTTTGAACCATTAACGCCAGCGCCACCTACAGGGTGTTTGACGGAGTCTATTGCGTAGCGGCGAGCGGAGCATCACTCACTTTGGTTACGATCGCCGAGCAGTGAACACTTAGTCAGCAACTGTCGCGGACCGTTGTACATCCTACCTACCAATTCAGATATTGTGATTTGTGTATCGTGCAGTAAAATCGTTATAGAGTACAAGTGTTTTTATTTACCGGCATAACCCGTTAATACACTTACAAGGCTAAGAGAATTAACGATGAAAATGAAAAACGACTTTAACGCCTACAATAATGTTTGTTTAAAATTGGAGTGGTTTTGGTGTGTCCTCAACACAAAAGCACGCGGTATGGTCTTAAGCAGGGTAGGCAGGCATAAAACTTCCTTCAAACTTAGTTTTATTGCTGAATCGTTTTAATGAACTCCCATAATTATGCAAGATTCACACACGTCGTGAGCGGAAGTGATCCACGTTCCGTTTTATGTAGATTCGGCAGGTTACTTCGCGGAACGTGTCATAATTCAGAACTTTGTTTTACTTGTAATTAAAATTGGAGATGACTAAAATAGACTACCTATTTCTTGACAAAGATGTGCTTTTGAGAAGGTATCGTGCTGAAGTTGGGAGAATGTTTTCAAAACAATACCGATGGTAATTAAGAGGACCCATGATTGACGCAAAGCTTCATTATTATAAAAGCAAAAGTCTTTATTATTATAAAAGCAAAAGTAACTCTGTCGGTCTGTCATGCCAAAATTACTAACTTGATGGAAATGTTGCAAGGGGGGAGATATAAAACGTCACAGAGAAAAAGAGCATGGTGTGGTTCAGGGGGGACTTCGGCTTGCTTCAGAAGGGGGATATTAGCGTGGCATAGTGTTTGTAGTACGACAAATTCTATCAAGAAATTACGCCTACCGAAAGCGTCACAAATGTGAAATTTGAAAGAAAGAAAGAAAAAAAATTATTAGGTACTGTTTAAACATAAATTAAACAATGTGGCGTCAACTAACAGAGTACCTAACAGGTCTCCGCTAAGCCTAAGTCGTGGTGACACTGTGCGCACCGCGACGCTAGTATTCATTGGAAACCTGAGGCAGAGTACGGCGACAATCGCTGGATTTAAATACGCTGTTATAGTCTTATGTCTAAAACAAACTGAAATACTTTTAAAAACAAAACAATAGGGATTACATGTGATTCGTTAAGTACTAAAATAAAATTAAAGGTATATCTAAGTATCTATTTCTGTGAGTAAACATACAATAACATTAATAGATACTTATAAATAAGTAAATATTTACTTTATATTTTATATAGCTATAATTAAATATTTGGTTTATGCTTGAAGCTTGCAGTTTACGAGCTACTTGCAGGCTGCGCGCATTTTATGTGCGTACTATATAACATACTATATAAAGTCCACTGCAGGGTCTACACGACCTGCGCATTCGCAAGATGAGAGCGGACCCATCCATCGATCTATCCATACAAACTTTAATGTTTACCTATAATGATACATACTTTTAGTAGCCCCCCATAGGAAATATCGCCCTAGCGACGACAGCCGAAGAGCTCGCGTCACAACCCAACACTATACGCTATCTGCTCTTCCAATCTGCGCCGTCGTCCATAATCAGTAGGGTCCTTTTTGTGATACCAATGAAAATTAGCCGGCACCCGTCGCTGATTTTTGCTTAAATTTCCTACATAGCCATTATTTTCCCTGAAAGTTCAATGGAGATGATAAGACTTCGTACCCATCATCGATAGTCAAGTAGGAAGAAAAAACATAAATGTTTGCATTATTTTCATGATGTCCTCGTTATTATCCAATATTTTTAATTCACAAAAGACAAAATGAAAAACTATTTCACTACAACAGAAAGTAACTTTGAAAATAATATTTTATTTAAAGCTAAACCTGTGAAATCTGCCTCTTAATGTAATAAAATTATTTTATTTCGTAGAAAAAGCAAAGAGAATTATATTTGAGCGGTGTAAAGTGAAACAGAATACGTAATAAAGTGAAAGGTCTCCTTTATAAAATTAAAACTTGCTTATTGTTTTGTACGTAGCCTAGGACGTCCTCCAACTAGATGGAGGGACATAGATATATGCAAAATGGTTAACCGTTGTTGGAATTATTGAATTGAAAACCAAATTAAAGAGTAAAATAAAATTTTGCGCCCATATCAGAAACTTAGTTTTTTGTATTATTAGTCGGATTACACTAATATCAACATTATTAACGTATAATAATGAAGTGCACGAAAAGTTTTGCTATAGTAACTACATTTGAATGAAAATATTTTATACGCCCCGTATAATTATTATTTTCTAAAGGGTCAGGCAAAGTGACTATCAAATTACCTTCTATTTGTAACCGACCACCTATGATTTTGGGCCAATAAATACAGTTAACTTGAACAAATCACAAAAAAAACTAAATTCCTTAATCCTCCATCCCAAACAAATTGCACGATAAACATGAAATATTATAATCCAACGACAATAAACTAAGTTGCAATAAAATTTAAACCACTAGCTTATTCCAATTTGTTTTCCGGAAAGAACATTTTTGCCAAGTTAAAGTCGGCTGAGCACTGTGCAGCTACAAAATTATGAGCCGCGGCGCGGTTTCGGTGACACCTTCTATAATCCTTTGGTTTATGTTGTACTGCAGCACGCCGTATTGTGTTATGCCTGGGCCAGAGAGCCGTGCACACGTGAGAAATGAAGATTGCACAGTGTGCCCGGGGACGGCTCAGTATTTGTAGCACGTTGTGAGCTGAATATTTTATAAGGATGCTTTAGTTTAGCGTGCTAAGATGAGAATAAAAAAGTAGCTATTTTTTATATTTTACATTGTACAGTGTAGAATATTATTAAATGTAGGTATGTTAAAAGTTCTAACTAGCTAATCCCTGGCGCGAGATGTTAAAAAACGTTAATTCCTTGTAAATAATTAAAGCACTTATGTTCGTAAGCTTCAATATTTATTTTAAAAATGAAGAGTATGGTACGTTAAACAACGTTAAACGTTAAATATATATTTATATTTTTTATTTATTTTCTTTACTCTTAGTTTGAAAAATCTATATCGTCCTTTAAATAATAATTCGCAAGTAAACAATAACATCTGTAAAAGGCGTCTAAATCAGCTGATAGCATGCAGCCATTTTTGACAAGAAACGACAAGATGCCATTCGTTGCCTAGTAACACTAGTAACCATCCTACTGTCCGTGGTCAGCCAATACCGTGACTCTTTCTAGAGTGTCTACTCACTTACAACCAATAAGAAGTGTTTTAGTCAGTGAAGTTTCAACAAGTCTGTCATCAACTGTCACAGCTGTCTTATATACTTATATTTTGTAAATAGTTATGTTTTTTGAGTGTTTTAGTTTTTGTGTAGTTATTAAGTTTTAGGTTTATGAATAGTACCGTAATTCAGAATGGGGTGTCTTCAAACACCAACGTTTCGTCAGACAACATAATACGCTGTGAAAAATGTACGCAACCGAGATTCTTCAAAGGCGAAAGAGGTTTAAATATTCATATTAGCAGGATTCATAAAAACAACAACCCTTCAATAGACTCCTCATCACATTCCTTGCCATCTTCATCAAGAGAACCGTTTTGGAAAACTCTGTCAAAATTGAAACATACTACGCCAATCATCAAACGCATACCGAGGGGTGCTCGACCCACAGTCGCACAAACTCTTTCATCTATCATCAACAATGTTTTAAAGGATAATTCTATATCATCTTGGGAGCATCTTTTCACTTTTGCCTACAGAACTCTTCACATTTCACGTGATGTAAATAGCACCCATCGCCACATTTCACTCACTACCCGCATCAAAGACAATTGTAGCAATAATCATGTTTCAATTAATAACTGCACATCACGCACAACATCAAAATCCCTTTTTCAATATGTAGAATCAAAAATAAATGACGGAGATATTAAAGGCGCATCGCGTATTTTGTTTTCTGATGACTCAGTTGCTCCTAACACTTCTGATACCCTTTCAGCACTACGGCAAAAACATCCACCTCCAGCTACAGATATCCAGCTTCCTGACCCTCCCGACCCTTTTGAACAATCCATTCATGCTTCCCCGGCCGAGGTTCTTCGTGCAATAAATTCTTTCCGAAGTGGTACGGCCGGAGGCATGGACGGTCTCACCGCGCAGCACCTGAAAGATCTGGCTAATGGCGGTAGTACTGAGGCCGTCAACCTGCTTAATAGTTTGACGGCCCTCATAAACTTAATGTTATCAGGTAAAATCAATACCAATTTCACGCACATTATTTACGGTGCCAACCTTTGCGCTTTGAAAAAAAAAGATGGGGGTATCCGGCCAATTGCTGTGGGTACAACGTTACGCAGATTAGCAGCTAAAATTTGCTGCAACACAATTTCGGAATCTGTGACTCAATATTTTGAACCCATACAATTAGGTTTTGGGTCAAAAGGTGGATGTGAAGCTGCTATCCACTCTCTGAGATCGTTTCTTCACAAAAACCCTTTGGATATTGTGCTGAAGGTGGATGTGAAAAACGCTTTTAATTCCGTAGACCGAGGCACCCTGTTGACACAGATAAAACGTATTATCCCTGCCGCATATCCGTTTATGTGGCAGTGTTATAATGAACCATCCAATTTGCAATATAAAGACCATTTACTTTCTTCCGCAGTTGGCTGTCAACAAGGTGACCCTCTCGGTCCGGCTAGTTTTGGGCTTGCTATTCATCCGGTAATAACCCAACTAAATTCAAAATTTAATGTGTGGTACTTGGATGATGGAACCATAGGAGGCGATTTTAACACTGTACTTTCAGATTTAAAATTCCTTATTCAAAATTTCCAAAACTCTGGCCTTGAGCTCAACTTTAATAAATGCGAACTTTTTATACCAGACCGTCCAGACAGAGACAATATCATAGATTGTTTTAATTCCTTGGCTCCTAATATCACTATAATACAAAAAGATTCTTTTCGCCTCCTAGGGTCACCAATTTTTGATGACTCTTTTGGCCCTTTTGTCGCAGAAAAACTAAATAATTTTGAAAACGTTTTAGACCGTCTTGTCCAAATTAATTCTCACATGGCTTTTACCATCATCCGCCATTGTCTTTTTATGCCAAAATTTACGTACAGTGTTAGATCATGCCCTTTTTGGAAATTCCCGCATTTGACAGAAAAATTGGACGATTCAATCAAAAAATCCCTATCAGTAGTTTTAAATATATCTTTGGATGATCGAATTTGGACCCAAGCTTCACTTCCTATTCGTTTTGGCGGTTTGGGTATCCGAAAAATTTCCAGTGTTGCCCTTCCAGCTTTTTTGGCTTCAACTCACAGCACATGCCACCTGACAGCAAAAATACTTGGTCTGACTTCCACGAATATCTCACCAATTGCTGATCAAGTTGAAGCCATCGATGCTTGGAAGGTGATTTCCTTAGACGACAAACTTCCTTCGGCCATGTCCTCACAGAGACAGTGGGACGAGCCGCTCTGCAAACTAGTACGGAACCAACTTTTACATACGGCTTCTAGTTCTGCAGATCGAGCTCGGCTCATTGCTGTTGCTGAATGGGAATCAAGTCTTTGGCTGCACAGTTTACCATCGTCTAATTTAGGCACTTTATTAGAAAATTCTTCGTTCCGTCTTGCTACTTCCCTCCGTTTGGGGGCACCCTGTAATGTCCCACATCACTGCTCTTGTGGTAGCCCTGTGGACGCGCTTGGTCACCACGGCCTTTCCTGCAGCAGAAGCGCCGGGAGAATCCCCCGCCATGCTAGCCTCAACGATACCATACGTCGGGCTCTTGCTAGTTGTTCCATACCAGCCGTTCTTGAACCGAACGGACTGGTGCGTAGCGACGGCAAGAGGCCCGACGGAATGACTTTAATACCTTGGAAGATGGGACGGCCTTTAGTGTGGGACGCTACTTGCGTCGACACTCTGGCGCCGTCTCATCTTTCACAAACTTCGTTGCAGGCTGGATCTGCTGCGGCTTCAGCTGAATCGAACAAACGGCGTAAATATTCAGGTCTTACTAACACCTGTATATTTGAGCCGTTTGGAGTCGAGACTCTGGGGCCGTGGGGACCGGGCGCGCACAGCCTCTTCCGCGCTTTAGCCAAACGGCTTAAAGAAGCGTCGGGAGATCAGAGGGCTGGCTTTTTTCTTGGCCAGAAAATAAGTCTGGCCATACAAAGAGGGAACGCAGCTAGCCTTCTTGGTACCATGCCCCTTGGCAGTGACCTGGGACAAATTTTTTATTTGTAGGTTTTTATGTTTTTTGTTTATAATATTTTTTTTTAACTGTCACTAACTGTATATTACTTATGCAATAATAAATATATTTAAACGAAAAAAAAAAAAAAAAAAAAAGTAATACTTAATTATCTTTAAAATAAAATATTGAAAACTTTTGTATTGTATTTTTTCTTTGTCTGCGGGATCAGAGTCTAAAATAACCATGAACATAATTGTGCCAAGAAGTACACTGTCTACTTCCTGCTTAAAAAATGTTTTAGTAGTCTCCTGTCGGATATTCGAGGGTACATTATTTCAGAGGTATGATACTTTAGTAAGAATATGTAAACATATCCTTTCAGCGAAGGAAGGAAGCTTACTTTGAATTACGCAATAAAGTTTTACCTTAGGTATAATTTTATAATTAGGTCGTTGTTAGCCACGCGTTGGGTAAAGCTATTATTAGCGAAAGAAGACATATCATTGTTAAATGTTACTACTGGATGGCGAATAGTGTGTTTGAAGAAACATATTTGGCGATAGATTACTTTTAATGGATTTCGTTCATCATTTACTGCTGTAGATCTGTATATGTTTATAAAGTAGAATCTTAAATTGACATAAAGTGACACACAAATTATTTCTCACGTTTTCAACTGGTTTTAAACTCAATTATGTCTGAAAAAGAACATAAGCTAAACGATTACCCTCCGTGATATTTTCTATGATTTATTTGTTGTACTGTTGTCCAGAAATTGGTTAAAAAATATTTATTTGCTTTGTTTCAGATTAACTAAGCGGTTGAATAAATATCAGGTATGTTTTACAAACTAGTTTAATTTAAAAATCTATTTTTTCTAATATTTATAACTCGTTATTTTCAGTAAGTAACGGGGTTATAACTAAGTAATTAGACCTGATAAAAATAAAATGAATAATATTGTACTTTCTTTCTTTCTAATATAAGGTAATAATACATCATTCTGGTCCTTGAGTGAAAAAACATTTAAATTATAGAAACCAAAATCAGCTGTGAAACACACGTTATTCTTAAAGAACTCAGTAGGTTAGTTAACAAATATGTATGTATGTATGTATGACGTATTTATTTATTTAAACTTTAATGCACGTACCAGGTGTATATGCCGAAAGCCAAAATAAAATCGTGGCGATATATAAAATTTATCCAATAAAAAATATTATAAAAAAGTTACTTTCAATCCCATGTAACTCGCAACATGACCTAAAGACGTTCAAAAATCATTTTAAAAACAAATGGCGAACTGTCAAACGCAGACTTTTCAAAGCTAAGCTCGTGTTTTTACCCGACTACGGCGAAGCGAAAAGGAGGGTTATGATTTTGACCGGTATGTATGTATGTATGTTCAGATGATCCATCGTAGCTTCAAAACCACTCGACAGAAATTGACAAATGAGGTATCATTAAAAGCGTCTCAATCATTCGCTGGTTATAGAATATGTGACGTCACGATAAACTGAATGTGGCGCCCTCTAGAGGACTAAAAGTCATGACGTCAAAAATAAATATTTTTTAATGAATCGTGTTTGATATCAAATGAATGGGCTTGATTAGCTGGTTTCAAAAATATATATAACTTTAGCTTTTGTATGCAGTTTTGTTTACATTTACCAAAAATTATTAGTCACAATTTCAAAAATGATCCACCGGAACTTCTAAACCTTAACATAATTTGATAAATGTGGTATCGTTATAAGCTTATATGTTAATCTAGGGTGTCAGCTTCCTACATACCAAATTCAATCACAATCGGTCCAGTGGTTTGAGCTCAAAGAAGTAACAAACACACATATACATATATACACACACACACACTTACAAACTTTCGCATTTATAATATTAGTAGGATACCACCCTAGGTACCTAACTCCAAAATAATTTAAATAAAAAAAGTAAGTTTAAAAACTAAAACCCGACTACTAAAACACCGCGATCTAAAAAGTATGAAACAAGATAATATTCTGGTCAAAAATGGTTATGTACGCTTTCACGGCTTTCCTGAGAATTCTAGATGTATTAAACACACCAAAAATCTACGTGCAAAATTAGTTTTAATTAACGAAAGACAAAGTATAGTTTGTAAGTACCTACTTAGGTACCCACATAACAGAATATTTTCTTGTTTCATACTTTTTACATCGCGGTGTTTTAGTATTAGGGTTTTAGTTTTTAAACTTACTTTTTTCCCTTCACGGATCCGATACCCTGAAGACATTACTTAACCAATTTAAACCTTAGCTGATCCATTATTCGTTTCATTACACGTGTACAATGATGGTCGTAGCAAAAATTTGGAGTAAGACCTAAATTTGTTTGGATTCAAATATTGGTATTTCAATGATACCAGTACCTAGTACTGAAGTCGATAGGTTTTTCATCATTTAAAGTTTAATTTTTTTCATAGTTTTTAAGATTTTTTTTATAGAATATAATTTTGCTACCCAGGGATAGTGTTGCTTCTCAAAAAAGGAAAAGTTGGTATTTTTGATTAAAACATAGTTGAAGATGGTTTACGTTAAAATTAAGTACGTGTATTAAGTTACAGCGTAATAATATAAAATTAGTTAATCATAGACAAAATCACATAAGAATAAAAATATTTAAGAGAGCTAGGTCATAGCGATTTATCGCTCGAACTAGAGCAGCCCGACTGGTGTAATACCTCTACAGAAGACCGCAGCCAAATAACAATCACTTCTGTGTTGTTCTGTTCCTGCTTGTGAGTAAGGTTTCCAGAGCTCCTGGGGGGTGCTTCATTAGTAGCAGGGGTCAAGCCTTCAAGATAAGGGCAACAAGTCCAGTAACAGATTTATTAAGCTGTACTTGTCACCCTTAAGCTAGGACCTCAACACCACTTAACATCAGGTGGGATATATCAATCTTGAAGTGCAATATAAAAAAAACCAAGCGTAAGCTATTATTAGTTTAGTATTTTTCGTAAGTTAGTTATTACAACATACATTGAAAATAAACTTTGTTAGGATACATAGGAACAATATCTTACCGTTCAATATTTCAAAATGACTCAGAAAAAATATACTATCAAAATCAGATTAATCTAAAAAAATGTTATAATTTACCACAAAAAGAAACTATTTTTAGGGCAAATATGAGCACGCTGTTATTAAAATGATATTGTTACCGAAGGACAACGGTTGGAATAGGTTTTGCAGTGTAATAAAATAAATATATAAAAGACGCAAGGGAAAATATTTTTAAGATAGGAAAAAGAAGATAGAATAACTGTATATAATTAGTATAAATTGTTATTAAAATGTTATATAAAAAAGTACAGTATTATATTCGTAAAAGTTTGTTTCTTTGGACAAATTAACGTTTGTAACGCTTCAGGCAAAGTCTGATAAATATATATATTTGACGACCTCGTAGAGGCGAGCGGGCCTGACTTTGGCGAGCGCCATCTCTGAGATTCCGGGTTCGATCCCCGGTCGGGTCAATATGGGAAACGAACTTTTTCATATTGTCTCGGGTCTGGGTGTTGTGGTACCGTCGTTGTTTCTGATTTCTGTAACACAAGTGCTTAAGCTACTTATCACAGAATAAAAAAATAAATAAAAAATATATATAAAATATAAAACGTTATATTCAAAATTCAACACTGAGTATTTCGCAAGAATAAATCATTTTTTTATTTTTAAATTTATATTTGAAACCTACACTCACACTTGCAAGTCGTGGCAGCCTGTAACTGAATCTACACTTAGCATATTTATCTAGATGTCAATTATTTACTGTCATTTGGTGTAAGATTTGTTGGAATAATATAAATGATACTTTTTATCACAATAAAATGTTAACAAAAACGCAGACAAAAGCTACTCATTTATATTATTTTAACACACATTACTAGACGGAAAACTATGCCGTAAACAGCACATCAAGGTATAAGGAACGTATGTTCTTTACTAAAAATGGAAGTACTTCATCCGAGTTAGGTGTTATCGGCTCGGAAACCAAGGTCCAACAATCAATCTTGGCTTGTTGTATATATAGCTAGTGGCGACGATAATTCTGACATCGCGATCTAGGATCGATGTATTGATTGGATAATCGTGCATTACGTATGGAGCGTTGTTTACTATGCCATTTCTGCTGATGCTGTATTTGTGTCGACTTGTAGGTTATGTCGTAGGGTCGGTACAAAGGTATACACTCGATTTAAGTTCTAAAGCCTAGAACAGAAGGGCTTTAAAAAGTCCAAAGCGTGTATTCTGACGTGCCTTCAACGTACGTTTACCAACATCGTCCTCAGAGGATTACAATAAAAAATTCTACAAAAAAAATGTATGAGACGTGACAGCACTACGTAAGATGGCTGCCTCTTGTGTTTTGTATTGAATTTGCCACTCGTGTGCCACAGCTCGACTCGTGTCTTTTGTAAGAATCTGCGGATGCTTTTTGAATAGAAACTGACGTTTATAATAATTCAGCCTGTATGTAGATACAGACAAAGATAATATGACATCACGAGTTGATATGAAAGGTGATTCTCATTTTATAGGCTTGCTGTTTGGTCGCGACGTCGTTTGCATAATATCAAGATAAAAAAGTTATCTTCTTTACGTTTATCTACTGTCTTGACGATGTCCTTAGTCGAGAGGTTTGTCGGGCCGGTCTTTGGTTTCGCGTCCTGGGTTCGATTTCCTATGGGGTCAATATAGAAAATGAATTATTCGATATTGTCTCGATTTCGGGTGTTGTATTTGACTAAAGTTATTAGATAATATTTATTGATTTGTTCATGATTTTATCCAGTAGTAGTTTTTGCCAAAAAAGTAACAAAATTTATACAAACTGAAAAATAAGGTGTTGTTTTTGTTCAAACTTTACATACTTCACTGAATGCTAACAATTACTTACGACATCTGATTTTTTATTTTTTTGAAATGCAATATTTTTACTTAACTTAAATGAAAAAAAAGGTCTATGATTTTACCCAGTAAGTATGTTCACATTTTCCCTCTTAGCTCGAAAACTCAATGTATATTGATTCTCTCCTCAATTTATCGCATAGCTAATTCAATCAAACGACTCCATAGGTCTCGCGTCAATCTTTCCCATCACCAATTCCCAAACTTAATTCAAGGAGAGTCGGCCTCTGTACTAAAAACAATTTACAAGTCAGTGCCTCCGAAATCCTATTATGCAAATATGTCAAAGCTGCTTGTATCGATCGGCCCCGATATTGGTTTTTGATTTGCAAACAAATGCCGCACTTTGTTTTTTAAACGGAGGCTCGATGCGCGATCCGATGCCAGCGAAACTTTATTCGATACCGTCTTACAATCGAGAGATTCAAATCGGTACTACTAAAATGCACCATTTGTAATAAAAAAACCGTGCTTTTAATCAAGACTAAACAATAGATTTTATGGTGCTTTACGCTGCATAAGCTAATCTAATTTATACAACTCAAAGGTGACTAACTGACATAGTGATTTATCAATGCATAGCCCAATCCACTGGACGGATCGGGCTAAAATTTAGCAAACAGTTAGATGTTATGACTTACGTATCCATTATGACTACCCCCAAGGGGATAAAATAGGGGATGAAAGTTTGTATAGACCTTAGATTTTTGACTGATTGAACTGAAATTAAAAATTGGAACTGCTATAATAAATACCCTCCATGTGGATAAAATAAAGGATGGTAGAGGATGTAAATGTATTCGTCTGAACTTATCAGTACCTAATGGGACAAATAAATTAAGACATACAAAATATTTTTTAGTTATAATAACTAACTCCGCGCAACAGAAAAAAATACGCGAAGACCAAAGAAAGAATGTCCACACAAACAAAAAAAAAGTATGGATGAACTAATTTTCAAAAACCATCGAATTACTTTTAGTCCACCTTTAAACATGGTCACATCACACTCGTAAACTTAAGATTTAAGAGATCCTAATCGAAGATCGGGAAATTTAGATTTGTGTAAATTGATTTTTCTGTTCTTATCCTAACTCTTAAGCTTTCCATGTATAACTTTATGTGTAATACCTATATCTGATTAGATAATCATAATTTCACCAATAATACTTTTTTTTATTCTTCCACAGCATGACATTAACCAATATTTGGATTCCCAAATTAATCGGCTTTGTGTCACATGCTATGCTATGTTATGCTTGCTTGATCTTCGCTACGTATGTTCCTACGTGATTGCCATTCCAGAACGACTCTGCTAAGTCGTCAATTGGTTATTCAAAATACATGCTGTGTTTTTCCAATTCTTAAATATATCGCTATCCTTATTTCGAATTTAATTCTCTGAACAAACTATTGGCAGAGCTTTCTCCATCGGATGGTTACAACAACACATCAATATGGGATGAATAGCAAACATTTTTTGGTTGCTTTTAGATTGTAACATGTCATTTCCATTTCATGGTACCAACGTAGAAATATCTCCGTTCCAACAAACAAAATCACAAGATTGGATCAAAAAGATTTAAGAAAAAAAAATCGCAAGTTCATCAAAATTCATAATGAAAAACAAGTACGGTTTTTTAAACTGTCAACATCTAAGCTTGTATAAAAAATATATAGATAGATAGCCTCAAAACATGCACAGAAATTGTCATTACACACAAATTATTGCTTGAATGTTCAGTTGTCAGCCAGCGAACCAGAAACGCACCATAATTACAAACAATCATTAACCTATCATGACAGCTTTGTGTTTGCAATATTAGGTGGATTAGTCAGCAAATCCAAACAATGTCAGCAAGCCAATGTAATCATAAATCCGATGATGCAGAACAACGACTGAACGTTCAGCAACAACAGTTATGTTTAATAAGTAAGAGAGGAAGTGCATAGTGATTTATCGCTTGAACTGGAGCAGCCCGATTGGTTAAATACTTCCACCTTATAGAAGACCGCAGCCAAATAACAATCACCTCTGTGTTGTTGTGTTCCAGCGTGTAAGTAAGGTTTCCAGAGCTCCTGGGGGGTCTTACATTAGTAGCAGGTGTCAAGCCTTCAAGGTAAGAGCGACCTGTCCAGTAACCGATTTATTATGCTGTACTGGTCGCCCTTAAGCTAGGGCCTCATTACCACTCTAAGACCTCATTACCACTTAACATCAGGTGGGATGACGAATCATGAAGAAAAAAAATCTAGTATCTAATATATTTTTTAGTTATAAAAACTAGCGATACCCTGCGGCTTCCTACGCGAACTAGCCCAGTTTTTTAAATCGAAAAAATATTTAGCACACAATAATATTTTTTCGATTTGAACCAGTAGTTCCTAAGATTAGGGCGTTCAACGTTATAAGTATCAGAAAACATTGAATTTTTCAATGATTTTTTAGTTTTATTATTTTGTAATATAAAATAACAAAAGTAGGTATGTAGCTTATTTTTAAAAGTTTATAATATTGTACTATTTGCACTAATAAATCGACACAACTATTTAAACAACCGCGCCTACTAAGCTATTATAATATCTACTAACATTAATACATGAAAGAAATAATCGTGACCATAAAAAAAAAGCGTTACTTAACAAATCTCTATGGAAATGAAACAAAGCAGACAAAACGGGTTTAAACTAAACGTTTCATTCCACCGTACCCACGTCCCACATCATACCGTCACTACAGCATTTTGATAACAAAGCATATCAATTTGTTTGGACCAAAACCATTGTTCAACGGAGTCCCTGAAATAGCAACGCGCACCCACAAAATGGTTGCTGTTAAAATAATGCGAGCCACTCAGAAGTGTAGTGGAAATTCACCTGTTCACGTGTCACACTATACATTCGTTCCTGCAAAATGTACAAGAAATTCAAAATAGTGAAAAAGAGATAGCATGGTAACACTGGTTCTGTAATTTACCCTCAAAGAATACGACCAGTACTACCATACGCAAAACGTAAAAACATCGGTTTCTTTGATTGGCTGTTAAAATATCATTGTAATATTATGAGCCAATCATTTGTTGACAAACTAAGTTTTATTGATTCAAAAACTCGACAAAATTTACTCGCATGACACATCTCAAGCCTATTGGTTTTCTTTTTATAGAAATGTCACTGCGCGTCTTTTAATAATCGACTTCAAGTGAATTAATTGAAAGAGTTTTAAGTTTGGAAACCATATCTGTCTGTCTGTCTCTGTGTGTATATCAGTCTGTGGCATCATAACTCTCAAACAAATGTACCTATTTCGATGCGTTTTTTTTTATTTGTTTTGAGCTATGTTTGGTTAATATCAGTCCGGCAGTGTATGAGCACCTTTTTATTGATGATTATCATTATCAATTAGTTGTACCTACCTTATACTTAATTATAAATATGTTTTGCGTTACTTTTGAGTTTTTAGTAACTTATCAATAAAAAACCAAAACCGGACTCGCATACTAAGGGTCAATCAAATATAGGTTTATAACACAAAATAACTTAATTTCTAAGAGTGGTAGGGCATAGCGATTTATCGCTCGAACTGGAGCAGCTCGACTGGCGACCTCCACCTTACAGAAGGCCGCAGCTAAATAACAATCACTTCTGTGTTGTCGTGTTCCTGCGTGTGAGTAAGGTTTCCAGAACTCCTGGGGGGCGCTACGTTAGAAGAAGGGTCAAGCCTTCAAGCTAATGACGACAAGGCCAGTAACATATTTATTATGCTGTACTTGTCGCCCTTAAGATAGGACCTCATTACCACTTAACATCTGGTGGGATGAGTGAATCTTGAAGTGCAATATAAAAAAAAAGAATTCGGCGGTAGAGCCACTGTTGTCCAGTCCAATTTACGATTGACCTTATTCCCTTTGATTGCGCTTTCAAATACAATCCTTAAGGCACTTATAGTTTGGTCCTACCTCTTTGTATGCCTAAGCTATTCCTGTCAACGGGTCCCTAGGCCGAAATCCGGGTTTTGTGCCTCCGTCACTCAGACACGACGCTGTCGAATAAATTTATTTAGGGACACAGATTTGTACCATGATTTACGAACCAGAATCGCTTATCTTTAATCTGTAGTAAGAAAAGAAGCGCTTATTTATAAGCACAATGTAGCTGTAGCCGAGAGGCGAGCAGGCCAAACTTTGGCGACGTGCCATCTCTGAGGTTCCGGGTTCGATCCCCGCTCGGGTCAATATCGGAAATTAAACGCTTACGCTTCAAAGTAATGTAGTTTTCTATATTGTCTCCGGTCTGAGTGTTGTGGTACCGTGGTTATTTCTAATTTCTGTAACACAAGTGCTTTATTTACTTACCATAAAATTAAAGCAATGTATGTGATGTTGTCCAATATTTATATTATTTATATTTATATAGACTTTGTTCGATTGTCAGCCAAGTTCAAACAGAATTGGCGAGCAATACCTTGTGTATAATTAATAAATATATTTTGGATAACATCACACACATTGCTCTGATACTGTGGTAATTAGGTAAACATAGAAAACTACTTTACTTTGAAGCGTGTCTATGTGACTTCATTGCATTTTCCGCAAATCAAATAAATTGTTTAAAAAACTATTACAGATTACAAAAAAAACCTAGATCTAGCTTTAGGCTAAACAGCGCGAGTTTTGATTTGCTTATGACGAGAGACACCCAATTTTATTTTCAGTTCGCGAGCCTGTCGTTCCAGTGATTTTAGATATTTAGATTCAGTTTCGTTCCGCTAGTTACAAATACAAAAGCTGATATGTCCGATATATTCTTTCATATTCACAACCTTGTTATTTTTTCACGACTTTTTTCTTGCTTACGACACCCAGCTTACTTTCAATTATACTCTGCGACCTTTCGTAGGTTGATACTTAGTGTCGAGGAGCACAATTTCTCTTAACTGCTCCAATGCCGACGCCTTATCAAGGCCCTTACATTTAATTTGTCATTTCCTTGCTATTAACCTTCTAATGCGTGTGGCTGGTGTTACAGACCGGCAGAATAAAAATAAAAAAATCTAAAAGTTTTAAACTCACGCCATTACCTAGTAACTGAAACGATAGCCATGTCAAAATTCGGTATAAGTTTGACTGTCTTTGTAAATAATGTCTACTTAATTTCATTTGGTTTTTATTGAAATATTGTAAATGTTATTTGCATGTTTAAAAATGTATATGGAATTCTTCTGCTTTTATGTATGCGGTGTGATGCGTTTTTAAATGCGGTTCATTTTATATGCGTTATTATAATCGAGTTTGGGTATCAATTCATGTATGTCCGTCAGAATGATACTAACTTTATTGCATACATGAATTGAATATTAATAATTTTTAAATATCATAAGCGTGAAATTTTGTATAAGTTTGTGTTTGTTACTCTTTTGCAAAAAAAAACTACTTAATAATTGACTTAATGATAGAAGAATAACATATACAATATTTTTACTAACTTGAAAAAACGCGAACTATCAATCTTATTTTTCGAAATATATCGTGTGAATCACGAACTACATTGTCAAAATTATTCTAATCATCGGTTAACAATGAAATATAAATTATTAAAATATCATTGTTACTGAAAATATTATTTTCGGGCGCATATATTTGTGGCATAATTTCTGGCATGAATTGAACAAGTTCTATTTTGAGATCAGCGAAAGTATTGGTGTCAAAGATTTGGCCCGAGCAACGGAAGGTTAACTCCAACTACACAAACCTCTAGCCCTCAGCCCTCATAGGTATTAGATAGTGTGACCGCATTGTACGGGCGACGCGGGCCCGTTCATCCGTCAGATGTTAGTTTAGGGTTCATCTCACCGCAGTCGACAGACTGGGGTCGATGTAAGTTTTGCCAAATGAAGGGTTAACGGACTACGCCATTAATCTTGCAATCGCCTTTTGTTGGTGAATATGACTTAATCAATCCTTTGAATGCAAATTTCAAACAAGTTTTGCATGTTCCATTACGAAATAGTATTAATCGTTGATTAACATATATTTATCAATATGCAAAGTGCAAAATTATACACAATGGATTCCATTTTATATCAAATTGCATTAAACATTTATAAATCTGTTATTCTCACTACAGCGTTAAACTTGATTATCCGTTCTCTCACACCTCGTTAATCTCGAAATTACAACGATACGACGAAATGTAGTGCGAAATAAATTGTTTCATAATAAGCATCAGGATTGAGTACCGTCAGCCATAATAATTTTAACCGAAAATACATCTGCAGTTGTTAAGCAACAAAATTACGTAGTTACTGTACCTAGTGTGTACGTTGGTGATATTTTGTAACATAAACTATGAGGTGTTCAAATCATGCTATTTATCATTCAGAACTGAAACTTTATTTATGTATGGCATTCGTGTGATGGCATAAAAATATAAACATTGTTGAAAAACTTAAAAAAAAATCCTGTTTAGTAGGACTAGAGCGAAATTACAGGTGATTTAATCTTGGCATGGATAATGACGTCTTTAAAGACGAATTGTATGATTGTTGTTCCCGCAGGAAGCGACAAGGAAACTGCCGATTCTTATCAGTTAATTATATTATCGCGTTTTTGCCAAAATTACTCGACTTACTAAATTATGGGCCAGTAAAAAGTGGTACTTCTCTGTGGTCACAGCAAAAGTTTGTTTCGCTAATTGCTTGCTATCATGTTCACACGAATGTAATTTAGCTACCTATAATATGTCAACAAGCAAAGCAAATATCCGCTAATAGATGAAAAAAAATACCACTTGTCTAGACACTGGTATATGCTATGTTTTACACTCGTTCGTAATGTCGGAACGGTGCGATAAATCTTTTGCCATGTTGTATTTTAAATACTCCATTCAATACCGAGCAAAATAAAATGTCACCGTCATGTGTACCTACGGCCCGTAATGAACTGGTTTTTGTTTGAAGTCTGTTTCAGCCATTTTCGAGTGTTGGACAATGGCACTCGTGAGTAACGTTTTTAGTGTATATTCAAGAGCAGCTCCAGTTAAAATCGTGAACACCCTCATGTGTTACAGGCTGTAATTTTAGCTCAGAGCAGAAGTGTGATGGTTTAAGTGTGACTGAACCATTTTGTTGATTGCACTAGTTACTAATTGTTTTTCAATCAAAAAGTGTTATCTCACGTTTCATTGTTGCCGGCTTATCAAAGCGTAACCAAAATACTCAATATTTTATTGCGTCAATAAGTTAATTAGTGCCATCAAATTATTTGCAAATGTTAAAAAGAGTAAATATTTTGGTAGATTCTCTCCGTGAGTACAGTACAGATTCTAGACTAAAATTTGGTTTTTATTATATCGAATCATTTTCTAATGAAGCGATATATCTTTTTGGCTTCTCGGAATGTAATTGCTCCATTTAGTATCGAGCGAAAATAAAAAGTCACCGTGATGTGTCTGAGTACATGAGGGCATGTAATTAACTGGTTTTTGTCTGTTTCAGCCATTTTCAAGTGTCGAACAATGGCACTCGTGAGTAGCGATTTAGTGTTTTTTGAGAGGACCTCCAGTTAATTCGCGAACATGTTTACTCTAGTGTAAAGGATGTAATATTATCCTGGAATGTGATGCAACAAGTTTAACTGGAAAACAGAAATTGTAAAATTCCATTGAACTGGCTTATATTGTTGCTTAAAATATTACAGTCTTTTTTTTTTTTCAAGAGAAGTGGCGCTTACATAAAAAAATTATGTCATTGCTACAATAAAGATTTGAACTAAAATTAGTTGTTTACTTTCGTTGTTTGAAATACTTAATCACCAAATTGTTTTGGCCATACCTGATTCAACAACCTAAATGTAAAAACAACAGATGGGGGTGTTAGTGTTATCGATTTTTTAGCCAAATGTGATTGTGTGTGTGACTTAATATTATACTCGTTCGTCGACAGGAAATCGTGGTCGCACTTGAATACCTACATCATATTACCCTGGAGCGGAGGGTGATGGTACAAGTTTTAATGGATGTATTAAAAATCATATTTGATTGCTTTATTAACTGGTGTGCTTGGTAAACCGAATAGGAAATTGAAAACCCTAAATCTAAGTGGTTTATTATTTAATAATTGGTTGTTACAATTTATTGATCTGTATTACCAATATTTTCCTAGTATCACCTCAAGAGAGTTCCTGTGATTGAATACTACCATCATTAAATTATGAAAGATTATTTTTAAACGAAGTTACAAAACTTTTAAGCGTAAAATAATGTAATGCTTGTTTCGTAAGGTTTAAATTGTACTAAATAACTCAGTACATACTCGTTCATTGTAAATACGATTGGTAGAAAATATAATTTTTTTATGATGACAATAGAAAAAAAAATTGGCGTTCTTATCAATGAAACTCTGTATCTCTACTTAACGTTACTGCTTTTGTCGGTAACAACCATACGTTTCAAGCGAATACCTATATCAACAAAACCCTAGTTTGATAGATCTCCCAACATCTGATATTTGATTCGATTTTCCCTAGGTAGTCAGAACAATCTGATTGACCAACGGAAAGCTAAGACCTAACCCTTGTCCACTGACTGACGTCGCCTAATATACTAGTAACACGCAATTTCCTTATCCAACATTACTTACGGCGCTGCTAAATTACTCCAATTACGATGCAAGCTGTTGTACAAGCCTCTAGGAACCATCTAATATCGAAGGAAATATCCAGAGGGATTTCCGCGACTCACTGATGATTAATGCGGGTTGGTGGGAGTACCTTGGATTACGGACGGGACGCGGTCTATCCATGAATGTTAGATGCAGTATTAGGTGTTTGCGAGTTTGTAAAAAGTGTCATAACAATTCTAGTTTGAATATTGTGGTGTTCAGCGGGACTTCTTGTTTTTGTATGCTAGGCGTGATTGTAGTTTGAATTTTGTAGTCATCCATTATGTTTTTGAACTCTATGTGTGTCGTTCGTCATCAACATGAAAAACATGTTCTTTTCTTGTTTGAATGCAGTTACGGGGTTTTACTTGCCTAGTTTTTAAGTATCAGGTACGATTATTTAATCAAAGAAGATCACAAAACTCAATTTATATTATAAATGCGAAAAAACTAAACTAAGTACTGCGTAAGAAGCATTTTGAACTTTCAATATTAATTATATTGAGCCGTTTTTCGTTTGATACACATTTTGAGTTAGTAGTACTAAATAATAATAATGTGTTCCATCATGTACCTTCAGACAACACAGACTTCCGAACTTCGTTTTAATATCGACGAAAGGCCAACTCAGATTATGTGTACATATTTTTTTTAATTAACCTGTTTTTTTGTTATTTTAAAATTCATTTGTAATTAACATAAAATTGATAAGTGCAATACTTAAGAATGTAAACATTACTTCGGTCAATTATGGAATGACAATACATAAAATATTTTATTAATAGCCTAGTCGCATTACGTAATAAAATTGCCGGTGACAAATAAAAATAAAACAACATCACACACATTAACTTAATCCCAATAAAGTAAGTAGCTTACAAAACTCGTGGTAAGGAAACAAAACTTAAGGGGGCATCACAAATAATATAGGTATCTCAAAACATGTACCTACCTATTTAATCACCCAAACACAGAACAAATTTAAATGTCCATCACACGAATTATTAAAAGTAAGGATCAAACCCACGGCCTTCGATTCAACAGCCTATAAACAATGCTACCCAATGTTCAACAGATCCAGTCAAACGGAAGGTATTTTCAAATTTCTGTTTTTAAATTGCACTTCAAGATTGATCTCATCCCACCTGATATTAAGTGGTAATGAGGACCTAGCTTAAGGGTGACAAGTACAGCATAATAAATCTGTTACTAGACTTGTTGCCCTTACCTTGAAGGCTTGACCCCTGTTACTAATGTAGCACACCCCCAGGTGCTCTGGAAACCTTACTCACTCGCAGGAACACAACAACACAGAAGTGATTGTTATTTGGCTGCGGTCTTCTGTAAGGTGGAGGTATTTCACCAGTCGGGCTGCTCCAGTTTGAGCGATATATCGCTATGCCCTACCTCTCTTAAAAAATGAATTTACTGAATCATTGTGCAAATTCCTGCTATTTTGTGCCATTTAGAAACGGCTTACCCAGTTCTCAAGGATGATTAATGTAAAAATGTATGTCAACCCGAGCTCAAGGATTAGATACGAGAACACGGTTTTATTATGAATGTTGGTGCAGTAACAGGTGTGCCGCGGCAGTATATGTTTGTATATATGCTTCTTGCAACTGTACACTGAGCTTTTTGTATTAAAATAACGGAGAAAGGTTGATTTCGTACTAACACTGTCAGTATTGAGATTTACCTTGTAAAAATGATTTCGAATTTAGAATGACCTAATCAATCCGCATAATATGGTGAAAAAAATAGGAAACATTAAAAAAAGCCAAGAAATTAAGAGAGGTAGGGCACAGTGATTTATCGCTCGAACTGGAGTAGCCCGACTGGTGAAATACTCCTTACAGAAGACCGCAGCCAAATAACAATCACTTCTGTGTTGTTGTGTTCCTGCGTGTGAGTAAGGTTTCCAGAGCTCCTGGGGGATGCTACATTAGTAGCAGGGATCAAGCCTTCAAGGTAAGGGCGACAAGTCCACTAACAGATTTATTATGCTGTACCTGCCCCTCTTAAGCTGGGACCTCATTACCACTTAACATCAGGTGGGATGAGGTCAATCTTGAAGTGCAATATTAAAAAAAAATCGTACTGGTAAGTTTCACTATATTTCTGGTGTAGGCTGATATTCCACCTAGATTTGAACTGGATTAAATTCTGCGCTTTTATTGTATCTACTTAAAATACTGTCTACCTATTCAACACATTGCAGTAAATACGTGGCTTTACGGAAGAAATGCCTTCCTATTAAACATATTCGGTTCTGCCCGTCAGCATGGTAATACATGTTGCTATTTTTCCGCGAATCATGCTGACTTCTACGGATTAACCAAGACGGTACGTTTTGGGGAAAATGGAAGCTGTTTTTCTGCACCCTTATTTATTTTTGGTTCGCGGGTATATTTTGTTCTTATTATAAGTTATAAAGAGGCTGGACGTGAAATGTTGTTTTTTCCGTTAAACTGAGGGTTTTTTATGCAACTGAGCTTATTTAACGTAGAATCCTACCAATAATAAAAACGTAAAAGTGTATATAATGTATGGATTTTTGGAACTTGATGTCCAGATGTATATTTGTAACTCATTCGCGCAAAACAAATGAATGGATTTGAATAAAACTTAGTAGAACAGTAAATCAGTTTTTATTTCCAAAATATGCGGATAAAGTCGGGAGTAACAGCGTGTTTTTTAATAATGGCAGAAATCTAAGTACCATTTAATTAAAAAGAAAGGCTAATCAGAACTTACTCAAAGATTTAGAAACGAGTTTTAGATTAACATTTAGGATTTTTTTTTATTTCCAAATTTCCTAATAAGTCGACAAAGTTACAGGCAGTTAATGATAGCAGAAAGAAATTTCGCATATGAACATTAACTTTTTTTTTGTTGTCCAATATTTATATAATATTTACAACTATTCTAGGCTAATCGGCATTTAAAGATATTGAAACATTTATTTTTAAATATCTATTAATCTGTAGTCATAATACCACAGCTACACCAGTAATTGAGAAACTAACGTCCCCATAACTTCTAATCACATCGCCGACCGCGAAATGACCCAGAATGCTATATAACTCGAAATTACTTAGAAACACTGAAGCCTGACCAGGAGTGTGAAAGCATAACTTTGAGGTAAATGTAATTAAAACTGTTAATTGTTGTACTATGATGCATGTTGGGGGAACTATTAAGCCCGCGAGGCAAGTTGGTGACTGAAAGATAACATTCAACTTTGATGTGCCTAAACAAAAATCGAATGCACATTATGAGTTGTATGAACATACCTAATAGCGCCTAAGTTATTTTCATTTTTAATAAGAGCTACATACCTATATAAATTAAATGTTAGCTATTTTTAATAGCAATTTGTTTGTTTAATGTTTCCAGTTATTAATCCTGCAACGCCCTGCATGTGGTCATTTCGTAAAATAGGCAGTAGTTAGTATATTACTTACGAGCAATAAACTGTTAGGTAACACCAGTTTTTATGGCGTTTGCCTAAGATTCATTTTAGAATGATCTTTTTAAGTTATTAGTCCGTGCTCGTCGTGGCTATACATATTTTATCGCCGATGGAAAAATTACGGAGTAAGTTTTAAATAAGTGTTACGTGTCTGTCTGTCTATTTGTGTGTCTTTTTATGGCATAATAGCTCCTTAACAGATTCATTGCTTTAAATTTTGTTTAAAATGTGAATTTTATTAGTTGGATCCTCGTGATCTATCACGTTATTAAATTCAGTTGGAATTTTGAAAACTTTTAATTCCCCTATCTCTTTTGGCTAATTAAAATGCGTTCTTGTATCAACATGATTTTGTTTGATAACAGACTTTTCTCCTTTTCAATTACGTACATTGTATACAAAGCAATCAATTTAATTAAAAACTGTTTTGTTTGCTCGTCCAAGCGTACTACTAAGTAATTTTCACATTCCACATGATTTTATCTTACTTTTTTGCTCGCAGATAAAAATACCACCCAGTACCAAGCTACGGACCTAAAGTTTGGAGATATTTTTTCATAAGTCATAGTCTTAGTTAAAACTAGGATAGCCCATAACGTGCAGAATATTGTGAGGGTCAGCAACTAATTTTCCATTCTGTCTGGTTTTCCGTCCAAGGCTAAATATTTGATGAAGCTCTGGGTCTAGTCACGATGTGCAGTGTGCGCGGGATTATTTTGTCACAGAAAAATGACGTCATGCATGGTTTTCACTGTTAAAAAGTGTTGATTCCAGGCCCTTCCTTTTCTAGTTCAATGTTATTGATGGAAATAAATTAATATCTTTTCAGGATGATGACGACCTTCATAGCCGAAAAGCGACCGGGCCAGGCTTTGGTGTCGCGCCATCTCTGAGGTCCCGGGCTCGGTCCCCGGGTCTGGGTGTTGTGGTACCATCGTTGTTTCTGATATCTGTAACAAGTGATTTAGCTACTTATAACAGAATCAGAGCAGTGTGTGTGATGTTGTCCAATATTTTTTTTTATTTATTTATTTATTATGGTTTAGAGCCGACATCGCCAAATTAAAATATAAAAATTGTTTTTGTAAAATGGACTAACTTCCGAAAAAGATGTAGTCATTTCGTATCCATCAAACAAGTATAGTATTCGGACTTATAAGCACAAATACAAATGGATCAAATATATATTTTTTGTCGGTTAACGAGTTAAGGGAGGGGGTAAATTTTTAAATATCACTTTAATGTCAGTGGCAAGCATGTACCCAGCTGACTAAATGTTGACTTGTGGAGTCGTCTGCGTAGTTACAATTTGGCGCCCCTAAAATTTGGCAACCGGGGCATGTAACCCACTTGTTCCCTCTATAAATCTGGGGCTACCAGCCTCCTCAATCAGTGTCAAAGCGATAGTGAAATATGTAATTGATCCGCAACCGAGGTACTCGCTGGAAAGAAGGTGACATCGTAACGTGTTACTGAAATATACGTTATATGAAATTTTTGCCTATAGGATTTTACTAATGTGTTTTTGCAATACAAAACTCATTCCAGAGGTGAGAAGTTGTGGACACATGCCGAGTAATTTGCGGAGCGCGGCAATTAGACGCCGAATTAACTCGCGCCTCCCGGATACGACCTGAATTGGATTAAAATTTCACTAGGGCTGAACCCGTTGCACAAAGTCCTAGTTTTTTAAGTGTCATCCAAAAAGACCGGGTGTGTCTGTTATGTCCGTCTGTCTGTATGTTCGAAACATCCGAACGGGTGAACCTTCTTTAGATTTTGTTTTTTTCTTTGAGTGGTGAATTGGTCCAGAGTGTTCTTAGCGATGTTTGATGAAAGTCGGCCCAAGATGACCGCTGAAACAAAAAGTCGGATGTAATCTGATTTTGACACAACGCCCAATATATAAGTATCAAATTTATGAGCTTGAGTAATGTTATATATTATTTTTTTACTATGAGTTTCGTCAACTTATATCCTATATACAATGGTTGGTACAATTTTACTATTTAGCTTGTGAACTGGAGCCTAAACTAGGGCAACTTTGTATTTCAGGACTCCAGATCCTCGATGTCAATTGAGGACAATGTGTTTTATATG
Source organism: Glyphodes pyloalis (assembly GCA_037074685.1). Lineage (NCBI taxonomy): Eukaryota > Metazoa > Arthropoda > Insecta > Lepidoptera > Crambidae > Glyphodes > Glyphodes pyloalis. The sequence goes on along the minus strand of JAYKKO010000021.1, from coordinate 3,702,538 downwards.
GCAAACTACGGGTGAGTGTGCATTCGTGTTCCTTGAATTTTAGCTTATTATACGTTTCAAAATAATAATTCAGATATGTCAAAGTTAAGTTTCAACCACCGATCTTGTATCAAATGGCTGCGGATATTTTTTATTTAAATGTGCTGTAACGCTTGAAGGCCTCAATGTTCTACTGGTGTAAGTACCGGGTGAATGAACTTGTAGTTACTTGCTTAATTTTTGGGTCAGGTAAAGAATGTCGGATTTTCAAACATAATTCGAATTTGTAGTCGTCAACTGGCATTTGGCTTACTGATAATTAAATTAATTAAACCATTCTGTCCTAGAACCAGTATTGTAACGTTGATTTGATTTCAACAATGACGGCTTTGCCTTTTTTGTCCTAGATAATTTATTTATTGATTGAGAAAAGCTACATATAGTCTTCTCATCATCACCAGGCAAGCAGAAAATGGAGGGCTTATACCTCTCAATCTTTGTTCTAAAGTGATAGGCTTATATTTTATTTTAAAACACTTACAGCTTTTATACATATATCGCGTTTATAGCCTTTTTAAAAAAAATGTGAATGGGCTGTCGTCGTCTGTTTCTTTAGTCTGGAAGGTAGGTGGGCACTCATAATATATAGGAAAACCAGCTGTGCCCGCGACTTCGTTCGCGTGGACTACATCCTTTCATGTTTATTTTTACCCCTGTCTCCCCTAATATTCGAAACAAAAAATAGTCTATATTATTTTAATAGAGCTATATTTTTGCCAACTTTCATATTATCTCTAACTTAAAAAATAAACATTTTCCCATATAAACTTTCAAAGGTGGCATTACCCTTAAAAATAGCCTATGTCCGGTCTTGAGGTTCAACGTATACCTATGCCAAATTTCATCAAAATCGGTTAAGAGGTTTAAGCGTGAAAGCGTAACAGACAGACAAACAGAGAGACAGACAGAGTTGCTTTGGCATTTATAAAATTATATATATATATATATATATATTAGGGATAGTAGGAACTAGTAGGGATAATAGTATAAGACGAATTGGTCAGTGCGTTAGTATGTTATATTTATTATTTTTGATTACCAAAATAAAACGAAATGTGAAACCCCTAGTTGCAGCAATTCGTAGCTGTGAAGGAAGAAAATGTAAACTTTACACTGTCAAATTGTTGATTGATTGAAGGAGGCATTATTCATGCAATATGCATGATACATTAATCATCTCAAAGCTGTTGTGGTGTGTCGCAAAAGTAGTTTCGTAATTAGCAAATGGTTTCCAAATATAATTCACTCTGTATCATATGGATTACACGTACGTAGATATAACAACAGAGAAGGTTTTTCAAACAATGTGTGTGGAGTAAAAGGCTTGTGAAGCCAATAGCGTAGTCAAAGTTTGAAGACATTTTATGTTGTTCCAAACTGCAGTGCATTATGAAACGTATGCATAAAGGCATTGTAACTAGTAATCTTCTTGTTTTAATAGAAAATGTACTTTAACATCTTGCAAATACAATCCATTTCGCCAATTAACATTGGGTTACATAGCTCGTTTGATCGAATAGGCTCTGTAACCTAACTTTCCGTTCTAACCCAAGATGTTTCGACATAGTTGGAATGAATCCTGTGTTTAAACGGGGTCAATAAACTTCGAATTGTTTGGTTTTATATATCGCCCACCTAAAACTTGTTAATGAAATACCAATGCATTGTGTCACCCCTAACTACGGGGAACGGTCAAAGCCACACGGTGCACTTCCACTTGAAATTAGATTAAACTTGCCGAATAAGTGTCGAGAGCCGAATGGAAGCAGGAGTTGGGTGACCCGAGACGATTACATTTCGTACTGTCTTTTTGTTAGACAAGGGATAATGCGAAGGTGTTTTAAGGAACATATGTTCTTTACTAAAAATGGAAGTATTTCCACCGAGCTAGGTGTTATAGAGACTAAGGTCCAACTACCAATCTTGGTTTGTTGTATAAACGTGTAGCGACGATAACTCTGACATCGCGATGCAGGATCGATGTATTGATTGGGTAATTGTGCATGACGTATGGAGCGTTGTTTACTTTGCCAATTCTGCTGCCGCTGTATTTGTGTCGACTTGTAACTAATGTCCAAGGTCGGTACAGTGTTCTGGTCTATGTATAAAACGCGGTAGTTTATTTAAGAGATTATTCCCATGGCGCCATCATTTAGAACATGTGAAGTGTGGGTCTTAAAAGTCGATAGTCTCACTCTTTTCGTAGTGGGGAAGTCCCACACAAATCGCTCGGTACCTAGTCAGTACGGTGCATTAAAGCATTTCCTCTTTTTAAAAATAATGCTTTGGTGATGTAAAGCAGCATCAGGTCTAAGGAAAAATAATGGTGTGAGTGGGATTCTCTGGACACTAAAATTAAAAAAACAAAATATTCACCTTAGTTGTGATGCTGTGAAAAATTGGGTTATCCTGGAAAACTAAAGCATTGCCAGAAGAATCAAATCGTCAGTTTCCTTCGGAATTGTTGAAATAGAGGAGCTGATCAGTAGTTGCCTTACACTGGACACCGGGTGTCTGGGTGCGGCAATTGAACCTACCATGATCAACCAATAGATATTAGACTTTATAATTGTGTGCAAACAATGTTGAATGACGTAGCACGATTGCAGAACATCCATGATGCTTACCAAACTTACATTTCTGATTAAACAGTAAACTACACTATATCAAATCTTTAACGATTTAGATAATATTATTTTCAAATATTGTCTGTGATATTAAATAATAATGTTAACTGTGCTACATACCAGCATATCTAGTCTCACTGTACTAATTAAGAAATAAATTATTGAGTTGGATGCAAAGGCGCTTTTGAAAAACTTTTGAAAATTGCCACTAGGACACCTAAAAAATTATATTTTATTGTATTTTAAGATAACTGAGATCGGTTAAGCAATTGCTACACCCTAACAGGGTACATGTATGCTACTTTACTACTTACCATCTTATGAATTACTGTATGTACATGTATGCAAATAAATGAATAAATAAATAAATTACAGTCTAAATTTATCCTCATGTGTCGAATCTCAAAATTACCTTCTAAAACGGTATCTCAAATTAACAAGTTACTAATTGCATTTCAATTTCATTAAAACAATCAATTTCATCAGCATTAGGGGACTCTAGAGCAGTACGCGATAAGGAAATCCCTTTAAAACTTTCCTTCCGAGAAATCTCGCTTCCAGTACCAGCGAACTTAAATTATCTGTTTTCTTAGAATAACTCAATGAAATTGCGGAGTTCAAATTAATTTAATAGCTACTAAAATTCTCGTACCCTTTCTGTTTCCAGCAGTTAATAACGTCCTTTGTCTGAGTCTTGAAGTAAATAATGATCTAAGTGGTATACCGCTTTAATTTGCTAAGGAATTAAAATCTCATCATTTTTATTGCTTGGGTGCGTTTAGGTTAGAATAGGATGTCTTTGGGAGGCGAGACAGTTTGGAGAATCCAAAACAAAAAGTTTGTTTCATTTTGGTTCGAAAAAGTTTAAGTTTGTAATTAGACTTCTAGATTCTAGGCAGTAAAGACGTAAGCTGTTTCGTAAAAATACCGCCACCGGTACAAACCATTGGATGAATAAATTTTGTGGAATTTCTTTGAATTCTGCAAATAAAAACAAATTAGTAATCGAATTTGTTGTAAATTGATACAGTGATTACAAACTGGGTAACAACTAAACTGATCCAGAAAGATAAGTGTAGATGGGTTTTAAGTACATACCTTAATCATGCTTCACACCTCTTAGGCAATAAATTGACATAAAAGTTCTAAGATCACTACCACAACAAAAACTACAAGAAAACTTATGCCGATAAACGTAAACTGGCTACCTAATTATGAAATATTAATTCAAGACGTTATTTAATTTATACAATGATAAACGACTATTCGACGATCTCCTGATAGGCGAGCAGACTGGATTTGGCATTATCTCTGAGGTCCGGGGTTCGATTACCGGTCAAGTCAATATGGCACTCTGTGTGTTTGTGATATCGTTGTTTTTTCTAATTTCTGTGTTAGCTTTTAAAATAATTTCAAGAAAACTTGTTTCTAAATAAAAATACCATTTAATAGCAACAGCTGTGTCATGCACAAACATATTCGTACAAGAGCGCTGGCACAAGTTGGGTTATCGGTTCCAGCACACTTACCTCGCCACCCCATCAAGAAAACCTTTTATTTACCTGCGTCTAGGACAAACCTGGGACGCCATGCTCCCATGCCGAGATGTTGTGACGAATACAACCAGAATCTCAACATAACTGTGGATATCTTTCGCGATTCCCTAGCCAAGTTTAGACGTAATTTGGCTGACTCCTTGACGTTAACCAGGGAATCAGCTAAATTATAAAAAGAAAAAAAAAGCAAATAAAAAAACTAAGATTTTTCTAATTTAAACTACCCGTTTCTAGTATTTTTTTTATTTTTAGTCATTTTAATATCTAATTCTAGTTTCTAGTATGTGTTTTAATTTTGTTCAATGTTGTGTACGCCTGTAATAGGCATATATATAAGAATTTTACTACCATACCTAATTTGTATAAATGTTTTATGTATTATGCTGTTAGTGTACCTATATAAATAAATAAATAAATAAATAAATATGAGCCATTATTTTTGCGTCGGGATATTAAACATAATAATTTATTTGTATAGAAATATCTTTGAAGCCAGAATCATATATACTCCTTTGATATACGACGACCTTCGTAGCCGAGAGGAGAGCGGGCCGGACATTGGCGTCGCGCCATCTCTGAGGTTCCGGGTTCAATCCCCGATCGGGTCAATATGGGAAACGAACTTTTCTATATTGTCTCGGGTCTGAGTGTTGTGGTGCCGTCGTTTTTTCTGATTTCTGTAACACAAGTGCTTAAGCTACTTACCACAGAATCAGAGCAATGTATGTGATGTTGGCCAGTATGTATATTAATGCTCGCAGCTTTTATATTATAAACCTGCTTCAAGTATCGTTTACTTATGTTTATTATCACTAATTAATCCTTGCCTTGGTAAATTAATGCACTACGACGATGTTTTCAGTTCAAATCTGTGAGGTTGATTGGTATAGGATGAATTTAAGGTTTATGTCTGCCTTCTGTACTTTTAAAATACGGTGCTATAAAGGCTAAATACATTAATGAATTTCGTCATGTTGACGGTGTAGCAATATTACAATAAAATATTATGTCCCTGTTTTAATTTACAATAGCTGGTTTTAATTGCAGAACGCTTGTTTCAGAAATTAATATTGTTGTACGTCACTGACTTATTAAATATAACTTTGGTAATATAATATACTGCGTTAATTACGAATTCTCATCCACGCTTCGTAATGTACTAATAACACAATTTGAGAACAAACTCGTAGATCCTACGGAATATCGATCAATTGTTTCAAACTAACCTATTGATTGCGTACATAATTGGATTCCATTTTGATCCAGCCCACAAGATCCTAACTTGATTAAACAGAAACACCCTTTGTTAGCCGTGTACGTTACGCGGGACCTTAATTTAGTTTGTACTCGCATTGCTGTCAGAATTACCTTGGCTAGCATTCCTTGTGAGACACACTGGTTTAGCGTTTAGGACACTTAAACACAAAAGTTAGGCCGCAAATTTGGAACCGAGTCCCCCTTCGCTCCTCTTCTGAATCATTTCAGGGGGAGATGACGAGGATGCTTAATTAGCGGCGATGCCGCCGATGATGCTGTGGTAGGTCTTCTGTTCCTATAGGATCACCATCAAGGCGATGAGGTCCACAGGGGGGGTTTTAGTGGTTATTCCTGCCCGCATAAGGGTAGGGAGTCCCACACACGTCACCTCCCTCGGTTGACGGTACGGTGCGTCAATGCATTTCCCCCAAAAAAAGGGTGAAGTCAGGGGAAGTCGGCTGCCTCCTCCAGGAAATCTCGCAAAAAATGTACAAACTTGACTAATAACTGACCCAATCGAGCCTTATGGCATATTTTTTAACAACCCGTACCGTGAAATGAATGTTTCATGTAGGTGTGTTTGTGTAGAATGTATGATAAAACAGCCCTGGGCGAGCTGACTTAAAAGTATTTATCTTATTCCCCAAGGCTAGAAGCTGGGTGAAGTGGTGAATCCATGATCTGAATGATCGTGTACCATTGTAGTGGTGCTCCCTACTCGGGGCCAAGCAAGTTATCGGCTTAGTTTTCATTACCAGGGTAGGGTGGCTGCCCTTTTTAGTAAAATTTTATAATATTTCCCGCCCCCATCACTTCACATCATCATCATCACAAATTATGTGGCATTGGTAAAACTGATCACATTTCAAATTGAATCGCTCTGCCTTACCTAAAATGAAGGTATCAAAAAAATCACATTATTTTACCTGCGCTGTAAATAATCTATATATATAAAAGGAGAAACTGACTGACTGACTGACTGACATATCAACGCACAGCCCAAACGGCTAAACGTAGGCACTTGAAATTTGGAAGGGACGTAGCTTAGGTACCGTAGGGGTGCACTAAGAAAGGAATTCCCGAAATTCCCACGGGAACGGGAATTAGCGGGAAAATCCTTTTGTATGAAAAATCTAAACCGCTTAAGTTAGACGCTTGAAATTTGGCATGCAGGTACCTTAGTAAATATAAAGTTTAGTTATGGCTGTATTTTGAGAAATTCCCACGGGAACGGGAGTTAGCGGGAAAAAACTTTTGTATGAAAAAATCTAAACCGCGTAAGTTAGATGATTGAAATTTGACATGCATATACCTTAGTGAATGCAAAGTTAAGTCATGATTGGATTTTCCAAAATTCCCATGGGAACGGGAATAGCGGGAAAAACTTTTGTATGAAAAAATCTAAACCGCGTAAGTTAGATGATTGAAATTTGACATGCATATACCTTAGTGAATGCAAAGTTAAGTCATGATTGGATTTTCCAAAATTCCCATGGGAACGGGAATAGCGGGAAAAACTTTTGTACCGCGAGTTAGAGGCTTGAAATTTTTTAGTATATGGGTATCTTAGCAAATGTACAGCTTCATGGGAATGGGAAACATCTTTTTCATGAAAAAATACTGCACTAGCGCCAGATTCAGAATAATTGTTATGTTGTTTTTTAATGTATTTTCTCAAAAAAAAAAAACTTTTTAAAATTTTTGAATGCAACATTCATTATTATTTACATTCGACACACACCGAGAAAAATACTGAAATGACACAATAACACGCCACGCGGACGAAGTCGCGGGCAAAAGCTAGTCTGAAATAAAACTAAAGAAAAAAAAACCTTTTTAAAAACAAGCTTTTATTATTAAATGAACTAAAAAGTTAAAAATAAAAGCATGTTACATTTAATACAACACAACATACATTGTGATAGGTTGAGGAAAATGTTGTGTTGTATTAAATGTAACATGCTTTTATTTTTAACTTTTTAGTTCATTTAATAATAAAAGCTTGTTTTTAAAAAGGTTTTTTTTTCTTTAATTTTATTTTTATCTTTTTAGTACCTCTATTTTTAATTCGAGATTTACTACGACGTCTTCTCCTGTCTCTTCAATTTCGCCTTCTCTAAACGTCGTTTTCTTTGTGTAGTTGTTTCTGTTTTCTTCATGTTATTCCCACGAGTATAGGACAAATAACGGTCCATCCCCCCAGAGGTCCGTTGTAGAGGGATAAGGGCTACAATACAACAGGGTTCGCCCTGGTACCCTGAGGCGCAACGTTAGCGGCAAGACATGTTTATACACTCTCATACCATTCAGCCCTCGGTACGTGCTCACCTTGACATTGGGTCATCCATCCAATCAATCATATATAATTAATATGGGACGAAAGCAAGAGACTCGTCAAGACGAATCAAACGAGACCAAACTCGATGGGGTTGCGTCGTTTAATTACGGAGTTCCTATGGCCACCTTCCGGCTCCATCATCAGACCCTGGTTACCATATAGTATCAAAGTACTTGTCAAGACGAATCTAATGAGCCCAAACTCGATAGGGTTGCATCATTTAATTACGGAGTTCCTATGGCCACCTTCCAGCTCCATCATCAGATCGGCTCTATGTTACAATAAAATTGCATTGTCATCCGATTTATACATGCATTCTAAATTTCAGCTCAATCGGAAACCGGGAAGTGGATCAAATTTAAGTTGCAAGATTCGATTACAGAACGACAGACAACGGGACAGGTGAAACTAAATAAAAGCTTGTAAAAAAAAGTGATTTCGCATAGTTCTTATTACCCAGTATATTGACAAATTCTTAGTGTGACATTGTTAAAAGTCCCTCGCGTGTCCTTGTACGATTACCGCGCGTTGTACGAATCCATTTATCTTCTCACTGCGGGAATCTTGTCACGTATGTTTGCTAAACTAGACAGTGAAGTTGTCCACACGTTGCGACTGTGACACACGCGCTATAAAGAAATAGACGTAACTAATTTAACTGATTTAGCCGCAACTCTCGGCTCTGATTAGTTACACCCGGCGCTTACAGTTCGATCTAAAGACGCGGTCGGATCAAACAAATGGTCGGGTTGGGGATGAACTTAAACGTTATTTAACACATACAGCGTTACTCGGCTCCGAGAGAGCGAGTACCATCCGAGTCGTCGGCTCATTTTTAACATGGTAGGACGGCTATCAATGTTCTGTATTCCGAGCACTCGGCTTCGGTCGAAGTGTTATAAAATAAAAGTAATTCAAATACTTTTTAATCACATATTTTCGACATTCATGTTTACTTGTATAAAATATTGATAAATTGTGTTATGTTATTTACTAATGCCCGGTTTTCATATTTGAAAAAACGATCCGTTCTAGTTACGGAGAGTAATAAATTATACGAGGCGTAAGCTAAAAACTACCAATGGACGACCCATGACAGATACTCGTAGAAAAACCTATCCGTTTTCTACGAGTATTTCATTCTTATTTTATTTTTGACACATTATGAATCTTAAAGCAAAATAGCGAAATTTGTCAGACAGAATCTAAGCTATTTCAAGTTGGCTAGAGATATATACCCCCGAAATAGCCGGAATGGTAATAGACTAGTTATTGACTTTGTCCCAAGAAGTACACGCATGAGGAAAAATTGTTACTGTATGTGCGTGAAAATTTATAACAAAATTCCTCAAAAAATTAAAGATATGCCAACTTTAAGTAAGTTCAAGAACACATTGCACGCCTGGCTTATTATGCATGGATTTTATTCTCTCCAAGAATTTCTCAATTTTAAAAACTAAATATATAATATAACTGATTTTTTTTATGTACACTACTGTAAGTCATTAATTGTAATTGTATTTTGCATGCTGTTGTTGACGGCTGAATGGGCGGTCTAAATATTATGTACTTTAACTAATGTCATCTCCTGTGTACCCTACTCAAAAGCAAATAAACGAATTCTAATTCTAAACGAATTCTAATTCTAATTAAAATATAGGAACTGGGCATTAGTCTGCCACTCAATTGACTGTTATTTTAAAATGTACAAAACGTACATTTCAAGAACTTTTAAAGTGTAGCACTAAAAAAGTTAATGTATAGAAAATTATTTTCATCGGATAATTAAAATTAAAACTTCATAAATCCCCTAAACTTTTATGTTTCCACAAATATGCAACACAAAATGGACATCACTTCAGCTAGCCCAATTTCCCATTTGCGAGCTTAGGCTAAATTCTCCCAACAATTTTCGCTTCACAATTCTAGGACAAAATTCGAAAACGCTTACTAGCATTTTTGGGCGATGAACTAATTTTTCCTTTGATGTAGAGCTGAGAGGCAAAGAAAGTTGTGTCGGTCCATTTTTGTTCTGCGGGTTAGTTTATACTATATAATCGACATGTTTATTTCGTTTTGATTGCTCGATTATGGCACTTTTTTGCTACAAGAAGCTAAGAGCTCACAAACGTTGCTCTGATTCTGTGATAAGTAGCTGAAGCACTTATATTCTGTAACACATCAGTGAGAAATAATGACGGGACCACAACACCCAGACCCAAACCATTTTAGAAAAAATCGTTTTTGATTGATCCGACCGGAAATAGAACCGGAGACCTCAGAGATGGCGTGACGTCAAAGTCCTAAAGTGATCATAAATAAATTCCTGTCTCATAATTCTTGGTCAAAGAGGTCATCAAAAATGTTTAAGCTAGACAAAGCTACGAGTTAATAAAAATATTTTTGTAAATATTTCCCGAAGAAAATTTTAAAGATATTCCAATTATTAATATTAGTTTTTTCTCCACAGATTTGTTTCGTTTCGGAACCTACAACATCTCCAAAGGAAGTCAAATTTCCTGTCCGTTAAACACCTACCAGTTTGGTAAGTTATTTTGGATTTTATTTAATAAAATTAAACGAATAAGAATAGTTTATATCTTGAAAATCATAAATGTTTCAACAATATGAAATTCGATGATTCACTACAAGCAGATAAAAAACATTGACGTTTTTGGGCTTTCTAAAAGTTGTATTTTGTTTAAAGAATTATATTACATTTGTTAGATATGTATTTTCAAACGAACCTTCGATTCATGTTTTGTTATTATTCCAAGTTTTTCAATGTAAATACGTATTCGTTAACGAGAAATTTGTAAGTAAACATAGTGAAAAAGTTTTAAGTGCAATTTAAGCCGTCTGCAAATAATACTCAACTACAAAAATAATAGAAATTACTTTTTGAACTTGTCGATTTGTTTTTTAAAGCTTATTAAACAAGTGGCTTATGTATTTCATATTTAACGATTCATATTACCACAATAGCCGTTGTTTGCGACTTCGTTCAAGTTATTTTGACATACAAAGTATTTTACATGTTATTCGGAGCTTTAAGGCGGTAGAATACGTACTGAATTTGCACTGACGATTCATAAGTGCTCGTGTAAAGCGTATATGAATAAAGATAGTATCTTTTCTATTCTAGACCCGATTGTGCATCGACAAATCCGCGATTTACGGGGATATTGAGAAGATATAGAACACCAAAACCTTGTCTTATTTATGAAATCGTGTAAATTCTCAAACGTCTTAATAACACCCCCGGGGACTGTAACTTATACAAAAAAGCAATTATTCAGCATTCAAAACTTCAACATCAGAAAAAAATATGTTATTTGAAGACAAAATGTTTAAATAGAATTTTAAAAGTCAACGTGTAACTTACTTTTGAATAAATAGATCTCATAATAATGTAAAAAATATAGGAAGTTTTTAATCATTAAACTCAATTTTTGCTTAAGTGCCAGTCTTGCACCGGAGAAGCGTTATGTCAATTGGCAGAAATATACTTGGCAAAAGGACTTGATTTTGTTTTATAAAAATAAAAAAAAATATGAATTGAATTCGTTGGTTGCCTTTTACACTTACTTAGAGAAATCAGTGCGTCTCGACCCCATTCAAACCTCTTTTGCAATCAAGCCTTCAAGAAGCGTGAGTGCAGGATCTCAGCACTGCATTCATGCCCGCATTTACATTTATGAACATTTTCCACCCTCGACGGGAAAAAATGTGTTAAGCATACCTAAGTTTGAAGCTCTTTTCGACTTTACACGTAGCTTCTAAACTATTTCCATGTATTTCAGATGAGGGTTTGTAATGAAAAGCAAGTTTGCTCTCCACTGGGTAGTCTTTGCATTGCCTTAGAATGTCAAAACTCTCTGAAGAAAAATGTTCAACGCAACACAAGCTGTTCAAATCCCTACAAAGTATAAAACAATGTATACTATTTTACCAAATAAAAAAAAATGTTAGATAAAAATCATCATAATTTTAAAATTATATTTTTTTCAATATAATGATTATATATAATGATTATATTTATTTATTTATATCTATATATTTATATCATGATGTTGTTTATTTACTTTAAAACAAGAGATATCTATTAAGGCTGTCACTGGCCCAGTGATCTTCATTTTACGCCCATTATCATATCACATAGCTTAGATGGATGAAAAAAGCTAATCAGTAGGATAGGTAGGTAGGTAGGTTAGCTAGTTACGATTATGAGAATTTGAAATAGCTTTCGTCATTGGGTCAGACATATTTCATTTTTGGTAGTAGATCCCAGTCCCTGAAATTTTAAATATTTAACGCAATGTGTGCTCGAATTAACATGACCTTACCTACATTACCTATAATTACCTTGGGTTTTTCATTTGTGCTTAATACATTTTTTTTTTCGATAAGTGTAATTATTGTTAACATTTATTAATAAAATAACAACAGCGCAATTAAATTACATAAATTACAACTAAACGTAATTTACAAAAAAAAGAAATAATTAAAAGTAAATAAAAACTACATTATATGTACAAATATACTAAATTCAATAAAATAAAATAAAACAAGCATCAAATACTTACAAAATATACACGTCGTCTAGCTCACCGTCTTGCGGCATTGTAATACTCGTACGTCTCCATAATTTTAATAAATGAGACCTGAAGTCTTAAATTATTCATTTAAATATCACTAATGCTGAATGTGGAGTAAGAATTGCTCCCTTGCCAACTCTTAAATAAACTTAATTCCCAGATAATCCTTTCAAACTCACCTCTCATTGTTATTGCTCCAGAAAATATCGTCTTTATGAAGACAGTAACAAATTTTATTTGTTCCACTCTTTAATTCCCCAAGGGAAAAGGAAAACAGAATATCGGATAAGTAGACCCAAATGATCAAATTTTCAGTATAAAACGCAATGTAATTTAGTTTTTTTTTTCAAATATCTGGTTATTTAGTAATGAGGAATGGGCTCCTTTGTCTTTATAAGATTTAAACTAGTATCTTCGTTAAAATAATTGATTTAGCAATAACTTGTAAAACAATTGTTTTAGAAACATGCCGGGTTGAAACCTGACGAAGCTCGTCACGTAGAAATAAACTCGTATATTATGCAATGATAAATAACTATAAATATCTCTTAGTCTAATCTACAACTTGAAACATTATAACTCTAAGCTGGCAATCATTTGTATATTAAAAAAGTTCTACAAATTAGTTTTCCAGTGGTGTGAAAAAAAATCGAGTAAAGTACTTATTATGCTATCCTGCGAGATGCTTTTTCGCACATTGAAAGCGTAATGCAGTCAAAAAGCGGTAGGCAGCGAAGCCGCAAAGCAGATCCGCTTCTAAAACACGAGATTCTAGGCGTGTATAAGCCTGGAGTCCATTACCTTGATCTCGAGGGGGTGGAGCATGTCAGGTGGCCTGGCATACTCCAGCAGCTGAGAGGGGTCTGCATAGAATCCGTAAGAGATCCTGACTCCCTCACAACTGCGCAGCCCACCGAGGGGGTTTCAGTCCGAGCGAGCCCGACAAACCTCTCATACTCTCTGTTCCTCTGTAAACTAGACTGTGGATATATACCATAGGCAGAATAAAACTTGTCATAGGTACCACATAGGTCGTTTTAAATCAGTTTTAATATTAAAAAGATTAATTATGCAGTGTGGGAATCTTTCTCGTATCACGCGTGCATTTTCTGTTGACCTTAAATATTCAAAGCTCTCTAGTAAAAATTCTAAAAATTCTCTAGTAAATTAAATAATTTTGTAAATTAATCACGCCTATCATTTTGTAACTTTGAAATTTAATATCGTTACGTAAAATTGCCATGAAACTTTGGAGTAGCTGAATATTACAATAAAATCAATTATGAATCAGCTATTTTAATAAAAAAGTGATCAATATAATTTATGCAAATTGAATGCTGTGCTAATTGCGCAGTTATACAATTACACAATACGTCATTATTTATTATTAATTCACAGATATTAATTGTGTTTCGATGAAAGCCTGATTTGTTTTTGATTTCATCGCGTGAAAACGAATTTAAAGTGTTGCGTAAAATTTTACTAATTTTTATTTTATTTATAATTTCGTTTAATTGTAGCTGATCCAACAGCATAAAAAAAAAATTTTTTATTTATTTATTTGCTAGTCACATGGTACATAAGGTGTTACAATTTAGGAAGTACATTGGACACATGACACCCCGTTGGGGCACTGCACTGTCCGATTTCAGAGCATACAAATAAATTAGTATCTCTTCTTCTTCAATTGATTTTTTAATTTGCTTTAATTGTATACTTTTACTTTTTAGTTTAAAATACAAATTATGACAACGCTCTTTAATAAACGTTTTCTAAGGTGTAGTCAGACACAATAGAAAATCAATTAGGTCTGGCTTTTTAAAGGACAATTGGCTTTGTAAGGTATATTGCAATAATTCGTTTTATTTTGTTTATACCACTAGATTCGCCACCAGTATGAAGGTAACAATTGTAATTTCAGCAATGTAATGGTCGTATTTCAGCGCGTGCCCAACATCAGCTAATCGAGCAAAAGTATCATAGCTTCGTTTACTTCTCGAATACGGTACATGAACATTGGGTAACAATTCAGCCACTCCAAACCGTAGATGTGCTAATCCTGTTTACTGATAGGCTTACGCATACTGGCCGTAACATCCGTTTGATATCGAACTACGGTCGCCCAATCTAAATATTTTCAGAGTACGGAAGCAAAGACAGAAACGATAAACGCACTTAAAAAAAATACTTATATAGCTTGCATTGTTAATTGATAAGAGCCGGTCTACAAAACGGCCCGCCATTTAGGATTTTTGGAAAGAAAAACGAAAACCTCTTATGATTAAAAAATATCAGGGCGTCTACTCTTGAAAACGAAATATGTCGGATCCGATGACGTTTAGTATTTTTTATTGCTCATTATCGCAACTAACACACTTCGAATGCGAATAAAGCGTTATCAAAAAACAAAATATTATTTATACAAATCAAAAATCACGTTTTAATTCCCTAACTTTTGATCAATCTTCAAAAACGAAACCTTTCGTTTGTTCGTTTCGTTTTCAAGAGTAGACGCCCAGTTATAACAAAATATCTCAGTGTTACAATACCATTTATTCATACTCCTTACAATAACGACACCATGTATTTTCATTAAAACATTAAATTTGAGATAAAATATTCAAGTATCAGACAATATTATCACGTTTTGACGTGTTAACTTATTTTAAATGTACCATAGAATAGAGACAATAGGTCTAAAGTTTATCTTATAAGTAAAACTACGATTAGTTACTTACTTAGACGTTTTGGCTGAATTATAAAAACCGTGGACACGAGCTAAGTGACATCGCGCGTCATAGTCTGCGTCTAAATGTAGACCTGTTATTTGATTTATTGTAAGTCTTATTAACAAAATGTGGGCTTAGTTGTCTGTAATTTGAATAAATAAATAGATAATTCAATCCACGAAGACGCACCACCAACACATTCAGGACAAACAGGATGTCACTTGTTAATTAGCAAGCTGCCCACGCATACTAAATAAGTTGACAGAACATCAAAATATAACCGAAGTTTGGCAAAAACTCTGCCCGCCTCCTGCCCCTCATACACCGCGGGGGCCTAAGACCAAAATATGAGGTGCGCCTCCGTGGATTGAACTTACTATAGTAGTGACCAAATGATTGTTGATGGAACTAGTGAGTATTTTTGAAAATGAAGACAATGATCCCTAAAAGTTTTATTTAAAATTAAAGTAAAAGTTAAAAACTGCTTGTTGCAAAACTAAATTTCTTTAAGTATTTTCTGTGTTTGAAGGTATACCTTCTGGACTGGTATTATTTTGATTGCGTTTCCCGTGTAATCTGTGATAATGGCTGCTTTTGTTGTCTTAATTCTGTTCGCCTAGGCACGAATTCTGGTCTAGCAGACGATTGTGTGGAACATAATTACCAATACCACTAATTGCAAATACATTTAATTTGCACTGCACTATCTCTGAGGTCCCGGATTCAGTTCCAGGTCGAGTCGTTTTTTGTTTGGGTATTGTGGTGCCGTCACTGTTTTTTATTTCTGTAATACAAGTGCTTTACCTACTCACTATATAATCACAGAAATGTATAGTGTTCTAATATGATATTTTTATTAATAAATACCAACATGAGTCTTAAGTGAAATCCATTTCTACCAATATCGCTTGCCTTGAAACGTGTGCGTCATTGATTTATTGGTCTTCATAAAATCTTTAGAATTCTATAGAGGACCTAATAGCGGTGTTTTTGTTAAATTATATCAATTTTCACCTGAAATTGGCATGCGTGGAATTTGTTGAAGATGTCTAGACGCAATTTAACTTGAAATAAAAAAAAACACTTGTTTACGTTATCCTTTTAAAATTATATAGGTATTAATGTTTGTACTCAGATAAGAAAATAAACGCACTAGTTAAGAGATGCCTTACTTTCACGAGCCCAAGTTTATTCAAAACAACACAAAAGCAAGATGAAATCAAATGGCTTTGCACAAGTAACAAGTTTGAGATACCCGACTTAGCTCTAGTTGCCGGTGTAAACTGAACTGCTATTAAAACTTGGACCGTTGTTTCTTACATTACACGAGTAAATGATACTGCCTTGTGGTTCAGTGGTTAACAATCCAAAATGGCCGTTATCTTTTCTGCTAAGGGGTTTATAAAATTGTCGACGTTTTCTTATCGCAATCTTATGACTATGCGACCCAATGTGTCTTGGCCTCCGATACGAAAACTCACCATTCATCCCGACCTTGGGCGGTTTAGAGCGATTTCCCAGCCTTCAGAACGTCCGTGCACCGGTGCCAAGGACGCCCCTTGACTTTTCTCTACCAGTAGCTTGACCAAAATAGGCATTTTTGATCAATCTACATCCATTCTTTTGACATGACCGCATGGTCATCCAAAATCATGGTCCGATAACATCATTGGAGTTGGTGTGCCATAGTCTCTCCGATGAGAAGATCGACTGGTTATTGGCATCTGCTCAGATATTATTGAAGTAATGCATGTTAAGATATTAATGGTAACTTGTGGTGTAAGGAACTTTTTGAAATTTTAACTGTTCAGAAGTCACTATGTCTGCTCCGATATATCTGACGGCGACTGTACATATATATAAGTTCACTATAGAGCAAATACCTTTTTCATTAGAATACAGTTATCGCAGTTATTGCATTGGTAGGTGCAGTGCATAAACTCGTGCATGTTTAATAAATCTGTAATATAGGTACTTCTTTCAGTACACGGGAGTCGGTTGGATTACCTATATTCTATAAGGATTTTTTTAACGCAAACAAGATACGTTCCTGTTGTACCTACCAATATTATGTTTCCTTTAAAAGTCATCAAATCTATATTTCTAATTTACCTAAATTAAGTTTATTTTAAACTAGCTGTGCCCGCGACTTCGTTCGCGTGGACTACATCCTTTCATGGTCGGTTTTACCCCTTTCTCCCCTAATATTCGAAACAAAAAGTAGTCTATATTTTAACCCAAGTTTCGAGCTATATTTGTGCCAAATTTAATATCTCTAACTTTAAAAATAAACATTTTTCCATAAAAACTTTCAAAGGTGGTATTACCCCCATCCCCCCCTTATTTTCAAATAAAAAGTAGCCTATGTCCGTTCTTGAGATTCAACGTATACCTATTCCAAATTTCATCAAAATCCGTTCAGCCGTTTAGGCGTGAAAGAGTAACAGACGGACAGACAGACAGACAGACAGAGTTACTTTCGCATTTATAATATTAGTATGGATTTAAATTGTACTTAATTATGTCTATAAAACCAATTTCTGTAAATTTTTCTGTCTAATATAGTGTATTTATCTATCTATCTATTTAGTAGGTATGTATTTCTCCCACTAAACGTATGCCTTCACTAAAAATAGTGTAAAGATATTCAAATGGTTTGATTCTAGACTGAATAAAAGTGTCCCTTTGAGTATGAATTGCTATAACTGTAAAAATAACAAGCTCCCAGATGCAGTTTATCACCGTGTAACTCCCGGGTCTTACTATGCAGATCCTGAGCTAATCCTAGCGAGGTCATTTCTGGAGTCTCCAAAGTATCGTTAGAAGTTGCCGCTAATATGACAAAGTTGTCTAAAACTCCACACATCCGAAGTTTAGCAGAGCCAGCTTGCAGACTAAATATTTTACCTGCTCACTCCTTTATAACATTAGACCCTTTAGAATTTGCATTAATTACGCATTAGAATTTAGAATGGCATAATTAAGTGGCGTTTCAGACTTGCGGTTATGTCAACGTACATGCAAGCGTTTAATTAAATCTACTTACCTATACAATAAAAAAATAAAATATATTTTTTCTCTATACTCAAATTCGATATTTACGGATAGTAATGAATTATACGAGGCATAAGCTACAAATGACTGACGGAAGACTGATGACAGCTGTTATGTAATTTAAATGATTGAACGGTTAACGTCGTTTACGGTTGGAGAAAAATGGATAGTCATTTTTGACACATTGCGAATCGTAAAACCATAGATATATTATATTCATAGATGTAACGCTAAAAACCGCAATTGCGACGTAGCCGTCTTATTCACATCTAGCAATGCAGCGCCACCTAGTGTGACTGAAACAAAAACCACTCAAAGCTTGTATTGGAGTCCGCATCTGCAGATAGAAAATCTATGGACTGGACTCCGGAGTTGGAGTCCAGACCATAGACTGCCAATAGAACGTTACCAAATTGAAAATACATTTAATTTCAAATACGACTTATTTAAATGGCCGTATTTTAATCAGTGATGGGCCATAATTGAAAAATCACTTTCTAGTATTTAACAGTATTTATTATATTCGTAACTATTCACTAATCGCTTTATTTATTCACTTTATTTGATTTGTATTTTGTTACAGGAAATGTGAAAACAGAATCTCATTGCAGGGCGAAAATCAATAAAGTAAACTGCAAAGTAATATGAGATTGAGATCCTCTGATCTATGGATGGACTAAACTACATGTCATTTGTTTGCAAAAAGTTTTAATTTTACACAAATCGTTAATTTTGCTGTCATAAAGTGCTTAAAAAAATATATTTTTTATAATAAATTTTGGTAGCACTGTCATTTATTTTTTCGTATACTTATGCAAACATCATAAACGAAATCAAGTATGTTCTGGATTGTCGATATGCTGATACATTTTGGTATTCATAGCATACAGTCGTACAAAAGTTAAATTTTCAACTGCTTTCTTGTAGTCTTCTTCATCCTAGCATGTTAGTACTACTCTGGTGGCAATTATGACGGAAAGCAGGGCTAGCTCCACCGTTGGTTTTGGTTTCCAAAATACAAGTGCTTAAATTGTTTACTTTGGGTTAAGGTCAATGTGATATAGCCTGATATTTATTTATGTATTCATTATTTTTATATCGACAGAAAAAATATCCCTATTTCTTCACAATCCATATGGTTATCACTTACATTTTATCGATATAAAAATCGACATTTGCTACATTACCAAAGAATAAATGGATATTAATACTCATTTTTAAATTGATAAACGTCAAAACGATGTTGAAAAAAAATATTTTGGGGTGGACGGTTACATTGTTGCTGTCATGATGCGGTTTCTATACTTTCCTTATTCTAAGCGTAAAACATTGGAAAGGGGCATTAAAAAACTACACTATAAAGGTTATGTTCAATAATTAATTAGACTTTAGAAGATTATTGTACAGAGGGACAATATTGCCAGCGTACTGGCCACAAGACAGTGAGGTTGACGATGTGTTTTTTTAAGTTTGTACGCGTTTTGTTTATTATATTTCGTATATTTGTAAATAAATACGTTGAAGATTATCTATATAGTGTTTATTTGTACACTAAATTTTCGATTGTAGATAAAAACATATGTATTATACTTTTTAAAAAAGCATGGTATCCACAAATTTTGATAGTGCTTCACGCCGCATTAGCGAACTTTAAATATTTTTAAAGAAACAGAAAAAATCTGTCCAAACTCATTGCTTAATGTAATTTAATAGCACGTAATTAGTTGTAAGTGGGCGCCAAGAGATGGCGCTGTCCCTTTTTACATCGCGCAAGCATTGTGTTCCTGCCAGAACATAATTATAGGTGCTTCATACTTAAATTAAAGGGGTGAGAGCCATCTGCGCTCCCCCGACAGCTCGGTAAAGATGATAAGGCTTCGCAACCATCATCGAAAGTCAGGTAGGAAAAAAAAAAAAAAAACAGTTTTACTATTCAATTTTCCCAGAATAAATAAATCCAGTGGATGGATATTGAACCCGGTGGTTTCATTGGTAGATTTGGAAACTAGTTTTACAAATTCCATGATGATATTCTGATTCAATAAAATAAGATTTTTCGTTTTAATCAATTACTAATACCAACTTAATAATACAACCTTAGAGCTCCAAACCAGTCGTAACAAATCATGTGCGCATCAATAAAACCGGGCCTTTACGATATCATCACGTTTAACTTGACAAATAAATAACATTCTTAAAATGGGACGGCCACTTTATGTTTTATTACTCATGTTTACGTTTTGGAAGTCGTGAAAATAAAATAGTTTCATTTCCCGGGCTGGTGATGGCAATACAGAAGTAAGAAGTTATTGCGCCAACTGTAATTGGTTTTGACGGAACATGATTTTTTTATAACATTATTTTGAGCTTTTCCCGATGAATTCAGTAGGTACAAATCATCAAGATAATTTTAATTAAAAAAAATTGTCTCCATTTCTGTTAAAAGTTCGGAAATATAAACTTCTGAAGAACTTAAAAATACTTAAATATTAAGTATTAAGGTTAATATTTAAGTATTTTTAAGTTCTTCGTTTTTAATAATTATATTGTAAGTTATTTTGTGAGTGTAGTAATGGCTACTTAAATTCTGACTTAACTTTAATTTCAATTCGAAACTTCCACTATTCCTTAAAGATATTTTTTTTTGTAGTCTCATTTGGGATCTTCTTGATAGACGGGCGAAAAACAAATGTATCTACATGGGTCCCCTTTTTACTGTTAATATTTGGAATCCTAATATTTCAAGATTGGAATTAATCGACTGTAACTTACTTATACTTTGTCAAGTTACTCTCGTTCATGTCAGTGTGATGCGCTATCGAGATACTACCCAACTAACACTAAGTATTTAACATAAGGGACAGAAGAGATCTTTAAAAAAGCTAAACAGATTCCAAGGTCATCAATAAGCGCTATATCACATAGAAGTTATAGCAAGCTGGATCCCTGGAATAAACACTGTTCTATTGGTACATAAATTCCACTACGGTGGAGTCTTACAAAGAATAAAAGATACAGAGTCGAGCAATGGAAATAAACAATATTGCTCATTGAGGTTTGAGGCGCTGTAAGAGTGATATTTTTGTGACTAGTGACTCCTTAAGAGGCTTAAAGCTTAATGCTGCTTACTAACTTACTAACACTATGAGTGCTTCAAAAAGAGCAAATATGATTATGAAGTACATCGCTCTTTCAAAGGGAAAACTATCAAAGCATTGCAGTCACCCAAAAACCTTATTTTAAGCGAGTAAAAATTTGCAGAATAAAATTTGGGCCTCTGGACTCCACGCACCCAATCTTCACCCCAAGAGCTAAAGCGGTACACGCCGCCATTATATTTGGCGCGTTTCACCCGCTCGTCTACATCGGCTCCAACTAAGTCGCGACTTTAGACAGGTGAACCCCTCATCCCGCCACATCATTCCCGAATTTAATCCCGTCTGCCTTAAATTACGGCCTTATTTAACTATGTGTAGCAAGAGCGATGGAAGATCGCGATTAAGGGATTCTGCGAAAACAAGATATCTGAACAGTGTTATGACTTTAGTCTTCAGCGCGTGTTTATGTAAACCAGTCCATTGAAAGGTACATTAATGTACTTTGGTTTAATATGCATTTCGTTCAAATACATACATTTGTTTTTAACGTATGAAAGAAGTCAAGAGTAAAGATGAATCCAGTTTTTCGGATCGGATCCCTGTCCCTCCTCTATCATTACGTGAATCAGGGCAAAAATTATGTTTTTGATTTATCTGGTAAAATATTGGTGTATTATCCTGGCTTGTATGGAAAAGCAATCGATTCCGTCAGTCACGCAATTTGGTGATAAATGTTGCAGTTAAATAAAATTTTTCGCCTTAATGCAAATGGCATCGTCAGTTTATAAACGTAATAGTATTTTTAAATTTATAAATTTGTCAGTTACTATTTTTCATCGTTTGCTTACACGTTTTCTACTTTTCAATTTTTATTTTAGTATTTGGGCAAACGCAATTAATTATTTGTGTTAGTTAAATAACAGTAAGAAATTGCATTGCGTTCTTACAATTGAATTAAAAAAAGTAATAAAAACTGGGAATATAAAATATTCATTTTGATAAACACAAAAAGGCCTAGATTTTTTCAAGATTCTTTTCAAGGCGCTTTTTTTAAAAAGCTTCTTCGCTCTTTATAAATATTTAAAACCAAAAAGGGTTTATGTACAATGATACAACACAACTTTTTAAACACTATCATATTTTTAATATAAAAACTGCTGCAAAAAATATTATTTATTAATTTTTGCTTTTAAAACTCAATGCAAAAAATTACGCTAAAAATTGGTTTGGGAAAATTGGTTTTGTGTAAAAACTTAACCTATTTTTTTTAAATGGTCTCTAATAAGGATACTTTACGACCAATAAAGATTTGGATAGCGATAAAAACATTTTGTATTCTTCAAACGGACGTACCTATCTTAAACGGGAAGGTTTGTGTGTATGCATGGATGATTGTCACTATTTGAAGCATTAACAAATGGATTCAGGTAAAATTTAGTAAGTACATAAAAAAGATCGTCAAGAAGAGACTAGTTCGTTATGATATAGGAAATTCAAAACATATATGGTATACTTTTATACCAAAATAACGCTTACAAAGCTGCAGGCAACACCTATTTTTGTAAAGTTTTCTACTTACAGAAACTTAACGCGCTGAAATTCGGTTAGCTCGAAAATTACCGCAAAATGAATTGAATAATCCCCATTTACAAATACCGTTGCGACTCTGGATAATGTTGATCATTTGTTATTTTGATAAAGGTGATAACGACATGTAATTGATGTCGAACGAATAAATGGCAATGGATATTTTGAACAGGGTGTTTTATTGGAATGTTGAATTGATCTGAAAGTGGTGCTTAATGGCGGTACAGAGTAATTTAGTGAAGTAGATACGTATTGCGGTTTCAGTAGGCAGTTTCAAATTGTCGATACTTACTGTTACATGATCGCTTTTCAATACTATCGCTTGCGTAGTTGTGAAATGTTTTAGTGTATTTTAAGTTCTACACATTACACTTTTATTACGTTTAAAACAAAAAAAAAATCCGAGACTAACAGTTTTGTTCTAAAGTTTACTTTAATTTGTTTATATTTTTAAAGAAATAGAAAAAACATGTCCTCTGCAAGACCATCTCGTACCGTAGCTTGGAATCAGACAATGACCGATATTTTTTTTAATCTATTGTACATTTTAATTTAAATGGTATTTTGAAACAAGGACGTTTTTATCATCCATTTACTGTATTTCGGTTAATACAAAAACATTTTCAGATCAACTATCGATAATAAACTATTCATAGTTCAACAACACTAGTGAATGTAAAACGTGGAGATAAAACGGTACAAAAATATGCGGTGTCAAGCGCTCTAAGTAATCTCGTTTACATTGGACGCGAACACTCACGAACTGAATACTTTTATCCGATTTGCCGAAACTGTACAAAACATTTTCAGAAACATATGTAGTTCAAACAAAAGTATACAGTTAACAAAAGTATTAATATAAAGGACATGATTATTTGCTCGCTCGCACACCATATTTTTAAGTTTTCTAGCCCAAAATATTGTAAGGATTAGGATAACTACTGAGTTTCTTGCCGGGTTCTTCTCGGTAGGATTAGGTTCCGAAAGGTCTGTAGCTTCAATTTTGTTTTATATTCATTCTGACGATGCATAAGTGTTACTTGTAACCAACATGAATAAATAATTTGATAATGATTATACCCAATATATTTTGAGGCTCGCATGTAAAACCTATATTTTGGGTTTTCCGAATACAGTCAATGAGAGGACATATTTTTAATTTGAAATGTCTGTTCTATTTAGCTAGTTATGGTAGATTTCAATTGTTTTATAGCCGCATCACGCCGCAATAGTGAACTCCAAATATTTTAAAGAAACAGGATAATATAATTTCGTCTTACAGTGGAAATAGTTTAAAGCCTCCGTAGTTTAAAACTCATCCGGCAGAGGGCACCAACCGCAGGCTTAGAAATTGTCATACCGGATAAATCCATCACCTGCGTCATCTGGCGTTTAGCTCAGTTGTGAGAGCAGCACGCATGATATGTGGAGGTAATGAGTTCGAATCCCGCATTGTTGTGGTAGATTTTATTTAAGGGAAGAAATCCTGACCAACGGAAACCGCTAAACAATTTATTGTTGCTGTTGAATTTGGCCTTAGTTGCAGGCTTTTGCTAAAAACATAGTGTTTGAAGCAACAAACTGCGAACCTTTTGATGCTTATTAATTAAGCTGTCTGATAAAATAAAACAAACAACGAATAATGTCAATGGAATCACTTTTCTACTACGGCTGTACCATAAAAAGTCCATCAGTTACCAAAAATCCTGAGGTGCACTATTGACTGGTCCACTCGCAAATAACTCTGACCTACATAGGGCAGGTTGAATGCTTGCAGGGCAGGTCGAAGCGAGGAAATGTGCCGGCTATCCACAAAACCGGCCATGTGCGAGATTTCAATTGTTTTATAGCCGCATCACGCCGCAATAGTGAACTCCAAATATTTTAAAGAAACAGGATAATGTAATTTCCTCTTGCAGTGGAAATAGTTCAAAACCTCCGTAGTTTAAAACTCATCCGGCAGAGGGCACCAACCGCGGGCTTAGAAATGGTCATACCGGATAAATCCATCACCTACGTCATCTGGCGTTTAGCTCAGTTGTGAGAGCAGCACGCATGATATGTGGAGGTAATGAGTTCGAATCCCGCATTGTTGTGGTAGATTTTATTTAAGGGAAGAAATCCTGACCAACGGAAACCGCTAAACAATTTATTGTTGCTGTTGAATTTGGCCTTAGTTGCTGGCTTTTGCTAAAAACATAGTGTTTGAAGCAACAAACTGCGAACCTTTTGATGCTTATTAATTAAGCTGTCTGATAAAATAAAACAAACAACGAATAATGTCAATGGAATCACTTTTCTACTACGGCTGTACCATAAAAGGTCCATCAGTTACCAAAAATCCTGAGGTGCACTATTGACTGGTCCACTCGCAAATAACTCTGACCTACATAGGGCAGGTTGAATACTTGCAGGGCAGGTCGAAGCGAGGAAATGTACCGGCTATCCACAAAACCGGCCATGTGCGAGTCGGATTCACACGCTAAGGGTTCCGTAATTGCATTTGTAGTTTGAGAGTTCGCCTTAAATATATATTTCAGTTTGGTTCAAGTACTTTTGTTTTAGCGACAATAGAAATACCTCATCTCTGGTCAACGGATGGACGGCATATACACCAATCAAGCTACACTATCACTTCTGTGTTGTTGTGTTCCTGCGTGTGAGTAAGGTTTTCAGAGCTCTTAGGGGATGCTACATAAGTAGCAGGTGTCAAGACTTTAAGTTAAGGGCAACAAGTCCAATAACAGATTTATTATCCTGTACTTGTCGCCCTTAAGCTAGGACCTCATTACCACTTAACATCAGGTGGGGTGTGGTCAATCTTGAAGTGTAATATAAAAAACAAGCGTGCGCGGGACCTGTGTTCCAGACCCTATGCGGATAAAATGCCCCAGCTATTCCGAAAACGGTTGGCGGCGGTGAACAGCGCTCATATGTTAGCGTGGTGTTGGTGTCAGCTGATTTTCCTGCAGCTGTGTTAAGAGCTGGCTGATTTACGGTGTGCTATTTTTACCGACTTCAAAAAAGAGTGTGTTGTATGTATGTTTTATCTTCTCCTATATTATCAATAAATACATTACTTATAAAGTGATATAATACTTGGATACGGGTTTTGATTGGATCTTTTTCAATAGTTCGTTTTTGGAATAGAGTTTATCTCTGCTACTTTTATGTTTTGCAGTAACAAAATTTTTATCAATCAAATATGAAAATTATTCTTATAACATAACAATAGCTTAAGATTAGGACAATAGTTGTGAACTTAAAAAAAATAATAAACAAAGCATTATAAATTGACACAAGAGAGACCTTTGTCATTGTAGATGGATACAATATCTTTTAAAAGAAAATGATAATCAAATTGAAGATACCTATCCGTCTTCAAAGATTTACTATTAACTTATTGACCCATAATTCTTAATTTACTTCGATCTAAAACTTCCAAAAACACGTACATTAATATCAATACAGCCATCACTCAAAACATTCCTATCTCTAAGCGAAAACCAAACCCGTCAGACACTTTAAAAATCCGCTCAACCCCTCGTAATAATAAACAGCGTAACTTCGCAAGCCACTTCGAAACTAAACTATCTCCGTAGTTTTAATAACGCCAGTTCACCGTCTTACTAACTACTAACTTGGGGAGTAGCCAATAAATCAATGGTAAGGGCCAAGTTTGATAAACAGATGTTGCTAGTGGACCCAGGAGTGCTGTCTTGGTGCCGGTCTGTAGGCAGCAGATTTATCTACGACCAATCTATCATTCGGTTTTTGTACGTGCTTGGGAACTCCGGCATTTTCGTGGTTAGGTCTTACGTTGTCTTGTTTACAGAGAAATTATGTGTTGATTTGATTCTTTTATGCGCTTACAGGTAACCTAACATACATTTATCTTTATTAACAGCGGTCGTCCATGACTTGGTACACGTAAAAGACGACGTGTTTATTTTGTAAGTTTTTGTGCCTGTGTCATTTTATTTTTATATTTGTACATTAATGTAGTTTTTATTTAGTTTTGGTTAATACTTTTTTCGTTTGTAAATTAATAGTAGGTAATCACGATAGTTGTATTTATGTTTGTTTTAACAATTCATTTCCCTTGCTTAGTTACAAAACGCGTGGTTGAAATGTTAACAATGACCTTTCGAAAGCAAATTCAGGCATCTTTTCAAGCGTTTTGTCGAATACACCTTTTCTGCTTTCGATACAAAAGGCGGGGATTGTACGAGCACTTACGCGACCCAGGGTTGGTGTTGATAATGACGGTTTAACTCATAAATAACATAGAAATTTGAACCTTTTAACCTTTAAATAAAGTATTGGACACTTATGTCATCTAATACTGTACCATTTTGAGGAATCTGTCAAGGCTGGTGGACATAAAAGCGAAGTCGATCCGTTTACTGATTTTTACAACGACGGTACACCAACAGCCAGACCCAAGGCAATATTTAAAAAGTTCGTTTTCTGTATTGGCAAAATCGGGAAAATAACCCGGAACCTCAGATATATCACTAGGTCACTCGTCTCTCAGTGGCAAAGTCTATTAAATTATTTTGTACTTTAAAATTATTATCTACCTACAAAATTTCAGGACACACAATTTACACCCATTTGTACAGAAAAAAGAGAAAGAGAAGAATTTCCTATTATAAACTTCTCAATCATTAATTTGTCTTGATAAAATCAACCCCTGAAATCCAGTCGCTTTTAATTTAATAAAATCCCGAAAGGAGGTTCAACTCGAAAAGACACGGGAAATAAGTTCTGGATGAAATAGCAAACATGAAAGTTTACCTTTGAAACTTAAAGTTCATAACGGCGCTGAATTTCGAGTTTGCTCGTGTAAAGTATAAACTAAGGTACATGTGACAAAATGACAAACTAAGAGGCTAAATACGAGTAAGGCTGACGTCATTTTCTTTGAAACTTTGGATGAAACTCTGGAAATTCTTTCCTCTTATATTTTGGCGTTTTGAAAGAAGATTTCAAAAACTTTTAACTGACTTTAAAAATAAAAGATTCTTTAATATTTTTTTATGTGTGTTCGCTGATAACATCCTCGTTTACGAACCGAATATTTCAACGATGGAAGCATGATCTGATGATGACAAGGGAAATTAACGGTAAAATTGGTTGTTTTTTGCTAAAAAATAGTTATTTAAATGACATTTTTACATAGCGCATGTATGTACAATTGATAGCAAGTAAAGAAAGAGATATAGCCAAATGTTACATCCTAAGAAAACCAGACACAATAGTGCGAGTGCGCACATGACATATACTGAGAGTTACATCTTCTTTGTTTTTTATTTTAAAATTGTCTATCGTTTTGCTATTTCTAGAAGAAATAAATTAAAAAAATATAATGAATTTTATAGTGTTTCACGCCACACTGGCGACTTAAAATTTTAAACAGTTAAGCGGTAGGTAAAATTGTGGGTTTGAACCAAACACCGCAAGGGGAGATGAAATTTTTCTGTTTCTTTAAAATACCCAAAAAATCGAGATCATAAATAGTCGAACTGATGTTTGACTATTTTTGAGTCATTAAAAGATATTACTAAGTCAACTTTTTTCTAATCACCGAATTTACAGTAATTACGTTTTTGTAATCCCTTTTTACGTTCTCAGCAGATTACCAAAAAATTTCACCGAGAAAAGGCTAATTTCAAACGTGTATCCGGAAAAAAATCCTGCTCAAACGCACCGCGTTACATAAGACTAATCGCCAAAGAGGCAATGTGTCGCGACAACCCTAGGGTACACTTATGTGACCCTTTCACCCCGCCATTCTATCCCAACCAATTACATTTCTCACGTAGCGTATTGCAAAAGTACTTTTTACGTCCGAAGATTAAGACGTTTTTACACTTTCTGCTTCAGTTAACGACTCCGAGGGAAGTGTGCCTTTTGAGAAGCCTTGTTAGTGCAGTCAGTTATAAATGAAGGACTGCCCTAACATTTTTTTTGGGTCGCCAAAGCGTAGATTGTGGAAATGTAACGATGTTATCGACGTACCACTGTTTGAGTTATTTGTGGATGGGTAAACTAGGATATACCCAACTAAAATAGAAATATATTGACGTATTTAGGATCTTTTAGAGCTAATGTGTCAATATCATGGCAACACAAATTGGAATTTTCAAAAAGTGTCAAAACTTGTAAAATCTGAATGCGGAGTATTTGAAGTATTATGACTCGTTTAGTATGTTATAACGCATAGTATGGCTATCTGGATTGGCCAGTAGTATTTCTAAGACTCTTCTGGCTTTGAAAATTGCAAAAACTACCCACTGAAATGCCACCGTAGCTCTTTATGATATACCTGAAAATTGGTCGAATGGATAAATATTAAATATTTGACAACATATATCATATCCTGTGGTAAGTAGTTAAATTCACTTGTGTTACAAAAATTTGAAACAATAACAGTACTACAACACCCATTTTTAACAAATGATTATTGATCCCAATTTGAATTATGATTCCACAAAAGAAAATTTCTTAACTGCAACTTTTTTCGAGGAGTTATGCCAAGATAGAAAGTATTAAAATATCATTAAAATCAATTCAGTGTGTACATTTTTGGAAAATCTTCGCTTTCATAATGTTAGTAACACATTAGTGTAACATGTAAATCTAAACTAAATATCTTTATACCCAACATTGCATCCAACAAACCATACTCAGCACAAAAATCAACAGAACTAAACAAAATAAAAACCAAAAGTCGAATAAATCGCATTCAATAGGCGAGGCTCCAGTAAACAAATAGCGTAGTTAATCTCTGGTTTAATGTATCGTTACGAACGGCAAAATAGGTTCCCGTAACAAATGGTACGGAAAAGGGTTTTGGTTACCTTCTGATAGTAACAAATAACAGACAAATGGAGTCCTCTAATCGATCGGTCTTGAACGCGTTGAATTATGCCGATAGACGATTATTCCGATCCATCTTGATCTAACGAGATATCGGTATAGTTTCTGTGAAACGGTATTTCAGCTTTTGTTCGGTTCCGAAATTCAAATTACAGTTACTTTAATTTGTGTATAGTGTATCACACCACACTGCAAATTTAATGTTTTAAATCCTTTATTAGCCACATAGGGTAAACGCGCTTCTGATAATTAAAAAATCGGTCAAGTATGAGTCGGACTTGCGCATTAATGGTTCCGTAGCAATGATTAGGTAAACAACAGTAAGTACACAAATTACATTGAACATTTCAAGTGTTCAAAGTAATTTGTGTTGAACTTACCTTCTCCCCTACTTCTTCTCTACTTACTCTTCATCCTCATGACTCATTCGCGCGTCCAGAAACAATTCTCTAATTTTTCTGGAATTTCGGGAGTAGGTATAGCTGTTAATGATAAATTGTATAGGGTAAGAGAGGTAGCACTTAGCAATTTATCGCTTGAACTGGAGCAGCCCGACGGGTAAAATACCTCAACCTTATGGAAGACTGCAGCCAAAAACAAATAACTTCGATGTTGTTGTGTTCCCCCGTGTAAGGTTTCCAGAGCTCCTTGGAAGTGCTACATTAGTAGCAGAAGTTGATGCCTTCAAAGTAAGGGCGACAAGTCCAGTAACAGCTTTATTATGCTGTACTTGTCGCTCTAAGCTAGGACCTCATTACCACTTAAAATGGGATATGGCTAATCTTGAAGTTCAATATAAAAAAAAGGCTATGCAAATTGTTTTCGTCGTATCATCCTAGCTTTCGAGCTGTTGGATTTCTAACCACGTAGCTTATAAAATGCCTCAGTTTTAGTTGTGGAAGCTCGTAGCACGCTACGATCCTCGTAGCTACAAACCTGTAGCAAGTACGTAACGCTAACTTATTCTTATTGAAATCGCAGTGGAAAATATCGAATCAGCTGAACGACGATTTTCGATTCGGTGCCTCGGATCCCGCTGCTTAAATTTGCATACGAAATTTCTCGATACCAGAAAGCTACTTCGAATCGCAACCGCACGTAATTTGCAAGTAAGTCACAGAATTATCATATAATTTTATTTCAGTTTTCATAGGCGCAGCGTAGTTATTTCAATTCCATTTGCGAATTCGATTATGTAATGTATTACTCTACGCGATTTTATGATGACGTAGATTGAATGACATAAAGCATTGAAATTTCGAGAAGTATTCTTAGATTTTATAAGATGAAACTAATAATACTCTTAAGATAATCGTCTAATCACTTTAATCTCCTCTCAAACTAAGTTAGCGAGAATAAGTGTCATCAAACTTGAGCTGTATAATTAGGTCGTAAGAATTTAAGACTTAGTATAAGTTTAATACTGGTAGGTACTGTAATTTTATACCGATATCGAAAAAGGCTCAAATCTAATGATACAATCGTTTTCGTTTTGTATTATATTTAACGATTCAAATATGTTACCGAATTGACCGAATTACCGAAATACAGAAATATTTTATATTTCAGTTTTCAGCCATAACTAAAATAGTTGCACCTATTAAATAAAAATCCAGCTATTTTTTTATTATCGTGTATAGGTTTGTGCAAAAACGAGCTTATAGCGGTTGGTTTTAATAAAAGTGATGAAACAGAAATTTTCATATAGTTCCATAGTCATTGGCAACTCATATAAATAACGCAAAATATTAATACCAGCTATAACCGTTTCTTATCATGACGTCTGTATAACTTTATAGGCAATAGGTGTCGCAACATGATCGTAAACTAGGTTAGAGATAACCTTAGGCCATATATCTAGAGATATTGTAAGTTCTGTACCGTTGGAACTTACATGTATGGTATGCATCATCACAATAAACAACTTATTACCTTGTCATATTCAGTTAACTGAGTAGCTGCCTACATATTTAATTTTGCTGGTTTAATATAAGACAAGGTTCTGAGGTGTTAAAGAAAATAATGCTGATTAGACAAGACAACAGATATTGATATGGTCATAGAGGCGATGCAAGAGATTTGTATTGAACAAATCTCTTGCACTTGCCATATTTAATTAGAAAAAATAAGCATAATTTAAAAATACTTAAAGTACACATTACCATAACTAAAAATTATCTTTCACTAGAAATATAAGGAACATTATAAATTTAGCAAAAAAATAATGTTTTTTTACTCTTTTCCTTTCCAAAATGGCTTTCAGATCCAATATTTTGACACACCCAACAATCACTCGGCCGCAACAATCGAACCCCAATTTATAAGGTGTTCCATTCCACTCGGCTTAGAAGCCACAAAATTATGTCGGCTTCCAGCTTGACCTAGTTAGCTGCCCCCTAGAAGGAACGGACCCTTAAATCACTTTTGGCTGCGAAATACCACTTGCACTCGTATGTTTTGTATCAAATTACAACCTTATTTTTTACGGCTTCTGTGGTCTCAAATCTTAAAAATAAATTATATTTTATAACTCAGGAGCTCACCTATCCAAATCAAATATTTAAGCTTTGTTCTGACTATTTAGTAGATGGTTTATGTGAAGTTTACAAAAACGGTCGAGCGGTTCTTCGTTTATCACATTTATATTTACGTACGAAGCCGCGGCGGGCTGATAGTAAGAAAGAGAGGCAGGGCAAAGCGATTTATCGCTCGAACTGGAGCAGCCTGACTGGTGAAATACCTCCACCTCACAGAAGACCGCAGCCAAATAACAATCACTTCTGCGTTGTTGTGTTCCTGCGTGCGAGTATGCTTTCCAGAGCTTCTGGGGGGTGCTACATTAGTAGCAGGGGTCAAGCCTTCAAGGTAAGGGCGACTAGTCCAGTAATAGATTCATTATGCAGTGCTTGTCACCCTTAAGCTAGGAGCTCATTACCAGTTAACATCAGATGGGATGAGGTCAATCTTAAAGTGCAATATAAAAAAAAAATACATATCAGACAACATCATCAACATTGATCTGATCCATAAATTAAGTATATAACTTAAAGATATTTCAAAAATTGTTTCAACTCTATAGGGGACCCAAAACTCTCAATTACCATTCAGCGAGGTAATGCAGGCAGCTTTTTAGGTACCTGACCACGGGGATCATTTTGTTTAATTAATGTATTTACTTTTCCGTGATATTTTTATTATTATTTAATTTATTAGGTAATAAATAATACATGAGCAATTTTAATTTTAGTAAAAAAAATCACTCACTTTAATAAATATTAATTACTCGTTTTATGGATGCAGATTTACGAGTAATAGTGGTAACGCAATATCATCAAATACTTTTATAAACACCGAGACCTAATGAAATTACAAATAATAGAAAGAAAGAAAGAAAGAAAAATGTATTTATTGACGATCACACAATTACTGAACACACACAATATTAGACAGTCTACATTAAACATAAGGTACCGTGTGAGGCCAACTTGGGTTCCACCTCAGCAAATGCTGCTACGGTATATATAACACCGCAGCAGCGCTGGTATTCTGGTGGAAACCAAATGCCCGGGAAAATAGCAATAGCCCTGGCTCCTGCTAGTTCCCCACGCATAAGAGTGGCGTTAGAATGTTAACAATTATTATTATACAATACATGCAATGAAGAAAGCATTAACAATATTGATGACAAACTAGTATATCTCTAAATATTTTAACTTTTTTCTATGTTTTAATCAAGTTCAATATTAGCACAAATAAAACGTTAAATATCACATGAACTCCGAATAGCGAATAGGTATGACTGGGTAGTTTAACTAGGATACTTTTAAATACTTGGCAAAATTAGATTCTCTAATTGATTTTACATTAATACTCTGACTATGAAACGAATCCATTTTACTTATTGATAATAGTTTTGGCGCAATTTGAAAGAAAGAGCACAAAAAAACATTCATCATCAAACTCTTTTTTTTAACCGATTTCAAATAAGGTTACTCAGTTTTACTTTTGTTATCACTATTTCTACCAAATCTCATCTAAATCTAGTCAAGATTTATTGCTCTATCTATATCTAGTGAAAGAATATTAAACAAACATCCATGCATTCTTTGAAACTTGAAGTTTATAAAATGAGTAGGACCATACTGAAATTCAGAAATGTTGAAATATGACAAGTAAACAACCAGCGATAAACCGTGGTCATTTTTAAGTGGACACACTCAAGATTTTACAACCATCGCAGCCATACCTCATAAATAGGGGAAGCAGGGGACAACAGAAATATAAAACACCAGACTACTCTAATAGGGCTATAAACGCCGCTTTTTATAGTCCACTTTAGTAGGTATAACCCTATTATCCCGTGGAAAAGTTGGGAACCTTTCTCACGGATCTACTAATTAAGTACTCATTTCTTTTCATAGATTAGATTATTATTAGGTAGTTCGTTTTCTCCAACATAATCAGCAATAACAAAATTAAAAAAAAAATATTTTCTTTCTGATTTGTACAAATGGAACGGATTTTCATATTATGTGCAAAATATACCCAGCATAAGGCCAGTTACACGCTACCACTTTGCGAAGCGAATTGTAGTTTTTGATAGACATGCATCAATAAAGGAATGAATAAAAATTATATGTTTTTAGGGTATTTGGAACGAATGAATTAAAAAACGACAACTGTTTAAAAAATATGTTCATGCTTTAGGATGCTATATTTGCCAAACAGGACATGAGTGAGTAAATTTTCATCAGAAAAAATCACATAGGTTGCAAGTTAGTTATTCTTAAACATTCGGTTGACATTTGCATAGGCCCATCTAGTTTTAAATTTAACGAAGCTTGCTTTTTTGGATAAGCAATGCACAATATTACACATTTCTGTCTAAATATACCAATTTTATTAGATAAGGACCAAAACCGACATAATTGAAGAGATCCGCATTTTTTTTTAATGTAAAGCTAGTTTTTATTTTTTGATTTCAAATAATTGCTAAGATGGATTAAGAGTATAAAAACAACCAACTGAAAACATGAGTATCGGGCTGAGTGGACCACTCCTCAAAAGATATATTTTTATTCTCATCAATTATATTAATAAAATCCTCTGGCTTGTAACATATAACATTAAATTAATAAAACCGTTTAAAAAAAGACATCAGCAAGATACGCGGTAGTTTCCATCTAAAAGAAGGCTGAATTAAAAATTTTTTTTGGATGAACACATATTCGTAAAGTTGACGATAATAAAAATGAAAGTATCGAAAGGAATAACAAAAAAACCGGCCAAGTGCGAGTCGGACTCGCGCACCGAGGGTTTCGTACAAACCTGCAAGGTTTACAAAGTTCGTTCATTACGACAATCGAGTCATAACTATGGTATTTTTATTGCAAAATGAAATTCATAACATTACAATGGGGAAAGATAGAGGAGCATATATATTTTGTAATGTAACTAAAAATTTAAGGTTTTCGGAATTTTTCCTTTATGTGTTCTATAAAACGTTGCTTCATGCCAAATTTCAAGATTCTAGGTCGACTGGAAGTACCCTTTAGGTTTTGATTCCCTTGCGAGTACTTGCGAGTTTCAAAATATGCAGCTTAAATTGCTGTTTCTTTTGATTGCGTTGACATAGAAGTTTGATTTTGTTACAGCTTAAAGGTATTATAGACCTGAGTATTTGGTATGAATTTCAATTTAATACCTCTACGCGTTTATGAGGAAATGGGTAGTAAGTTTAAAATTATTAAAAAAAAATATTTTATGTGATGTAACTAAAAATGTATGGTTTTCGTAATTTTACCTTTATCTATGCTATAAGACGTTGCTTCGTACCAAATTTCAAGATTCTGAGTTTACGGGAAGCACCCTGTAGGTTTTGATTCCCTTGCAAGTGTCGAAAATTTGCGGCATAAACGGCTGTATCTTTTGATTGCGTTGGCTTAGAAGTTTGATTTTTTCACAGCTTCAAGGGACAGTAGACCTGAGTAATTGATATAAATTTTAGCTTCATACCTCCACGTGTTCCTGAGAAAAAGGGTCTTGACAGACGGACGGACAGACGGACAACAAAGTGATCCTATAAGGGTTCCGTTTTTTCTTTTTGAGGTACGGAACCCTAAAAATTATAAAAAACTATGAAAATAAAACTTTTGCTCCAAATGCGCTATGTGCTTCGAAATAATTTTGCCTCATACAAGCAAGTAATCTTTTTTTATATATTGCACTTCAAGATTGATCTCATCCCACCTGATGTTTGGAAACCTTACTCACACGCAGGAACACAACAACACTGAAGTGAATGTTATTTAGCTGCGATCTTTTGTAAGGTGGAGGTATTTCACCAGTCGGGCTGCTCCAGTTCAAGCGATAAATCGCTATGCCCTACCCCTCTTAAAATCAAAGCGGAATCCAAGCTAAACTCCGCCCCGCTTCAATAAATAAAATAAATAAATATTAGACAGAATCACATACATTGCTCTGATTCTACGGTAAGAAGCTTATGCACATCTGTTACAGAAATCAGAAACAACGACGGTACCACAACACCCAAACCCGAGATATTACAGAAAAGTTCGTTTCCCATATTGACCCGACCGGGGATCGAGCCCGGGACCTCAGAGATGGCGCGTCACCAAAGTCTGGGCCGATTGCCTCTTGGCTATGTACGTCGTCAAATAAAAATTAAATAAAAATACCCAGCTCTGTTTCGCTATACCCAGCTCCGTCTCAGTGTAAACGCCACCTAAATCGCAACACAGTTGTCATGGCGTAGCTGATTGCACGTTATGTGTGTTAAATCGTCCCGAGTCAAACGATGCGGGTCTATTCACATCCGCTATTACGCTGACTGATGCATTGTTGCCATTGATGCCTTTGTTGCCATTGTTTACTCATTTTTTTTTCTTAAACAATAAAAACATCCTACCAATATTATAAAGCGGAAATTTGTATCGATGAAAAAGTAACAAAATTTATTTGGAAACCATTCTGTAGATGTGTAGATGAGGTACTGGATTAACATATTGGGGACGTGTCATCTCGAAATAGCGCGTACAGTAAAAAGCTTTAAAAAAAATGAAAACTTAGGACAGGTTTAGGAGTTTGAAGATCCATTTTCGTTCAAAAAGTTCAATAGAAATAGGGATATCTAAACCATATACAAAACATGAGGACCTTCTAATGAAAAAATGAGAACTTAGGACAGCATGTGGAGCCGTGCTTAATAAGGTAGAAAGGTTCTGCTAGATTGGTAACCATGTCATGGAATATGCAGAATAGGATGGCATCCCACTTAATAAGCAGACGACAATGTCCCGGTGGTAGAAGTCATAGATATAAGTGATCATAAGTTGAGAATTGTAGAAGCCTCAGAGGGGTCTTATGTTAAAACATCTAAGTTCTTCGGCTTATGATGATGCCGGCTGGTCACTGGGTCAGCGAACTATAATTGATTTTTTAAATTTAGAACTTTATTTTAAAAGACGGCCCTATCGATACTGTTGATATGTCATCAACTATCGACTGATTCTGAGTCGTTAATTTATAGATAATCGACAATCAATCGGCAATACTAATGGTCACAGGTATCATCCCGCTCATCGAATAAACTGGACTTGCCGCACCTTGCAGCCCAGTGAATAATATATAAAAATGACGTACATATATGATAGGGGTTTAAACCCTTTGCCGACCTGACACGAAACTGCTAAGTGACTTCTGACTAGGCTTAATAACTTTGTTAGTACTTTCTCAAGCGTGGAAATTCTTTTGATATCCGCGAGCTTGGTCAAATTTTACTTAATAAATACCCAAATACTGATAACAAATACCCGAATATGCCATGCACGTCTGTAATTTAGAATGTTTCCACATGAAGTCAATCTTTGTCTCTGATAAAACGATGTATATCGACTTAAGTTTAGTCTGAATTTGTTTTCTTTAAAAGATTCTTAGTAAAATTTTAGGTTATTTTGAGTTTGTTTACTTTATTTACTTTCTTAGGTAAAGTTCCCCCTTGTCATTACTTATCGTTAAACAGAATCTAACCTCAGTCAGCTCAGTGCAATTAATATTTGACAGTTAAGGTCTCAAATATTTAAATATTCAGAAGCTCTTTTAAAATGTCCATTGCAAATTTAAAATTTTAGTTCAGTTTATTGAACTAAGATTTCATCCGGATTTATATAAACGTGTTTCAATGGTGTTAAAAAACTCACGTGTGATTAGTTTCTATGCAAATATAATTAATCTCGTAAATAAATTCACTATGTAGATAAGTAAAAGAAAAATAAACTTTGTAAACAAAAAAACAAGGCTTTAAAACAGGCTCCATGAAAACGTTAATTAAAAACTTGGATCGCACCATCAGACCATAAATTCCCAAAACTCCTAACGCAACTTAATGAATATTAAGAAGCCAAATGTATTCACAATTAAAAAGATACAAGATGGGCAGGTCAAAGATCTCCACCAGATAATTTGGCTATGCTCCAATACACAGTGTATTGCGAGCGCTAGCCAACATTTTGATGTGTTAATTATTGCGATATACTTGTTTTAACAATAAACCTTTCCATGTCTAGTTTAAATCTTTGTCACTTACCTCACACTTAGTAGGAAGCAATACATCGCATCTAATTATTAAACGTAAAATAGAGAAATGGTTGCAAAACTTGAAACATGCATGTATTACAACAATGGATATTGGCTGTAGTCACTACGTCCATTTTCAAATAATGGTTAACAAAATATTTGTCGTATTCCACATTTATTCAAAAAAGAGTTGAGCATTGCGATTTTCTGCCTGTTAAAAATAAAGCCCCTGGAATGAACTGAAGAAATTCTGGATACACTAAAAGAGGATGGCAGACTGTCCCTTCACAATTTTGATGTATTAACACTATTTTAACAGTTTAGTTGCCTTTTAAAAAAGTATTTAAAGATAGTTTGCAAAAATAATTAAAATTATTTGTGAATGACGTCGTCATCCCCATTGCACATCCATTGATCACAACCATCCAAATTTCTTCCAAAATGGCCGCTGACACGAAAAACTCTCTTAATGTTCGTATCAAAAAAAAGGGTTTAACACTGCATTGGCGGAATCACTTCGTTGTTTCTAAACACGGGATAGAGTCCATTATAAAAAATATTAATAATTATGACAAACTAGCGGTCCCAGGGAACTTCGTCAGAAATTTCCAACGAATGCAAAACCGTGGAAATCGGTTCATGCGTTCTGAAGTTATAACGTCAAGAAGGGACTTAATTTTATATAGTAGATTTTAAATCTACATTAACTATTAGATACATTAATATTGAACTGTCGGGGGTTTCAAAAACAAATGTTTGCATAAATATCCAAACTAACATTTTAATACATGTCATTTTGTGATTCAATTAATACCTGATTTCATTATGTTCAACCATTCGAATCCTCCAAACATTGAATTAGTTATAACCTCAAACATCAAAACGGTAAAAAGTCTTTGCCGACCAACTAGAGCTGTAGTTGGCACGGGGCCGGCACAAATAATATTTACGGCGCCTCAAATTTGAACTTAACGAAATATCGCCCGCGCTAATGTCGGCGACTGGACCGCCGCCAAACTACTGCGAAGATCTTTGACCCGGCTGCGTTTTAACTGCAAATAAATGCAATCGCCACTGATTTTTAAAATAAGGCTTCAAATTATGAGTTAGCTGGGTGCGAAATACGATCACCCTATCGACCAATGTTCTCTCTTTCTTTCTTAAGTGATATTATCTATATAGATATATTATATATATAAAAAATGAACCCCCATTTTGCTTGGTCGCGCCATCACGCGTGATAGGCTGGACCAATTTCACTTTTTTTGTTATTGTGACAAGAAGGTTTTTATGAAAAAAAAAATTTAAATAGCGCGGAAAATTGGTAAATTTAAGAAAATTGGAAAATATTGTCGTCGTGGGTGAAAACCAATTCGAATATCAAAACTCTTATCTTTGCCGGACCATAAAGAAGTGGAACTCGTTGCCGGCTCATGTGTTTCCTCCTTCCTTTGACATGGATTCCTTCAAAAGGAGCGTGAAGAAACATCTTGCGGGCCAGTACGGCGATGCTAACGGATAGGATATTTTGATATCAAATTCGTTGTCATCGCGATGTGGGTTCCTCTCTTGCTTACCATCAGGCTGGGAGGAGCCAATATAATGAGCTACTATAAAAATAAAAAAAATAGTCGTCGTTAAGACAAGACAACGTCTGTCAGGTCGGCTGGTTGTATGTATAAGTTGCTGTCCTATAAATGCTTTGCTATGTCATTAAATAAACAATAGATGAAAACCCGACTTCGCTCGGGTGAAATCCGGTGTAAAACCGGCATAGTGCGTGTTGGATTCGCTCATGATGAGTTCTGTACCAATTTATCTATTCAACATTATTTTTTTTTATTGAAGTAAAAATAAAATGGGTCCTTTGGATACGGTTCCGTGAAAACATACATTCAATATTGTCTTGTACTAAAATTTAGAAAGATTCTGCGGTGCGGAAAAAAAAACTAACTGAGTTTCTTGCCGGTATCTTCTCTTTAGTTATAGGTTCCGAACCGGAGGTAGCTTCATTTGCTTTATATAGAGACTATTCATAAGTATTACTAATGTAATCTATGTGACTTAAAAGATTGACTTTGACTTTGGTTAACAAAATGCTATAGGCATCATCAAACAAAGTAAAACACTTTGCAAAACTTAATTATATTTGAACTAAAACTTTTAAGTTTATGGCTTTTTTTTTCTATGATTGTTATCGACCAATCTTAGGTTTAAAGAAAAAACTCTAATCAAAGAGTTATCATAAAAAAGTGTCAAAAACAATATTTTCGCGAAACGTCAATTTCGGCAAGGCGTACCTAAGATGGCGACTACGGTTTGCTTGTCAGTGCTATTAGAATTTAGAATTTAACGAAATACTCCATAATCCGAATTTTACGGATATATTTTGTCTACTCGAAATATTTTTTTATGCTTTCTTGTTCATCTAAGGTTTCCATCAAGTCTACCGTACCCCTTGACGAAATTATTACTAGAGATTTCTTTCTTTCTATCACTGTAAATAGTTGCAGTTTGTTATTAGTTTTGTTAATAGTACATCTTCGATATGTACAATACTTATATTAAGGCATGTGTGTCAAAATATGTATTCCAATATTTGGAGGTGGCACTATCTTGGACCTGTTAAAAAAAAGTTTAGTTTCATTTTCATTTGGAAGCAAATCGTGGAAAATCTTTTATTCACAACTTATTTCTGTGAGAATTTTTTCAGCAAGATCTATTCATTAGTTTGAGCTGTAGTTGATAGATGAGTCAGGAATGGTAGCATTTTTTTTGAAGATCCATTTTTCTTTCAAAAGTTTCAATATCAATGACGATATGTAAACAGACAAAAAAAACAAATACGAGTACCTACATTTCTAATATTTATATAAATTATTGCATAAACAGTACAAACACCGATAAGTGCCTGAATTAGCACTGCTCTCCAAATCAAAACACAGTGTTATTTACACCACACTAAATAAACAATTGATGCTACAACAGATTCTTAATATCGCCCGACCACCGAACATCACGTATGCTATACTCCCTGCGGATTAGTGATGTCAGACATTTAGTCTTTTAAGACCTTGGAATAAGACTTTAATTTAATTTGCAGGACTTAGAGAAGAAACGCTTCCAGTAATTTAAAGGATAAATTGCTTAGCAACCTTAAATTTTAGAGCTTCATTAAACGGTCTCGTGACATTAGCGGTTTAAAAAGAAAAAATATGGAAATTCATTGTTGTTTCCCCATTTTAGTTCCTTGTCACATTAATCCTTCGCTTAGGCACTCAATTAATGAGATAGTTTATTTAACACGACAAGATATTAAAGTGGGAAGGAAACGATGATGGCGACTCTTTATGGTTAAGTAGGTTAGAACTCATTTTAAAAAACATTGTGTAATATTTTAGGTAAATACATACAATAGCAATGTTTTTCACAGATACTTAAGTAACTTGAAATTATATTTAATACATTTTCGATGATTTTTCAATACCATAATGTTGTCATTCTTGTAATAATAATACGCACACACCTTACGCTCTTGATGCGTTGAAATGCAAGTACAAAATATAAACTCATGTGATACATATATAATTGCATTTATATTTGGTATTTAATTCGTTCTTAAATTATTTTTAACAGACTTCAAAATGGGAGGTGGATACTTAATTTAATCGTATATTTCTTTATGTGTTCGTTTGTTTGTTGTTAATTTATTTTTTGTAGTCAATTTTGGGTAACACAAATTTGATTATAAGAAAATAAATGATAGAGAACCGATTTTGATGTTTCTGTTTGTGCAAAAAGTTACCACAAAAGTGGTACTCTTTTATTCAAATCAATATCTGATCATGCCATGCTATTGAAGTAGGTATAGCATAGTTTTATAAAATTATAGATTACAAGACTTTTGTTCTAAAAAGGTTCCATATTTCTTTTACTGACATTACTTAAATGATATAGGGTTAAAATACTTGTTTTTAGTATTGACGATCAAGGATAATTTTCCACAAATAAAGAGCGTTTATTTTTTGCTCTCATCAAAACTTAGTCAAAACAGTAAAAGAATAGTCTAGTATTTTATAAGACTTGAGTTTTTTACATCACTATGTGGTTTTGCTAGCCTAAGCAATACTATTACGTGTCTCTGAATATTTTACACTAGAATTTCTCGGAGGTAAGTGGCTGGCTTTATCACAAATGAACCTGTTGCGGTATCTGGAGGATTTTGTTGTTTTTACAACCTTTGTGTTAGAATCGTTAGCTGGGGTTCGAAACGTGGGATAAACTATACAGTTGGTTTTGTAGCTGCACTGGCTAAAGCTTCTAATCCTCTATTTTAAAGTGAATTGCTTATACATTACCACGATTCATCATTTACAGTTAAACTGCAAATATACTAATATAATTAATACGATTTAATAAAAATAATTCATATCCAATGAATTGAGATGTATTTACTTGTTTTAACTAATCCAGAATTTGGTCAAGAATAAAAATTGCCTATCTAATTAATAAATAAATTTATGAATGCCCCACATAATCATCATTATTATCTATTGTATGATGTTCTATTTACGTAGGTATTTGTTTCTTGTTCCTTGTATTTTCAAAATATATTAAAAAATACATATTTTCTTCAGTTATGTTTCGCACGGCCATAATAACTGTTTCTTATTAGTACTAACTACTAACTATTTCATCTACTTGATGGGAGTTGACTGAAAGGGATTGTTGTTTATCGAAAACCGTCTTTTTATCAAATTGTACCTGTAACATACTTTTCTGTAGAAAATATTATCTTTTTACATAAAAAAGTAAAATACCTTCAAAACCGTTGTACTAACTAAATTTCTAAGTATTCATCAGGATTTAAATCATATAAAATTAGAATAGAGCGTAAGTATTTTTCTTCATATCATATTTAGTATTATAGTGAATTTAAAACATAAAGAAACAAGACTATTTTAAAGTCGTGGTCTTAAATTTAAGTACAAATAAATTAGCAAAACAAAATAAAAAATTCGTAAAGTCTCACCTTGGGTTTTCGTCCCAAATCCGCTGTATTCGAGTTCTTGTGAAAAATGACGTGCCCACGTATAAAATCCGGAGTCACGTCTAAGAAAGCTTTTCTTGCAAATTTACGGGTAATGTAGGGCTTAAAAGCAAGAAACTTATTTGCCTCGAAGAGGCTTCTGAAAAATACGAAGCCGAGCCATTGTCTTGGCAAAACAATACCTCATTTTGAGGTTCAATCTTTGTTCATGTTATATTCATGGCGATTTCATGGGGTAGACGTAGCAAAAAGGTATTACGTGAGTTGACGTTTGAAGCTAAAACGTGATTGAATGAATTAATA
This sequence comes from Glyphodes pyloalis, assembly GCA_037074685.1. NCBI lineage: Eukaryota > Metazoa > Arthropoda > Insecta > Lepidoptera > Crambidae > Glyphodes > Glyphodes pyloalis. The sequence goes on along the minus strand of JAYKKO010000021.1, from coordinate 3,658,822 downwards.
AAATGGAAAGGATCACATTTGAAAATTTACAACATTCAACAAATTAATAGTAGAAACTGTATCATAAAGGTTTAGCAGCCTTTTGGATTATGAGAGTGAAAAAGAAGATTGCACCTGTAATGGCATATGGATGCAATTATTACAGTATATTTAGTTAATCTCAATGAGATTTACCACCTTTAGCAAAACGATAGCATTATTAATAGGTTTCAATAAAATTATTGAAACCTTTTAATGATAGGTATAGGTATGGTATAGGTAGATATAGATGGTCTAAATGCTTGACCTTCTAAATAGGAGGTCAATCATTTATACATAGTTTACATTGTAAGTTTGAAGACATTTTTGCTTTAAAAGTCACTGGGGTCCAAACAAAGTAAGCATTTTTTATTTTGATCTTATGGTTGCTGCATATGATATATTATATTATGTTAGTAAAAAATATGTATGGGACCTATTAACATCTTAACTTTATTTTTAATAGATAATTTAAGAAGCTTCTTACCCTGCTTAGTGAAAACTAAATTTGAAATATGATTTAATAAAAAAATATAAAAATTGAATTGCATTGCACACATTGTTTTGAGTGTGACAGCAAAAGAAATTACAGAAGTTAAAAAAAACGACAGTACAAAAACACCCAGACACATATGCACATCAAATGTCTTTTTCCCACTGAATAATATTAAGGAATTCCCACTGATATTTTTTTTTTACTTAGCCTATAAACTGTCCCACTGCTGGGCAAAGGCCTCCCCCATACACTTCCAGCGCTCTCTATCAGGTGCCAAGTCTTGCCAACCTTGAGAAAAACGGTCCAGGTTCTCACGCCAACGCATTTTCGGCCTTCATCTTGGACTGAATAATATTAATGAAAAATATAAGGTATGCTTCTGGAACTTGACAATTTGAATATATTCTTATCAGTGTGTATTTGAACTAAAGGTTTATCCTAACTGTATTTGATAAAGTACAAAATAACATCTAAAACGATGATTATGTGCAATTACTATAAGAGCCACATTATTTTACAATTGTGTCGCAGCTGTCTTTTTACTTAGAAGATAACAAATTCTAAAACATTAAATAAAATGTAACAAATGCAATCAATTTCGAGATTTTTGTTTACAAAGACAACGACCAATGTAATAGAAACAACATATTTATTCGGAAATAAGCAAAGTCAAAGGCCCGTCTACTTAAGAGTCGTCAATTAATGCTCTCGTGTAATAGTAAGTAATCGTGTCTTTTTATTTTTTGACTCAAATAACAAAAAGCGTAAACAAAATAGAATAAATGCAAAAAAATAACAATAGTCAATAAGCAATTGTGTTATGTACAGATTGTTTAATTACATTGCTGTTAAAATATAACCGTAATGATAATATTGAAAGTTTTTTTTACTGAGGATAAAATATGGCAGCGATACCTGTCAAAAGCTTTTTTTTAAAATCGATAGTACCTACCAGTATAATGCGATGGCTGGCACATACGTCATGCTTGTGAACAGGTGCCACCTTTGGGGACTGGTCTGCTCCAGCTTACCTCTCGAAAGTAAAAACTTACTTGGTACTTATTTGTTTTATCACTCATCAAAACCAAAACTATATGACTTGGTCCAAAGTGAGCTACACATAGCAATAAGTTAGATACTGATACTGTAAATGATCTGCTGAGTTTCTTACCGGTGTCTTCTCGGTAGATATAGGTTCCGAACCGGAAGTAGAATCACTCTGCATTGTATTCAATGACGATTCAAAAGTGTTATATGTAACCTACTTGAATAAATAAATATTTGAGTTTGAGTTTGAGTTTGAATAATTTAATATCTTCGTAGTTTTCATTATATTGTCTTAGTCTATCAACAATTTAAAAGACATATTTTAAAAATCTAAGCGACCTCACGAACTAGATTTACGAAGGGCGTTTCATTTTTTATTTTATAAATTAACTTCGTTTACAATATTGAAATATTTCCAAGAAAAAGAAGTCTTCGACGTTTACTATGAAAGATTACATCAAAACGTTATTAAACGAAAAAGCAATTCACTTCTGAAAGTAAATAAAAAAACAAGGTTTTGTACGGAGCATACCTCTTATGTTTTACTCCAAGTAACAAGCGATTCATCCATTAAAAGTAAGATCAAAAAAGGTAATACTGTTGACTAATTTAAAGGACTCTATAATGTGCTTTGGGAGGCATGTTCGGATGTTATATGTACCTTCTATGTAGATATAACCTCGGTGGTGCGGTGTCTAATGTCAGCTCCCGAAGTGCGAAAGGTCCCGGGTTCGATTCTCGTAAGTTAATTCAAAAAACGATTGTTCTAAACTGGTTTTGCTTTGAGTGTGCTAGGTAGAAGAGTTTGAGTGTGCGGGAGAATAACTTAGTTACTGTTAATTGTCTAGCACATTTATTTACTGTGGACTTATGTGGGCATTTGTGAGATCTCCCCTGCAATGTTTATTTGAAAGGAAGAAGGAAGCCTTCGAAAGACTCGAAAACGAAAATATTTTGTTTGTCATGTATTTAATAAGAAAATCACACACTTTGGTACTTACATTTCATATGAGAATTCGGAATTGAAGTAGTAGATATTTTGGATGTCACTGGGAGTGTCTTATTGTAAAATTGCAATGTAATTGTCTAATTTTTTATTTAAAAAACCAATTCATCCTTTTTAGTCATCTTTTTTGTTTATTTTCGCTGAGGTATTGTTAGGTTTTAGATATAAACTGTCACATCTCCTGAAAACGATTCATTCATCTATCCATTCATGATCGCAACGGCAAGTAATTATTAATTGAGTTAAAATTTCTGTGCGAAAAGCTATTGAATCCGAGTCGATTTCTTTTTAACACCCGACGCAAAAACGACTAGGTGTGATAAGTCTCCTTTCTGTCTATGTATCTATCTGCCAATGTCATCGAAACTCCCAAACGGATAAACCGTTTTTTATTTTATTTTTCCCAGAACATTTTGGATAGCTGCTGTTGCAAGCGTTCATTATCTGGGGCAACCAATCACAGCCGAGCCTAAAGTTCACCATACCGTGTTACTAAAACCGCTCGGCGTTCTAAACTTAGGATTCAGTATAGAGATTTTCCGCTCCACAAAATCCGGGACAGACAAGACGTCCTGTCAACACGACCCGGCCGGCAGAGAAAATTTTAAATTAGACCAAAATAAATGTTGGATTTGCGGAATGGTTTCCTTTATGCGTGGCTACATCTTTTCGGACATTGAATTTCATTTAATCTCAGCTCTGCGGTCCGGGGTACTTGGTTTTAATCACTTTTTTATTGAAATGTTGATTGCTTCTTTCTTTGCTGCCTTAGGTATTTTGAATACCTCATGTACCTATAGATAATTTATAAATTAAACGTTTTTAGAATATCTCTTGGCTTTTTTGACCCATATAGGTAGTGGTTTCGTAGAAGCCACTAAATTCATTTATATAGTAGGTATCGCTTTATGCGTGCGTATATTGTAGATCATAAATACTTTGACACTTACCGATGCGTGTGTAAAGAGTGCTAGATTTACACATTTACCGCCCCTACTGACTTCTAAAGTGATATAAAGTTTTTACGTAACGTTTTAAATTGAAACATCATTTGTAAATACAAAGCTTTTAATTTTTTTCCGTACCTCCAACTCGTGTCCGCGGCCGTACTTTCTTTGTAACATTTTTTTAGGCTAATCGTCGTCAAATAAACGTAGTTAGGATTTACCTAAAAGTCGCACGCATACCCCGTATGCCCTCATGGTGGATAGCAAAGGATTCGCAAAAACCTGTTCAGTAAAACAAATACCTGGGTTAACAAATACCCAGGTCAACAGAAACGTTCCGATCAACAAACATTTGTCGAACCCCAACATCTCTCGATTTCCCGTTAGTTGCATATTGTGCACTAGGGTTGTGCCAATAGCGATGTTTGACTATCGATGAAATGCTTTACAGTGGTTCAGTACACTGAAGTTTGTGGACTCAAATTGTTTAAAAAATAATATTCTTAATTAATTAAAATAAAACTTTATCGATGTTTCAATGAACGATGTTTGGAACGTCAAAACGTAGGTTTTATCTGTTATATATTGAGTGTAACGCTATTGACTAACCATCAACGTTAGAAATCGTAAAACACACCAACACACATAATATGAATGCAAAAAATAGAATTAACTAAATTTTTTTTTTTAAAAGCTTCCTAAATCTCTTTTTATTGTTTCAGATTTTCAAAACAGCAGTCAATGACTTTGTAAGTACAAACTTTTTATGTTGGTGCTTTAGTTTTGTTTATATTAGTAATATTGAAATAGGTGGCTTCAACAATAAATTGTAATGGTGGTATACTAATAGTAAATGTTTGAGATAGAAAATGATCCAATTATTTATACATGGAAAAAAACAATTGCAGTGTGTCAATAAAATGATCAAAATATTAATATATGTAATTTTTTTTTACTGTGTGAGAATTTTTAAACGAATTGAGTCAGCAAGCATGTTTACTTTTCACACTGTTGTTTATAACACCTTAAAATTCGTAGCGTACACTTAAGTATTGAAAACGCAAAAAGTTTCGAGATTCTCGGTGCAAAAGCCAAGCTTTGGGGTGCTTCCTAAAGTTTGTCACTCATTTGAATAACAAGAGAAACCTTTTTTCGTATCCCCCCTCCCCTCCCCCCAACTCTGGTTAGCCTTAAGTCAACTTTACACTTAGTCACTTGCAGACAACGATGTTTTGTTTGCCTTACGCCTGCTTTGCTAACCTACTTTTTGTCTTTTATTTGCGTCACATTTTTATTTTGTGGAAAAGGAAGAGTGACCTTTTTGTGAGAAAAGAAAAGTGAGATTTTCTTGTTTTATTTTTAAATAGCAACCGCCGGCGATTTGAGCACGCGGAATTAGTTATTAACACATCAAAAAGATAAAAAAATCAATATCTTGACAAATTTTTGTAAAAACCTTTACCCCCTTTTTATTCTCTCAAGAGATGGAAGAGATAAAAAAAAAATACTTGTTTGAAACTTTCAATGAAGAACTTACAAAATTTTATTCAAATACTATATAACTATAAAAATCAGAGAACTTTTATAGTACAAACTTCCAACACTCATTTTACCCCCTTAGGGGATGATTTTCGCAAAAATATTTTACATGTTTTTCATGACTTTTGATTAACAACTTTTATACTAAATTTCATTGAAATAACTTAAAAAACCAAAAAAATATATTATTTTAACTTTGAAACCCTATTTATTTCTTTATGGGGTGAATTTACAAAAATCTTTTCTTACTCCCCTACGCTATAAAAGAAACAAACCACTGATTGCAAAATTTAAAATTTTGAATTCTTATAGTATAAATTCTTATCGTGTTGATAGACCAGTCAGTCAGCTTTCGCTTTTATTTATTTAAATTACTAAACGATACCTACTAGAGGCCGAATACCTAAAATGAAATATGTTGAATCCGATGAATCATGATAATTTGTTTATTCTCGTTATTGTAATCAAATCACTCCGAATGCAAATAAAACGTTTATTATATATTATATATGTATGTGTGTGTGTAAGCTAATCAAAAACCACTTTTTTTTTTTAAATAAAACGATTTTTATTTCACTTAACCGGAAGATAATGTGTTTGCCCTAATGTTGGTACAGTAATAAAAAAACCGGCCAAGTGCGAGTCGGACTCGCGCACCGAGGGTTCCGTACAAACCTGCAAGGTTTACAAAGTTCGTTCATTACGACAATCGAGTCATAACTATGGTATTTTTATTGCAAAATGAAATTCATAACATTACAATGGGGAAAGATGGAGGAGCATAAATTTAAGAGAAAGATCTCTTTATCGTATATTTATTAAAAAATATATATTTTGTAATGTAACTAAAAATTTAAGGTTTTCGGAATTTTTCCTTTATGTGTGCTATAAAACGTTGCTTCATGCCAAATTTCAAGATTCTAGGTCGACTGGAAGTACCCTTTAGGTTTTGATTCCCTTGCGAGTACTTGCGAGTTTCAAAATATGCAACTTAAATTGCTGTTTCTTTTGATTGCGTTGACATAGAAGTTTGATTTTGTTACAGCTTAAAGGTATTATAGACCTGAGTATTTGGTATGAATTTCAATTTAATACCTCCACGCGTTCCTGAGAAAAAGGGTCTTCACAGACGGACGGACAGACGGACAACAAAGTGATCCTATAAGGATTCCGTTTTTTCTTTCCTTTTGAGGTACGGAACCCTAAAAACGAGTCTCGTTAAATTAGAAAAAAAAAATTAACGGTAAACCTTAGACTCCGTAATGAATACAAACTTGGGATACATGCTATGAGATATAAAGACCACAACGAACACATGATTTTTACTGTTTTTCAGTTTGATATTAATTGTTATGCCTATGACTTAAGAGTGATCCAAAAGGAAGACTGTACAAGCTATTGTCACAGTCTTAACATATTAACTGATCCGTCATCGTATTTGTCAGCTCAGCTGAACCATAAGCAGACCAAACAAGTCAATTAAGCAAACTTCGTTTACCAAATTGACTTGATCGAGAATCGAACTCGAGACATTCCACAGTTTGAGAATTAGGACATAAGATACGTAATTTAAAATTCTGCCTATGTAATTCGCGGGCCATATCGTGACCCATCACTTAGCACCTTTTGCCTACAGCTGGAGCGAAGCAGCGGAGTGTATCGTATACACATACAAGTTACAGTAAGGCCAAATTTTCAATCGTGTGGCTCAATGTTTGCAAATGATGTTTATTCGATTACCGTATTGGTTTAGTATCCGGCGCTCCGGTGAAATTTGCAGTCGAAAAACAATCTCGGTTTTTTTCGACCGTTTTTGAACGTCTTGGGTAAGACTGTTTGCGCTCTTTAGTGGGTAGGCGAAATTTGCAAGGAAAATAAACTTAGACGGTCGAGTCCGACGGAACTAAATAGATTTCGTAGGCAAATATATTTTCTTTAGTATGTTTTAAAGCAATAAGTTGACACTACGTTATTTTATGATAACATACTTTTGAAATGCATAAGATTACATTTTTGTACGCTGGAACTAACATTAAACAGTACTAAATGCACAGCAAAGGAATTCTAATGTATTTATATCAATGACAGTAGTAAATTGTGTGCATTTTAGGTTCGGTTTAGTGAGATTATTTTATTTTCAGTTAAATAGTACTCTTTAAAGTGTAATGTTTGCATGAAATTTTTGACGCAGCTGAGAGTCGAGTGCGCCATTCCCGGTTGCTTTGTTGTGTATGTGTGCTTTGAAACCGAACTTAAATTTGCAGTGCACACGCCATATTTTTAAGTAAACTATTTTTTATGAAAAAATCAAAGATACAACTTAATTTTGGAACTGTTAACTTTAAAATCTAATATGGCACATACAAAGCACTGTCATATAGTACACAATTCAAGTAATCTAAAAAAATATATATGTATAAATATAAATGTATATATTTTTTGCTGTACAGATATTCAAGCCTGTAATTAAGTGATTGTCCACTTACACCCGTGTGATCTAACTATTCATAGTACAGAAAGGGTACAGTAAGGAAATACCAGTAGCACTCAGTCGCGACGCAGCTTATTGATAAAAATCAAAACTTATTGTCGAGTGAACTAGGTATATTAGACATGTTATTCAATATTTGCGAACAAGTCTTATGCCATGTACTACATTTTATTTTAATTTAAATAAAACCTATAAATAATTTTTATAAAAACGAATATTTTTGCTTAAATGTTACATGAAAATTTATAAAATATTAAGATAAAACCAGTGTCTCTGGTTCTTTATAGCTTTCAAAATTTGTATATGCTGGTTTCGACAAGTGGTAGGGCGGAAAAGCTGGTGAACATTTAAGCTAGCAGTATGTGTAGATGCACTGTTAAGGCTTATAATCAAGTATATGTTGATTGCCAACCACCATGACCGAGAGGTGAGCGGGCTTGACTTTGGGTTCACGCCATCTCTGAGGGTCCGGGTTCGATCCCCAGTCGGGTTAATATGGAAAACATTTTTTTCTATATTGTCTCGGGTCTAAGTGTTATGGCGCCGTCGTTGTTTTTAATTTCTGTAACACAAGTGCTTAAGCTGCTTAGCTCAGAATTAGAGCAATGTATGTGATGTTTAATTATTATTGCAAAGCACTAACAAGACATAAGTAAGTTGTCCCCATAATAAGTTGCTGTACCTTTGATGAGAGTTTAAACTCGTTGTGTAAGTGGCAAGGTAAATCTACGGTTGATAAATTTATTTTTGGAGTTATTTACAGACTAAACGACATCAGACTACACGATTTGGTCTTTAAAACACCTTTATGTCGTACATATAAGATTTAATATCAAGCTGCAAGTTTTTACCTTGAGATAATGTTAACCGAACTTCTATCTTACTGAAACTAGTTGTTTTATAAATATTACTGCTTAATCTGTTGCGCTGATTTACAATCAAGATTTCCTACTGAAGTTTATTGCACTATGCACTGTACCAATTTGCTGCCGGTCGCCATCCCTTTGACGACTAAATTGCGGCCGCGGACTTGCAGATTAACTCAGGATTAGGTTTAATATATATTCCAAGGGCCGAGGCGAAAAGCGATAAAGTCATTTTTAAATAATTTCTTAATGTACAAAATGTGTATAAAACATTGTATCGTGGGAGTGATATAGCTTCTTTACTAGATAATCTATACTTATATTATCAAGCTGATTTTTAGTATTTAAATTTTTGTTAATTTTGAATTTGTTGACATACCAACTTCTACGATACTTACCAATATTATTAAGGGTATTGTAGGATATTTTTTTGTAAAATACACAATTAAGTAAACTATGTTCATACACTATTAAAACATATTTTATTATTGTCATTCATGTATCAGTGACAAGTAAAGTGAGATAAAACGACATTTTTTTTTATAAAATGTACAAATCAAACTTTTGTAAAAACATATTATAAAAGAGTCTTTGATCGTTTCTAAATATAATTATCTTACAGTTTCTTATTTTTCTCTTCTTTAATGTATCCTCTATTTAAAATTGAGCAAAATGAGATGCAAATTATGATGTCGTGGATAATAATAATAAGATTGATGTTTTTCTTAAGTGTACTAATCTAGACAAATATTATATAGAGGAATAGTGTAAAGAGTCACGGCTATCGTATTCATACTTTACACTTCAAGAAAATTTAAAAGCATTGTCGCAGCATTTTATGTGAGGCAGCTTTAAAAACTTGTCAGTATACGATTTAACTATTATACAATACAATTAGATCCAATTGCTTTCGAAATAAAATGATCTATTTCTGCTGATAATTTTTAAGTCATATTGGGTCTATCAGAATAAGACTTGATTCTTTTCACTTTTAACCAAAGATGTTCCGATATTGACAATTAACTAATCGAGTTTGCACCTTAATACCATTAGTGGTACCTTTGTCATAAGTGGTACCTTTGTGGTACACCTTTGACGTAATCTGTGGCAATTAATTGGTTTACAATCAAGGTAATCGGCTAATTGTCAGGTTAAGTATTATTACGTTAAGCCACTGGCAACCAGGTGTAGCTATCATAACCTACCAAATAACATTAAAGTTCACGTCGAAATCAAAATATTTTTATCATTAAAAAAATCATTGGTAACACGAATTGAACGTCTGTATATAAACCAAATAATGCGACCACTGGTCCGAAACCTAAAATTACCGAAAAAATACCGGCAGGAAACTCAATACTCCAAAAAAATCCCTATGTATTAAACAAATGGCCCCATGAAAGGGACCGATACAAACCCTTCTTTGTGTTCCAGAAAACCACGAAAGAGACATTCCTCATATCAAGCGTTCATTCAAACTTCAATAATATGAAATAAATTGCTGTCTCCGCGTTCGTGGGAAAAATTCTACTTAAACTTCCCACAGCCTACTCCAATATAGTATTTTGTTTATTGCGTCGATCCCAGCAAAGTTTTCTACGTGGAAAACAAGACTATTGGAGTCGGCCTCGCGGGCCTAGGGTTCCATACCCATACTAATATTATAAATGCGAAAGTAACTCTGTCTGTCCGTTTGTCTGTCCGGTTTTCACGCCTAAGCCACTGAACTGATTTTGATGAAATTAGGTATATGTTTATGTGAAAGCGAAATAAGGGGATAATACCATCCTTGAAAGTTTCCAAAACAAAATTCGTAGTTTATGTGTATAAGTAGATTTATGAGAAAAACAATCATCCATTTATTAATAGAACCATACTTGAAACGTATATAATATAACTAGCGACCCGCCCCGGCTTCGCACGGATATAATGTAAATATATAGAAATATTGGCTTTTCTATTCTATATTGTAAATAAAAACCTTCCTCTTGAATCACTCTATCTATTAAAAAAAACCGCATCAAAATCCGTTGCGTAGTTTTAAATATTTAAGCGTACATAGGAATAAAGGTACAGAAAAAGCGACTTTGTTTTATACTATGTAGTGATATTATAATAATATAATATATTTATTTAATTTCTCAACACAAGAAGGTAAACAATGGTAATGTTAATTAATGCGTCAGTAAGAATGAGTTATAACCTATGTTGTTGTGTGAGACTGGTGCGTGCAGTAGGTTTCCGAAGAAACCTGTGACACAGGTCACCAGGACCCCCTTATAAAACCATTTATTTAGAAGACTTGTAATACATTATAAATATAGTGGGTAGTGATGTAAAATCAAACTTAAACATAAAACCAACATGTGACCAGTGACTATGTTAATTTTATATAATTAACGTATTTATTTATTTAAAAACTTTATTGCACAAAAAAGTACAAAAGGTGGACTTAATGCTAGGAGCATTCTCTACCAGTCAACCGTTGGGTCATGCAGATAGTACGTTTATGGGTGCGGTAACAGTAAAAATTTGAGTATGGATAACAACAAAATTAATAATCATAAATAGCAGAAAATTACACACGAGAATAGAATATTCATACATAGGTTCATGATAAATAAATATATTTATTTTAGTCGTCTTTACGTCTTCCTTCCCATCAGAATCGTGTTTCTGCAAAAAAATCTGTCACCGTCTTATAAAATTTTATCCGCGTCGCGTCGTAATGGCGGATCGTCGTTCCCCGTAGAAATTTAAAAATTTAGAATTTTGAATGCTTTTTCATTCCCATCCCGGACGAGCCTCCAAATTTGTACTGGAATGGGAAATGAAATAAGGAAATTGTTAATAATCGAAATATATTAGCCAAATAAAATTAATTTATCACACACACGTCTTGCACATCGTCGTTGTTCGTTCAAATCTAACTCTGACATTCTCACCATTCCGATATTTATACGTACAGGCATCGCACATGCACTACGTTTGGATACATACATGGATATATATATATATATATATATATATATATATATATATATATATATATATATATATATGGGATAGGGGACTTGTTTGCATATATTTATAATATATATAAATATATGCAAACAAGTGAATAAATAAAGCAAATCAATTGAGCAAACGAAATTTTATGTAGAGAGGGAGGAATAAAAGAATTCACGAACTTTTAATTTAAAAATTCCCTTAGTGAGGGATTGTCGAGTTTCGGTGGGCAGAGCGTTCCAAAGCCGAATGGCTTGCACAGTAAAAGACTTGGAGAAGAACTCAGTATGATGTCGAGGAATGCTTAAACTGAGATTGTCTGAGGAGCGAAGAGAACGTATATATTTGAAACTTACGTAAAGTTTATTGAACTTAAAGATTACGTTTTATAGACTTTTAAATCTCATAAAAGGGATATTAAAAATCAACAAAATAACTTTTCAAATTAGTTGTTGTTCATAAAATAAGTTATATTTTTATTGGCTTTAAAAAAAATAGGCTTATCAAATTTCACATATTATACATATTATATGTTGTATATGTACTTTCACGAAACATTCAACCTATCATTTACTATTTTTTATGTTTTCTGTTGGAAAGGTGATATCCTAACGTTGGTGCAATCTTTAGGAAACCGTGATTTGCATAGAAACCAGAAAAACCGAGAAGTAGTAAAGTAATTATGGTATCATAATTGATTATAGTTTCTATAACATAAAGTTTAAACTTAATTTGGGATATTACGGTCATGCAGCGGAACCCTAAAAACTATTGAACGGTAAACCGCCGAAGGAACGGAATCAGAAAGTTTCGTAGAAAGTCCAGCGATGAGTTGAAAAATAAAATTATTCGCAAACTTTGGAACGAAAACACCGGAGGTCGGTTTGAATGAAACCTCTCAGTACGGATCTTTTTTGTAATAAATGCTCGTAAATATAAGAAGCCATAATACACGTTGGTTTGGTTTAATGTATATATAAGCTTCCGTTTATTGATTACAAATAAAAAAAATCCAATGGCCGACCAATCTAATGAAAAAAAAGCCCGATAAAACTTGTAAAAACTGGAAATCATGGTGACCTGTTTATACACCGGAAATAAATAAGTATACCTATACCACAAAGTCATTGGAGAGCAAATTGAGCACTTAAATTAATTTTATAAATTTCCACATGTCTTTGGCAGAAATAAATTTCGAGTGATCTATCTTAGTCTATCTTATACATAGTTTAGATGAGACCCGTGCCCAGTAGTGGGGCATAAAAGGCTGATTTATTTATTAGCATATAATTACCTTTTTGAGATAAGATAAAGTAAAAGCTTAAAGACTACTATTGTTTTAATTGGTTTATAAAACCAGATGATTGATTGGCCATACAATCTATAAAATGAGTAGCCTATGGAGTATAAACAGCTCGCGACACAGCACACTTCACACCGACCGCTATTCCGTCCTCGACGGCGAGGACGCACGACGCGACCACCCTTAGCAGTAGGGCCCCTTTCACGATACCGGCACGTACCGGGACGCTTCTCCCCCCCAAGGTACGTTAGGTTACCATCTCCCAACAACGGCCCGAGCCGAGGTCCGAGTGCCGCTATGGGGCGCCCTCAGGCAGTTGTTTAATTTTTTAGGGGTGTGAGCCCTCCGCTCCCCCGCAAGCCCGGTGAAGATGAAAAGGCCATCTGCGGCTATCATCAATTGTCAGTAAGAAAAAAAAAAGTATCGAATATCGAGGAATATTGGCAGAAGTGTTTGGTTTCATTATAGAAATCAAGTAACCATTAAAATGAGAAAAAATCAAGTCAATTAACGATAACACACAATTCCAGATACTGTCAATTTAGATTATCGATATGACATTATAACACTCTGTCAAGTGAGGATGTGAGGGTGGATAAAGATTTTCAAGAGTTCTAGCGAAGACAAGTGGGATCAATCAGAATGTGTCCCCAGTTTCTGCAGCCCTGGTAACTACTTGAGTTGAACGCGAAAGTTATTTTGTTTACAATCTTAGTAGTTTAGTCGCATTCATCAGTGCCAGATTTTTGCCCATAAATATATTTGTAGTTCACCGGGCTCGTGTCTTGTATTTATGCTATTCGCTGCCTGTTTTAAAACATTGAAATATTATGTTAAGCCGTTTTACAGTATCAAAACTACAAGTTTTAATTACTTGAAGACTGGATATAATATCGTATGACGTCACATATCTACGACGTTTGACGACCTCCGTAGCTGAGAGGCGAGCGGGCCGGACTTTGCCGTCGCGCTATCTCTGAGGTTCCGGGTTCGATCCCCGGTCGGGTCAATATGGGAAACGAACTTTTTTATATTGTCTCAGGTCTGGGTGTTGTGGTAACGTCGTTGTTTCTGATTGCTGTAACACAAGTGTTTAAGTTACTTACCACAGAATCAGAGCAATATATGTGATGTTGTCCAATATTTATTATATTTATTATTATTATCTACACTGAATGGATTCCATTGTAAATATAAATATAAAGTTCTTTTATTATGGAAGATAGAACCAACAGTGATGCCACAATATATTATTATGGTAAAACTAACTATTGGCTGTGACTTTTCCTGTTTTATTTCGGGATAAAAAGTATGCTATATGTTAATCTAGTATGTCAACTACCAACTAATAGTAGGAAGCATCTAACAAACTTCATCCAATCGCGTTTATAATATTATAAGTATAATATACTACTTATACTATAAAGTCGAAGAGTTTTTTATTTGAATGCGCTTATCCCAGTGACTATTGGTTCGAATCGAAAAAAATAATTTTGTGATGTACACACAGTCCCGCTATCGAGGATGACTTTGGGTCATATAAAATCACGCTGCGGCCAAATAGGAGTGAAGATTCCGTGAAAAATGTTAAAAAAACGGGGATGGTACACGTGTGAAGCGGCGGGCTGTTGGTAAATTTAAAAATACCAAGAATAAACAGAAATGTTAATTAGACAAATGTTTCTTCTGGATCGAACCTACGAGTATTACCTTTGGTTCAATAATCAGGAGTGCTAACCATTGTTCTACCGGACCAGTCTCATAGTACTGTGTAAATGTTTAGAAGATATTTGACCACTTTTTAACGGTTAAAAGCAACTATGGGTAACATCGAGTCAAGTTTTGAGCCATTTCCCGACCAACGTTTTCTCAAAACTCCTATTCCGGAGGCAACTGCATGTTGTTGTAATATGAAAGTTTGGCAAAGGCCGCAGATGTTCGTATTATCTCGGGAACCTCACAAGGTAACCCTTCAATGGTATCGTGGCAGAAGAGGCCCTTTATCTGTTTTTTTTTCTTCAAATTCAAATTAATTGCGTTATTTGGTTTAGTTTACTTTGAACTTGCCCATAGTACCAGGAGCTTGACGAATCGAATCCGGCTCGAAGGACCATAAACGCGTTGTGCTGTAAGAATTTTCTTGATATTCTGTTTTTTTATCAACATAGGCTTATGTTTGACCTTAATCTCGCTTCATAAAAGGCGAAGATGAAGGTTAAAATAGTACACGTTTGCTATGATGAGTCTCTTTACTTTGAACTGTAAGATAATTTTATTTTAATTATGTTGGTGAACAATGTAAGTGAACATGATAGCGATTAATCAATCGCACTACAAATATTTAGGTACATAATAGCGCAAACAATTAGTTTTAAAAAAAAGTTGCTGAAACCATACAGTGATACTTTAGTTGTAGTGAGTGCATTACTGTTGTGGTTAGGGTAACCCCTTTTTTTTTTTTTTTTTGATTCCCAGGGGAAATGCCCACGCACCGTCACTCTCTGCCACGGGGAGACAGAGAGTGGTGTGTCGGACTCGAACCGACTAAAACCCCTGGGGTGGTCCTACTCTGCGCAGTGGCGGGGGGGGCCGGGAAGCGCCATTAAAGCATTACGCAATCCCCCCCTAAACGCAATTGCCGCGCATGGCGCAGCGCGTCTCGGTGCGGCAGGTGGAGTTGCCGCACCACGGGGCACGCCGGACCACCCAGCATGCCCCGTCACCTCGAGCGACGCCAGAATTCCCCGTTCTGGCGCCTTCGGGACTCATGGCCTCAGTGGCCTACTCCCCCGTCATCTGGACGTCAGGGGCGGGTCGAGCTGGTTGCGACGGCGGCTTGTCGCTATTACTACCAGCGGCCCGTCTCTTGGGCTTCACGCTCTTGCAGGCCCTGCCACCTGCAACATGGTCGGCCTTCCTTCCCGCCGCACTGCAAAAAGTACAGTGCGGCTCATGCCCACAATCACGGGCTAGGTGGCCGTCCTTACCACACCTGTAGCATTGGGTGCTACGATCCACCTCTGACCCGCACTGCAGCCTAACGTGCCCCTTTTCGAGGCACCGGAAGCAGCGCAGGTCCCTATTCGCCAGCAGCTGGACACTCGCAGACGACCACCCCACAAGAACGCGACGGCCCTCGACCAGGCGTTTGGCCACCGAGACCGGACAACGGACCCAACACGACGCCGGACCCCGCCCCACTCGACGGATCTCCCCAACCTTTACAAGCTCCGTCGAGCACTCCCCTATTCCTGCCACTGCGGCAGCCACCTCAGCGGCGGATACGGATTCGTCCAGCTGGGAGAGGCGCAATTCTGCGCACCTCTCAGGCCGGGCAAACCT
Source organism: Glyphodes pyloalis (assembly GCA_037074685.1). NCBI lineage: Eukaryota > Metazoa > Arthropoda > Insecta > Lepidoptera > Crambidae > Glyphodes > Glyphodes pyloalis. The sequence continues at coordinate 3,642,758 of JAYKKO010000021.1, read as the reverse complement.
CACGCCGTCCAATGGGACGGCCTCACGCAGCTTTCCCACCAGCAGTTCCGCCTTGCTGCGGTTTTCTGTTTCGGAGCCGCCGCTCAACTCCAAAAGACGACCCCCTGTCAACGCTGGACGGAAGCCCAGCTTTCCAATCCCCATATCCTGTAGGCAGATTTTCTCCTTGGCCCTAGTGAGGACCTCCATGTACGTCAGGCCCCGCTCAGCGGCTTCCGGCAGTATCGTGATTGATACTGCCGCCGACTGAGTGGGGCGGAGGTTCGGCAGGTTTGGCCGTCTCTTTTTCTTCGCCGCCTGTGGTTTGGGCGGAGGCGGTGGGGCTTCCGTAGCCCTTGCTGCCCTTCTCGTCCCCCTCTTGGTCACCGTTGACCATGCCGCATCCATAGACGCGGGTGGAGGTGGCAGGGGGCGGGACTCCCTAGAAGGGAGGGGTTGTGTAACTACCCCCTTTTTCCCCTTCCGGGGTTTCGACACAGGCGCTGGGGCGACGGGGTTCCGCATCGCAGAAGTGCTGCTAGCGGGAGTCCGTGGTTTGGGCCCAGCGGCCGGACCCTTCTCTGCTAACGGACGCGACGACGATTGCGTCCCACTCTGCTGCTCTGTAAGCGGCGGCAGCCGCTTCTCGAACTCCCGGAATCGGGAGTCGAGGTAGCTAAGCAGCTTATCCTGCTTCTCGGGAGCTCCCTGCGCCATCATTTTTTCCCTCAGTTCTGCGATCTCTGCTCGCATTGCCGCCATCTCCTTGTCTTGACGAGTCAGACGCTCCCTAAGTCGGTCGTTCTCGTCTGTTACAAGCCGGGTTGTCGCCTCTAGCGCTCTCACTTCTTCCGCAGAGCTGCGTCCATAAATCCTGTCAGCCACCTTCTCCCACTCGTCGGCTGCCAGTTTAAGGGCCTTTACGTACGTGCCCTTTAGGTTCCCCGACCCCTTCGCTATGCTTCGGACAAGGTCCGACGTCCTCTTTGACTGGGCGACGAGGAGGAACGAAGGCCGGTCTTCGATATTTTTCGACGCCTCCTCCCGCATCAAAGTCTCCGGCGAGAGGGTTCTCTCCACATAGGCGATCTCCTCTGCCGTACGCTGAACCTTCGCGATGTTGGTGGAGATGGTCTGGTCCCAGTTTTCTGCGGCCTTCTTCTTCTCCAGCTCTTCCATCTTTTTCTTGTGCTCCCTTTTGGCTTCCGCCACACCTACATATTCGGCAGTGGTAGGCGGACGCCCGCGGCCCCTCTTCGCTGGCTGTGCCTTGCGAAGGACGACATCCCCTGTCTCAGCTTCCCGACTGGGCCGCTTCCGCCCAGCCAACAATCCCGCTCCGTCCACAGACGTGCAGCTGCTGCTGCGGCTTCTGATCTCGGCGGCGCGACCTGAGCGCCGTGGTGTTGACCGAGTCACGTCCATCTCCATATCAGATAAACTAATATCCGACACGTCAGACACGTCGTCTGAATCCATTTCCCCCCCGACTGCTACTTTCCCCAGTTGTTTTTTAGTTGTAGAATCCATTATGTTCCCACGAATTATGCTGGAACTAAGTGGTCGCCCCGTGCAGAGCCAGTTGCACGGGGAAGCCTATTACTCGCCCGGGGTCGGCCAGTCCGGGTGGTGGGGTCGATAGGAAGAGCTTTGCCCATCTCCTCACCATCCCTCCGAGGGAGAGATGGCCCCGACGTCTCGTGCCACTCCCAACGTCGGGCTTAGGGGGTTTTTTATGGAGGTGTCCTTCCTCTTGGGCCGGCCAATGAAGGCAAGCCCCCTACCCCTCCCCCCTCCCCAGGCCTACCTGGGCTACAAGGAGGAGAAGCAGGTTTGCCGGTGGTGGTCCTGAAAAGGACCGCGTCTCCCCAGCCACTTTGGCCTGTTTGACCCACCGAGCCCTAACGCCTATACGCCTCGCCCTCAACTGCTCTTCTCAAACCGAGAATAGCAGAGAGGACGGTATTCCCCACCCCCCCAAATTCCCCACCCCCCCATTCCCCATCCCCAACCCGCCTACCCCACCCCCCCAGTGTGTTTGGTCCGCGGGAGCTAATCTCCGACCGCCGACCGCCGTCCGCAGGGCATCCCTGTAAGCGGGAGTACCCTCCGGGCGGCAGCCGACGGCTTCCCCTATCCGCCGGCCGGGGGACGCGCCAGGTAGGGGTATCACCTCCCCCCCTGGTTAGGGTAACCCCTGAATTAGTAATAATAATAAGATATTATGTAAGATGAAAAAAAAAGCTTTGAAAAACCCTTATCATATCGCAATTACGACAAAACAGCATACGGCATGTTTTTTCATTGATTTTATTGTTGCCATTGAAACAGCTCAACATTTTTGATCTTAAGTTAAAATAAAGGCATTTTTTAAATTTTGCTCTATTTAGTTACTTACCCAAAAAACCTACCTTTGACAACTTAATCTCCTACATTCTTTGGTAACAATCTCAAAACATAGTTGTCAGTATCATTTTGCTTTGGGGTTAACGAGGCCCCACGACACCAGCTACGTGTGTAAAATTCCCAAATCCCATTCTAGGATTAAATCTTGCTCCCGAAACACGTACACAAGTTTTCCTAATTGGAAAACTTGAAAAGGTACTCGTCGCCTCACAATTGAATTCATCCTCGACCTTGTTGTGAGCTGTTAATAAGCGGAATATTAAACATTGCTGATAACTTTTGTAGAATGTTTCTGTCTCTTTCATTATTTGGATTGTAAATTATGAGTAAGAATTTTTTCCCAAAAACCAAATAAAACTGGGTCTCTATTTTTTAATTTTTATATTTCACTTCAAGATTGACGTTAAGTGGAAATGTGGTCCTAACTTAAGGGCGACAAGAACAGCATAATAAACCTGTTACTGGACTTGTCGCCCTTACCTTGCAGGCTTGACCACTGCAACTAATGTAGTACCCCCCAAGAGCTCTGGAAACTTTAGTCACACGCAGGAACACAACAACACAGAAGTGATTGTTATTTGGCTGCAGTCTTCTGAATTTACCAGTCGGGCTTCTTCAGTTCGAGCGATAAATCCCTATGCCTAAGTATAAGTAAGAGAGGTTACTCTATAATGTTAATAAACCACAAAATGGACCAACCATGCTTTTCCTTTCCATACCGAAGCAATCTGTTTGTATGTGAGCTAAATGAATAGATTGTCGCGATTTTAACAAGCCCCAACAAATAACCTCCAACTTGATTAGTCCCACGTCTGTATTCGATTAAACGTCGATCATTGAAGATTTCGAGATATCGTTCGAATCGGGTTGAGTGAGCGTATCGTCATCCATTATGCTCGATCGGCACCATCGCTCCTGATAATGATCCATTTCGAATCGTAACATCAATCTTATCGATATCCACTTCAGGAGTAATTAGTTAAGGTACAACTTTAAACCGTATCTAGATGCGGTAAGGTTAGAAGTGGGGTGGACTAGGGATTGAATCGCAGGACGAACTTCTGCGACTGCATGAAACTCTAGAATTGGAAAATTTAGATGGATGAGGTTTGTTAATTGAATAATGAGCGTACGGGTTAAGCTTGAACTTTTTTAAATTTTGTTTTTTTTTCTTCAACGCCGTTTCTTCTGCTGTTTGCGTAAAATTTCCTTTCGAATTTCTCCATTTTTATTTTTATACCATGAAATATATGAATCAAAAAATTAAAAACGATAAGGCTTAAAAAAGGTAAGCAATAGAAAAGTGTTTCAATGCATCTTTTGTTATTTTTACTACTTGCATGGTTCTCGTAGCGTGATAGTAGAAATATAATTAGACCCTCATTGGTTTATAATAACAACACTGGTAATATTATTTTTATTTATGTTATTGGTTAATCCTTTACTTTCTGATTTTATATCCTCACTTCTAGTCAATACGTCTTCTTCCCAAAATAATACCTCGACTTTCCACTACAATTGTACTTTGCAGTCTGGCATTCCAACTATTACAATTTATATCTTAATCTCTCCATGTTGCGGGAACACTTGCAGTCTATTTTGTTGCTTGGTTTCTATCTGTTGTTGCTGACTGCAGTTATCATCAAAATCATGATTACAGTATACTATAGTTATGAGCCATGACTACAGTAGCTAGATGATTTATCGCTGCGGCACATCGTGTTCTCCTGCTCCGCAGAGTTGTCTATTACTTTTGATGTAAGTCACGTATTCCCAAATTATGATTGTTAGCATAACTTGCATCCTATAGTTGTAATAGTTTATCTAAATTCCCATGGCGCCTCTATTTAGACATTAAAAGGTGCGTGAGAGGGAAAAGAGTTTAGTTTTATTTTTTTAGAGCGTAGAAGTCCTACACAACCAGTTCTCCCACTTACACAATACGGCACATCAAATCATTTTCACCCCTAAAAAAAAGATAACTTGTTCCAACAAAAACGTATTGATGTTTCATTCGATTTGCCTATTCTGTACAAAAAACAATTAATCCAATTGCTGATCAATTTCGAAACAAAACGAATACGATTTCCAGCGCACTTGCATTTTCATTGAATCGACCTATGAATTCATCGGAGCTACGTTGGAATTTATTTGAACAGCTAACAAGCTCTCTCAGGGAATCACATTCAATCATAGGATGGATGAATGGACGCTTTTGCTGACTGTTGATTTCAGGTTTTTAATGAACGAATTTTCATAGGATATTTTTTGTGTATTTATGAAGGAGATTATTTGTATCAGATCATTTTTATCAGTCAGCTTGAAACTCAGAGAAGAAATATATCTAGAATCATTAAAACAAAAGTGTTTTATTGTTCAGACAACAAGTGGTTATACAGATGGAATTCAACTACCTATGTCAAAGTAAGTAAATATAATTTTACAAAAGAGATATAGTGGTTTTAAAAGCTTCCATGATGTCCATCTGCATTTAATTTTTTTATTTATTTTGGTGAAGTATAACGAGAATTGAATATTTTGATAACAAAGGGTAATTCATCTAAAAAATATTGTTGCTCTCAGTAGATATAATCCTTTAGATGAGCCTGATTTTCCTTACCGTCTGACCACCACAACCTTTTCTTGGGAAACCATGCATACCTATTTGGATCACCATTAAGACTAAAAGTTCAACGTATCTTCTAAAACTATTCTGTGCTTACGGCAATATCGTTCTTAATAGATAATCAGGTTTTTTGTTTTTTTGTCCAGGGGGAAATGCCCACTGCACCGTCACTCTCTGCGGGGAACAGAGAGTGGTGTGTCGGGCTCGTATCGACTAAACTTCCTCGGTGGCCAATGTTACGCAGTTGTAGGAGAAATGGGATCCCTTGCAGATTATATACAGCGCCTACCGCTAAGTGGCCCTCCTTGCCGTGTATAACGCGCGCGGCTGGAACGAGCCAGGTCACCTGACACGCCCCCTCGGCGATGAGTCACCTTCTCTCCACAAGCCAGCTCGGGATCCATCGTAGCTTCACCTTGTGCGGTATCGGAAGCTGGGTGCCAGCCTTAACGCACCAGACCACAATTTACTGAGCCTCCCCATCGCTACAAGATGTGGCACCCATCGGAGGAGGGAGGGGGGAGATTTTTAAGCTTCAAATTTTCTAACTTAACTCTGTGAAACATTACACAGTGCATACATACCCAATTGGATTCAAAACCCATGACCTCCGTATTTTAGAGCTAAGCGCTCTAACCGATATTTTAAGGAGGCAGCTCCTAAAAATAGATTTCAATCTTTATATCAAATAAATCTTTAAATAAATTTTTCGTTACCCTTATTGAATTTTTATCTGTTGAAAACAAACCTCAATCAAAATAAAACCGAATGCAATACCTCACACGCTTTGAAAATCAAAAACGTAAATCGCAATTTATTCCGAGGCAAAAGAAACGATTTGATGTGGCTGAGACCAGTTTTTTCAACGAACACGTAGGTAAGGACATTTATCATTCGCCCTTTTCGGTGAAAGGAAATATCGTAAGGAACCCAACTTTGTATATGAAAAGGCGCTGATAAATGTCGATAGGACAAGAACACGCCAAGGACGACATTCGAAATAAGTTAGCAGCCGTCTGCTTTTAAAGACCTGACTTTGTAGGACAAATTCCTGGCTTCAAGGACCGATTTTTGGCGCGCAGTTTTTCTCTTTTATTTGCGCGGCCGACTTTGTAAACAGATCAGGAAAGTTCCTTACGTTTAACCTTCAAGATTCAAACGGTATTCCTTGGCAGTTTATATTTTTTAGGATAAGGAAATACGCGGACAATAATGTGAAGATCAATTGAACTTGATCGAGAAAACCATAAAGTTAAGTTTTGTGAACTGTGAACCATAGGAGGTGGAGGGTCGATGTTAACGAAACAAGCTCTACTGTATCAATTTTTTATTTTACTAGCGAACTTAAAATATTACGATACGTGAAAGTCGTGGGTTCGATTCCCGCAACGCAAGGGGAGATAATTTTTTTCTGTTCCTAATATTTAAAGTTTGATAGTATGGCGTAAAGTAATATAAAATAAAAAATCGATTCAGATACCAAGGTATCTTCAATTCCGTGGTTTTTCAAACATTTCTGCAACGAATGTACCATATTCGACAAAACAAACATATTCGGCAGAGGGCACTTACCGAAGGCTAACGGGTTGATACAGCAGAAAATTTTCATCGCCTACGATAATTTGCGGTTAGCTCAGTTGGAAGAGCAGCACGCTCGATACGTGAAGGTCGTGGGTTCGATTTCCGCACAGCATGGGGAGATAAAAATTTTATGCTTCTAATATTTATCCTTTACTGTATCAGTATTCTTTTTAATAACAGATCCACATCTTAAATACTAGTTTACTTACCTATCTATAATACGCGTTCAGTGTTAATGCTTACGCGCATTTTATTATCTTTATCTACCACGTTTAAGACGGGATTGATAACATTCACATTATACCACAACTGAAAAATATAAAGGTCTCATATTTTTATACGTTTTCCTTGTAGTTTATAAATCAAGGACTGGCAGAAGGCACCAATCAACCGATGAACTGATTACTTATAAGAACGGCAAATTTCATCGCTGACTTCTACTCACATTTAGAGCGTCAAGCATGTTATTTGTATTACGTGGGTTCAAGTTTAATACCGTGTAGGAAGATGTTTTTTTATTGTTTCTATAAAATACTTAATACAAATATTTCAACTGTTACAAAAAATGCTAGATGAAAGATGCAATCTAAAATTTTAAAGATTATCCTGTATTTGTTTAAGAGCTACCAAACCTTTTATACAGCTGCTTAAATTTCATACGGAAAAAAATCTATATACTAAATAAAATTGTCTAAGAAAAAAAGATGCCTAAATTTCTTATCAAAAAACGTTTGTATTCTGTATTGAATTTGCCTACTGGCAAACAATGGTAGTGGGAAACCAATTCCGTTTAATTAATGCTAAATTAAATTACATTTGTTACATTGATTATTATGTAAACAACAAATATCCATCCGGGTAAGTGCGTCATCCTGAACAGAGGCCTGGGGCAGATATTAGCATAATTAACAATTCACCGAAAGCAAACTCGAAGGAAACAATCTATCAATCCCCGGAGGATTCCCGAAACCAATTACGGGACAGCGGGAAGAAAGAGGGACGTTTGCGTTCCAGTTTCAACTCTGTTCCTTTAATGGAACAGAAAGACTGAGGTACTTTTATCTCACGAAGTAACGCAGACTATGTTTCTAATGAAGTCCAGAAACATTCCGAAAATTGCTTTAGGTAAGATATGATTTAAAAAAGAGTTCGCAAGAGTATCCTTTTTTGTATAAAGCTCGTAGCTTTTTTACCCATTCTTAAGAGACGAAGCAAATTTCAGTATTAAAGTTGATGACGCACCTTAAGTTACTATAATGTAAGATGACAGAGCAATATGGCATGATAAATATTCAAATAAATGAAGATTTAAGTTAAGTAACTTTTATTTAGGTATCTTTCTAACCTGATAGTTGCCCAGGAGCTCATTACGCAATCTCCACAGACATGCAGGCATTTAGAACACATGACATGCTACTGAAAAACTAAGTGTTCATCTTTTTTAAAATTATTTGTGTCTCATCGCTCTCTTAGACCACTGTGGTAAGTACCGTTTCTCTCGTTCATGAAGTATTTTCAATGATTTTGTAAAAAAATCAATGTTCTTTTTGAAGTGACATGTAACACAAACGCTCTAAATCTGATTAAATTATTTCAAAACCAAAATTAAAACATTTTTTTACTGTGTAAATCTTGTAGCCACATCTAAAGTTACGTCTTGCTCGCAAATTCAAGATGGCGTCACAGGGTCTCCGAAAAATGAGCGTGAAATATTCATGACAAGTTCGAGACTTGTATGCATTGTACACTAGCGTTTATTTTCCTACAACGTCACGTCGACAGTGCCGACAGTGGTTTATTGTCGAAACGTGGCTCTCGATAAAATGGTGGAAGTCATGTGTCGTTTTGGAACCTTTTACAAGTTTTGACTTGTACAACATACTCTTACTACGTTACAATGAAATTTGTTTTGTATGGAAAGTATTATGAATGAGATCTGTTCTAAATTGTGGATTAATCTTTGGGTTACTTACATATATTACGTATTAAAATATTAAAACTTCTGCGTCTTGCTTCCGTAATGTTACTCACCTTATTAGTGTTTAAACTAGTTAGCATATTGTTTTCGATGTTCCTCTTTTAGGTAGCTTCTGACTTCTTTTATGGATAAAACGAATCGGTGACTGTTTTCGATTATTTGCATAATCCGCTTAGGCCAGCGCAGTCGGATATTTTGCATCTTATGCCAGATTCCTTTCATCTTGAAGCTTTCGCGATTTAACGTATTGTCAGTGTCATGCCAGCTTAATGCTGCATTTTAAAACGAAATTCGCAAAATCGGTAAAATTTGTTTATTTAGTTCAGTAGGTACATACGTTTTATATGTATAATTTAACGCATTACTTTATTCAGTTGTACTAAATACATATATTCTTTCGTACGTAAAAATTAGGCAGGTTTTCAAAACGAATAAATCTTTTTAATTTCTTTACCAACTGCTGTGTATACTAGTGTTAAGTTCCTACTGCGTCACATCACACATGTCAACAATGGTTTATTGCTGCGGCGTGGCTGCCAATAAAGCGATACGAAGCCACATGTTGCGATTCTCAGAATTGGATAGGCTATGAAGAAAAATGAAACGAAATGAACATAAATTATTACTGGCCAGAATTAGGATAAATAAAGACCTTCTTTTCCGTGAACGGTAGTGGAAAAAAATCATATCGACCCGTTTTATTTATTTTTTTGGCTGCCAAGGAACACTATATACAATCAAAGTAAATAGGTAATAATAATAATAAATAAATGCGTCAGACAATCAGACCAACCACCTGGTCTCAAACTAAGGTTTTCCCTTGTACTATGAGTACCACATGACGCATACTAACTGGGGGCGTCATCCCAGCATTCCCAAAAGTATTGTGCTATTTATGTCCTTTCCTGTTATTTTCGTAAAAGGTTGACACTACTTTAGCTCTGATGAAATAACTTCATCAAATATAAAGGAACAAACGTGTTACCTATTTGTAAGTTTTCGTTTAGACCATGAGTGAATTCCGACGTCATTCCATACCAACAACGAACACTGTTTCCATTACGTCACAAACTCCTGCCATCTATCGCAGATGTCGGACGTTATTGAAACTTCGAACTCAGAAGAAGCATCACTAGCAATACTAGCCGTGGCGGCTGCATCGCTCACCTCCAGTTTCATTTCGACGGAACATTGTGTCCCCGAGTTTATTTAAGTCCTATCTCCGGAACTATCCTTTGTCGCAGACAGGAAAAGGCGGAGGCACACTAGCTATCCTTCCTCGGTGACAGAAAGAGGCGCAAGGCCGTTCGTGTGCACTAACTCTATTTCCTCGGTCATTACTCTGCTTCAGAGTGAAGCATAGACTAGGAGCTATTGCCAGCTCTTAGAACACGATGAGTTTATCTCAAATAGAAAAAAAATAATAGGGGTTTATTTACATACTGTGAGTCGCTACAACATACCCTTATCAGTCTGAATTACGCAGTGAGTAGGAATGTCATTTAGATTCGATATCCATTGATTGATCGACATTTTACACATTTATTTAAATATTATTGATAGTGAAAACAGTTATGGATATTTGCGTTATTTTCAGTTGGTCGTCGTATGCGTCACTTAGGAAAAAACACTTGCGCGAATTCCACGTACACTGAATTTATTTATTTAATAATTTAAAACTTCATTGCACAAATAGAAGTACAAAAGGTAGACTTAATGCTAGGAGAATTCTCTACCAGTCAACCATTGGGTCATGCAGATAGTTAGTTTATGTGTGTGATAACAGTAAAAATGTGTGTATGAATTATAATAAATAGCAATAAACTAAACACCAAAATATAAGTAAATAAATAAAGCAAATGAGTTTAACAAATGGAATTCTATGTAGAAAGAGAAGAACAAAGAATTTACGAACTCTCATTTTAAAAGTTATCTTAGTCAGGTATTGTAGATTGCAGATATATTTTTATTTCTTTAAAGGAGAAAATGCTTTGGCACATCGTATATCTGCACACCTCTTATGCGTCCAAAGGAATACAGCATCGTAGAATAGACCAAGGTGAAGGCTCTTATTACCGAAGGTCAAGATTTATTTTGGATCGGTGCTCCGTTTTAGTTAATTAAGTCACAAGCTAACGCAACTTACCTTTCCATATTAGCGCAATCTACAGCATTGATGCTATCTTTAATTCACTACTTTTTTAGCTAAAATGCAGCCATCACGCCTTAAAAGCTCGTAGCTCTTAGTCTGAAACAATGCTCCGGGCGAAAAGAAACAACACAGTGGCTTGACGGATTGCCTTTGAATGTTTGCGAATGTAAAGTGTTTGATATGTGACGCTCAGTGCCGTTGAGTTGTTAATTGGGTTTCGTTTTGAGATCTGCCGCCCTGATCTGTTTTGTAAGCCTTCGTACATAGCATTGTAATTTGAACGTATCACGCAAGATAAATACGAACACCCATAATATTATATTTTTAAATATTTTTCTTACAGATGATATTTAGGTAAAAAACAATTAATATAATTATTAAGTCCGTCAATTGGATTTTTAAATATTTTAAATAGTAATTTTTTGGCTCATAAATATAAATTCATGGCGATGTTCAGTAGATAATATGTGAAGGAATGTGTTTATGTCACTACTGTGTAACAATTTTACCCAGATGTAACGTGGCACTTAACTTTAGCGCATTGCATTTTGCAATTTATTGTTTTGCATGATAGGTAATAGAAAAAAATATTACCTACGTGTCTTATACTTTTTACTAATCAAACTAATAGACCATACATTATAATAATTTTATACCTACCATATTTAATGTATTTAACTTTATTAAGTTAATTACTTCAAAACCTAAAAGGCAGATTGAAAATGTACTGAAAATTCCAAATAATTTTACGCACTGCTCACATTTTAATACTAGTGTGCGCCCGCGATTTCGTACGCGTGGAGTCTTTTCTATCAATAATATGGCCATGTTACTAAGGGTGAATGTACCTACACAAGGTGAATAAATTTTTTGGCACGGTAGTTTTTGAGTTCATTTATAACAAACATATACACAAAAATACCAATCCTCTTTGAAATATTAGTTTAGATAATATTATAAATTTGAATATATGCATGTAAAGGTGTTTGTTATTCATACTTTTTTCCAAAAAAGCAAAATCGCGGATAATAGCCAACTAATCCTCAATATAATGTGCAAAGAATAAAAAAATCTTAGTTAACATATGAACTGTAATACAAAATTATCAGAGCACTGCGACGAATCTCAATCGATACAAACTATCGGGAACCAGGTAGGTACGTCTTTTGAAGAAAAATAAAACAGAAACTTGCCGGCATAGCTATAATTTACTATCGCGAAGAAACACCGATTTCTCCTTGGAAAAATAACTAACTCCATATCTAATAAGTTTTTCTTTGAACTGGCAGAGTACTCGGCAATCCGTGTGGAATTCTTTACAGTTATTTACAGTTCTAGATTTAATGAGAAATGCAGTTGTGTTATAAGAACATCATTTTGTTAGCTTCATATTTTCGAGTAGATAATAAAGGTCATAATTAAATCAGTATTTCAGCTCTGACTCTAATGTTTGACGCACCAAAAACGTTATTATCAGGTAAAAAATACTTAATGTTTCTTCACTCATCAAATAAACTGTGTGTATGACTGTTCCAAAGTGGTCTACACATGACAATAAGTTAGATACTGCTACTGTAACTAATTTGCTAAGTTTCTTACTAGTGACTTCTCGCTACATACATAGGTTACGAACCCTCAGTAGAATTACTTTGAATTGTATCCAATGTCGATTCAAAAGTGTTAAAACACACCCCTCCTTTTTACCAGAGATGGGTAAAAGGAGTACTCATAATATACAACATTTGATTAAACTGGAAGGCGCTAATAGCGTGAAAAGTCATCAGTTCGAATCTTAATCAGTTCAATTTGATTTTTTTTTCGGATTGTTGGTTGACATCCTGTGCAAGTATCCTTCATCTGGTATTTAAAATAATGTGATAAAATCGTTGTTTTTGACAAGTTGAAAGGTATGAATTTCCAGCTCTTAAATAATAAAATAAATTGGGATTTAATAAATCCATAAAATCGGATTAAATTTTCCTGTTAAATAGAAAATCACCAACAACAGGCTTAATTGCGATACAAGTAAAGATATAATATAATTTACTTTTCAATAAACATTTAATGGAGTCAGTACGATGAATTTCGTTTAAATCACCTTGTTTACGGAATTAAAGAACCAAGGAAAATAATTTGAATAAAGCCCTACTAATGTTATAAATGCGAAAGTAACTCTGTCTGTCTGTCTGTCTGTGTGTCTGTTACGCTTTCCTGCTTAAACCTCTCAACCGATTTTGATGAAATTTGGTATAGGTATACGTTGAATCTCAAAAACGGACATAGGCTACTTTTTATTAGAAAATAAGGGGGGAGGGGGTAATACCACCTTTGGAAGTTTATATGGAAAAATGTTTATTTTTGAAGTTAGAGATATGAAATTTGGCACAAATATAGCTCGAAACTGGGATTAAAATATAGACTACTTTTTGTTTCGAATATTAGGGGAGAAAGGGGTAAAACTGACCATGAAAGGATGTAGTCCACGCAAACGAAGTCGCGGGCACAGCTAGTTATGTTATATTTCGAAATCGTTTAACTAAGTATTTAATTGTGAAAACGAAAAAATATAAGTAATCATGAGTTGTTGCTTTGAAATTGTATAGAAACATTATAAAGGTTAAATTTAACCTCTGAAAGACGGTATTAAATGAAATGGCTTGTCTGCTTCAATGTATCATTATAAATAAATAAATAAATATTGGACAACATCACATACATTGCTCTGATTCTGTGGTAAGTAGCTAAAGCACTTGGGTTACAGAAATCAGAAACAACGACGCTACCATAATACCCAGACCCGAGACAATACAGAAAAGTTCGTTTCCCGAAGATCGAACCCGGAACCTCAGAGATGGCGCGACGCTAAAGTCCGGCACGCTCGCCTCTCGGCCACGGAGGTCGTCATAAAAATTATGTAATAATTTCGTCTTGAAGCTTTGAAATTATGGTAGTTTTTGCAATGAATTTAGAAGGTTGCTAATACGTCGATGTAGAAATATTAAAGTACTCTGCATTCTCTTCGACATTCTTTACAATCTATTATCCCAGCTTTATGTCAAAAAACAAAACCATCCTTGTCAATCTTGTGTTGATTATTCTATTTATCGAGAAATGATTAAGGAGGTTATAGAGCTGCAACTGAGAGGAGAGAAGAAACAGAGGAAAATGTGAAAAAAATGAGGATAGAATACATGCAAAGCAGCAGCGAGTCGCTAGTATTAACATAAAAATGTTTCTTGTTTTTTCAAAATAATGCGTAAAGTTACTGTTCATTCTATGACTTATACCCAAATATAAAAAAAAATCATAGTCAAGATCTTGATACCTGTATATATTGGTATTTTAGTCCCATTTACATATATTTAGCTATCAACAGCGACAGGTAGTTGAAACTACATTCAACTTTCAGTTCGCGGTGGAAGTTGTTAACTAAAAAAAGTTATCTCGCAAACTGAAGTGGGTATAACAAAACGCAATAAAGTTTGGAAAAGACCGAGACAACTTTTTGAACGTAACTTGTGACAAGTTACACACATGCTTATAAAGGTAACACTTTGACATTATAGGTACAGGCCAGGTTTACTTGAATGGAGCGATGGCTCGCTCATACGACATGGTTGTGAACATGTGCTATCTTTGGGGACTGGTCTACTCCAACATCCTATCTCTCAAAACAAAACTATATACTATTTTTTTTTGTTCTTCGAAACAAACCTATGTAACTTTGTTTAAAGTACATACATAGCAATAAGGTAGCAGTCGAACTGGAGCAACCCTACTGGTGAAATACCTCCCCTCCTCACAGAAGACCGCAGCTAAATAACAATCACTTCGGTGTTGTTGTGTTCCTGCATGTGAGGTGGTAAGGTTTCCGGAAATTTTGGCTCCTGGTACTATATTAGTAGCAGGGTAAGGGCGACAAGTCCAGAAACAGCTATTATGATTCTGTTCCTGTCGCCCTTAAGGTAGGACCTCATTACCACTTAACATAAGGTGGGAAAAAATTAATAAATTTAAGCCAAATTTATCTCATAGTGGTCACCGGCTCAGATCATAGAATTGAATTATTTATTATTACATAGTTTTGGTGTTAGGTACAAAACAATCGAATGTATTAGTACATTTTATTACTTCTACCACAATACTAACACAAAAGTTGCTAAAAGCCCTCGTTTCGCAGCGGTCGAGTGCGAAATGAGTTCGCACAATGACCACAAAGGCCACAGTACTTAGATTTACAACAGTTCCTAAAACTTTTAAATTCCTCGCCCTTTTCGGCCACTCCATCTTTCTTTGTCTTTTTTAAGTACGGCCTTGTAGCTTCAAACTTGGGGACGTAAATTTGTCGTGAAGTCCTTGGCGCAATGGAGTGGAAAGCAGTAAGGCAAAGCTTGGAATTAACGTTAAACTAAGCAATAACGTTTAATCATTGATGTTAAATATATTACAATTAAGATCAATTATGATCAAAACACAGTTGTTAAAAAAGTATCAGTACTGTCATCAGTGTAAAAGTGACAAGAATCTGTCAGAATTTGTATGGATTAACATGTAAAGGTGTTAACGCGTGAACGCATGCGTAAGCGGTGGATACGGCGAACACACACAAATGCAGCAGCGACCAATAAAAACGCCGCGGCCTGCGCGTGCTTCCTTTTTCGGTCTCCAGGCTCCGTGCGAGCCACTCGCTAGCATAGCAAATACTTATATACTATAGTAATAGATTTATATTTTTTCATGTACATACAAAGTCTCATAATTATAACTAGTATTTTACCAATTCGTGGCTACGTTATTTCTCTCCGCCCCGCTCGATCCTTGAGTCGAACCTCATCAAAAGGTCTATATTTCTTTCACGAAGTCTATTTCTGCCAATGTCAACTGATAATTGATTTAACATAGGAGTACGTTGTCCTTAAAGTTTTCCAAGGATTTCTTGGCTAATAATTCGGTTAAGGATCATATCGAGGCACGATTAGGTCTAGAGCAAGTTGTTTACGTGGACACGTCGCTTGACATTCGATGCGCTTTTGAATGTGGTCCGCTTTACCCACAATATCACGCACATCGAAACATCACTCTTTTTTATCAAACAATGTAGGAATATGGCAAAAGGGCTCAAATAAAAAAAAAGGTTTAGTCTAAACAAATATGTTTAGTTCAACAGTTACCCAAAAAATATTTTTATCATGTGACAAAAAATAAAAGGAAACTTAATACGTTTCAATTTACCGCGACGACACAGTTTTAACGAATTCGTTGGGTAAACATACCTTTCCACTGGGATTTCATGCGCTGTACCTATCATGATATATTTTTATAATAGTTGTTGAAACTCAAAATACGTTTTTATTGTATTTTTCAATATAATAGACTGGATAAATTGATTCAATGTTTTTTAATTTACAGCTTTATTGTGATCCAGCAAATTGGCTACTTGACAGTTTTTGAAAAAGTATTGCAAAATGTGCGCCCGTTCATTTTATATCCCAAGCAATTCGATTTATCTGGAAATAATCTAAATAACCAGAGAAAAATAAGATTTTGTGTAACACATTTAAAAAGTGCGCGAAAACGCCTAGTCGCGTCACTGTTGCAATTATGACGTCAACGTCGTAAACAACGAACCGATACGCATAGGAACGACTTAATTAAGATAAACGAAAAATGTTTCAATAAATTCTTTATACGATTAGAGACACAATAATTTAATTAAATCGGTAAAATAATCATTGTTTCGCCACATTAAAATAAATAATTTTCGCCGACAGCTGTCATTTCCGAATTGCAATGGTGGTTTCCGTTTCGGTTCTTTTGTTCCACAGATAAAAAAACTAAAATTTATTTTGCAAAAATAAAATACTAACTATGCTTTTAATTAAAAAGTAAAAATGTAAAATGATTACTTAAGTAATAAGCTAACATATCTAACACTTTTCATATTTTATTGTTAACACTGTCAAGTAGCCAATTAATGGGTACAATTGCTCTAAAATAAAATACCATTTGATACCGTAACGATTTTTCAAATAAGAGCATAAAATATGATCGCAAGTTAGTTGTTTCCGAGGAAAATACTGGTTTATTTTTCCAGATAGGCATTCGTATTTGGATAAATCGTGTGCGGGCTCCGTTTACATTATAAATAAAATCGCCAAAAACAGTGGCAACATAGAACTGACGGTTGCTAAAAGTGACAAAAAAATAGTAAATTATCAATTCAAACGAATTATGCCTGGTTCCAATATTTGAAAAACGATCTGTTCTTGTAAGGACAGTAATATATTACTCGAGACGTAAGCTAAAAACGACCGACAGACGACTGACGACAGCTGATATGGAAAGTACATTTGAAATTAGAATTAACGACTCGTAGAAAAACGGATAATCATTTTTGACACATTACAAATCGTAAAATATTGGAACCTATGGCTGGTTCCAATATTTCTTTTCAATCTTTTAGTAATGTGTTTTTTTAAGATTATTAACGTAAGTTTTAAGCAATAACTAGAATTTCTAAATGTTTAGTCCAATCAAACATAATTTCCCTCTGGAATATGGAAGATACAGTATTATTGAAATTTGTGTTCCTGTAAAATATTCGTAATAACTGCATTATTTTTTATATGATTTACTTTAATTATACTGCATTTTCTTAAATCCACAGTGCAAATAATATTTTTTCACGGTCTTTTCAATGTTGCACCTAAAACCTTGCTTGTATTAAATATAAAAATACATTGCAGTAAAGTCAAAATCACATCAGACTTTAAACTTTTTAAGAAATAATTTCATTGTTCAAATGTTTACCATGATCTACTGAACGTAGTAAATTTCTTAATCTTTCAAAGTACACTTTGGACTTTCTTCCGCCTTTATTTCATGGATTTAAAAACAAATATCAAACATAATGTTTTGTGATGCACTGTTGACCATACAAAATGGAGTAATTTTCTCATTTTTTCGAAGTCTATATGTCGTATCCAGCGGTTGTATATCACCAAATGCAGTAAATTACGAACGGTCTCACCCCGCCCCCTCTCTGATAAGAGCGTTCGGAGTTCTCCTTGAGATATTAATCATCTCTTCGCATCGGATTTATTATTTTTTTCTCTTTCTTGCCTCTGGAGTATCATTGAATTTAATGGCGGTATCCGTTCTTATCTTTGCCTCTCGGTTTATTAACTTTTATTGGGGTGAACTAATTTTACTTAGGTTTTGGCGCTTTCAAGGGCAGTATTTGAATTTCGTTTGGGAATCGCGTAAAAGTCGATAGGAACTGTGGCCACTTAGTACGGCAACTGTATTGTGTTTTTATTGACCTACTGTTTTGAGCAAATAATTTTTTTTTTCAACTTAACATGTACTTAACAGGGTGTTTTGCATTGCTATAGAATTTTGCTTCCTTAATGGGCATCTAATGTAGGATCCTTGTTTAAATTAACATTATAAGTATTGATCATTGAAACAGTAAGCATACTCATTGATACCCGAACCTATGTAAAACAAAACAATTTTTAAAATAAATTTCAAACTGAAACTTACAATGCAAAACTTCAAACCGCTACGATTGTTGTAAATATCTGCAACATATATTTATATTATATTATTTATTAAAAAAATATAATATATTTTTGACTATATTATGTTTAACTCGTAATGAAATATTTTTAAAGTTTATTAAATTAAATCTCTATGTATTTGCACGTCCCTATCCATTTCCCGTCACTACTTAAATGTTGACTAGAATAAATCGCTTTCTATCAATATGACCACCTAAATGTTACTACGAGTATTATTTGCCTATAAAACCCTATTCTCGTAAATTTTTTGTGCAATGAAGTTTATCAATCTATCCATCGATCCAGAACAAATCTAGGACCTTAAAATCATGATCCCAAACTAAATCCACTAGACCATCAAAGCGTTCAAACGTCAGCGTGTAGTTGTAAACATTTTAGTCAGAGTTGGTTTGATTTTATCCTGATCAGTGTGCTGGCTGATTGATGGTGTGTAGACCAGTGAAGGGTGTGAAAGACAAATCTGTTCGTCGTTTCACTAAAATGATCGTTAGACTAATTGATCAGTTCGACCTCACTATATTTATTTATTTGAGTTCAAATAAAACGGCAAATGCCAGTTACATTAATTGAATTAGACACATAAAATTTCAAAATTACAATTAGTTACTTTACAAAGGACAGGCACTCTCATACGTCTCGCTCACAAAATCTCAGACATTCAGCTGATAATCTCGTCCATTCGTCCGCGAACAGATCACACTGGGGGTTGGCATTCAAGAGTGCGTTGAGTGCAGCGATTACCCGAGGAATTGTGGATTGCGCGATATGATATATATGTTTACCCACTTCCGAACTTGAAATACCTTTCTGTGTTAGTTGTGTAGGTACACCCAGCATCAATAGTTCGTATAGGTACACCTCAGTACCTCGTCATAATCTCGCCTATCTAAGCAAGTCAGATAGACAGTGACAAAATGTGACTAGGAGTACCTAGTCACATTTTGTCACTCACAAGAACTCAGTAGAGTTCTTTATGAACTAAAGCTACTGACTGTACCTAAATAGTCAGTCCTACGCCTGATTTCTCTCCAGTCGTGTTGGACTGTAGAAGTGCAAATCCATTGGGTTTTGAGTATGAAGGAATAGATAATGGACTTGTGTGTTGCGTAAACGTTTGAGCACCATAAACAAAGTCATATGTACTTATTGATCTCATAGAGATTTGCCCAACGCAGTCACTTTATTTTTAAAGGTTGCTAGCATCATTTGTATCTACTTTGTTCTTGGTTTGCAATTACTTTAAGTTTCGCCAGCCGTAACACGTCAGTAGTTTTCTTTTTAACACGCTTTTATTAGCTTGGGTTGTATGTATCTATGTAACGGAATCTTTGAATCTTAATTTGACCCACTTCCCGGTCTTTGATTAAAATGAAATTTTGCAGACGCTCTGAGTTCTGATGACAATACATGACTAGCTAAGAAACGTCATTACAAATCCAATATGGCGGCCTCCCCAAGATGGCGAACTGACTGTTTGAAATGCACTTCCATGATATGGGTATCAAAAGAAAGGGTTTGCTGTCAGGAATACGAAAAAAATAGTCACGTGATTCAAATCCAATATGGCGGGCGTCCAAGATAACGGACAGGCTATTTGAAATGCACCCCTATGATATGGGTATTAAATGAAAGGGTTTGCTGAATGGGATACGAAAAAGAATTATATAATTATTGATACATGAGAAAACTAAAAAGTAGAAAATAAAAATAATAGTTTAAAAAACTAAAAAACACGCTTTTAGCTCGCACTAAAAATTACAAAATAATTCAGACATTTAAGAAAGAAAGCGTGGAGCGTTTTGTCCAAAAAGAGAAAAGATAACATAAACGCTCGACGCTTTCTTTCTTAAATGTCTGAATTATTTTGTAATTTTTAGTGCGAGCTAAAAGCGTGTTTTTTAGTTTTTTAAACTATTATTTTTATTTTTATTTTAAAGAAACAGAAAAAAATCGCCCCTTGCGGTGCGACTACACCTTCGCCTATCGCGCGTGCTGCTCTTCCAACTGAGCTAACCGCAAGCTATCATAGGCGATGAATTTTGTCTGCTGTATCAACCCGTTAGCCTCCTCCTCTCCTTCCAAAGATTAGGTCTTTTTGAAATACTTAAAAAACTTTTAGAGCTAATTCACTAAGTAATCATGAAACTTGTTCAGCAACACGCCAATAAAATAACTTTGACACCAACTAAAACTGCTCATTTAAAGTCCCTAATACCGTTTATATGAAGTCATTGCCTCGAAATGACCAAGCCTATAACTTGAAGTTAACTCCTCTCGTAAAAGTGGTCATTCTCGCTGCTAAACAGTTTAGGTTCTATAAAAACACCAATATAAATTCCTTTTCCCTACCTCCCCTTTCGGTGGCGATAAAAATGTAATGTTCTGAATAATAACGATTTGTGGTTAACGATGAATGTAGGTGGAGGTCGTGTTATAGGCTGTTAAATTTGGTCATTTGACAATGAAGGTAAAACGCTGACCCCGTAAACAGACAAAGAAAATTAATTATAACCTCCAAACAAAAAATGTATGTCTTAACTTTAAAAATCGACATATGACATATAATACGACAATCGATAACAGAAAATTGTTTTAAGAATTCTTCTTCTATTGAAATTCTTAATTTAAAAATACAGAATTGGAATTCACACAAATTAAACACTTCTATTGTTATTTCATATTAAAATACTCCCAGTCCTAGCATGCGTTCTTTTACGAAATGCAAATATTAATTGTTAAAAAAAAAATCGGAGAGCGGTGATTTAAAAATGCTAAGAAGATTATACTAAGTTTTACGAGCAAGAAGAGTATTTTTTTATGAATAAGAATACGCCACGAGAGAAATTCTTACACAGTGTTGCTACATCCCAATCGTGTGTCGTGGCCTCATTGCAGAGTTACCAAGGGATCTGTTAGACCCCGCTGTGGTTTTTCAACCATTGCGACTGGTGCAAAAGCGCTATATTTGATTGCTGGCTGCACGATCAACGCAACTTAATTAAAAGCAAAAGTTCGAGCCGCCACCAAACTTGAAGTTAGCACACAGACCAAATTGCTTGCACCAGGCTGGATTAGAAAGAAAGAAAGAAAGAAAGAAACATTTATTACTAAAAGACATCACAACATTGTCATATAAAAACACATATACAGAGAGGAGACAAAAAAATAACGACATAAAAATATATATACAATAAAACGAGAAATCGATCTCCTCGTCAGCCGGGCGGTGCAGACCATGACAAGGCGTAATGTCCCAAATAAAAGGGCCTCACTCAGCATAAGTCATGGCCCACTCATGGATTACGAGTACAGAGATCTTAATAAGCCTCTGAATTGAACTTGGAGCAACGACGGAGACAGTGGGCTAGGCTTGCGCAAAAGATAAGGCGAAAGACGAATTCATCAGTGCTCACCCAAACAACTGACGTGTCCGTATTTGAAAAAGACCAGGAGATTATGACAGGCAAAGAACTACCATTGAAACAGTTCAACAAGGCGGGAAATTGGTGTCCTTTTGGAGTGGTCTTAAGATTGGAGCTAGAATGCCTTTGATCCAGTAGGTGGTTTCATAACTGCAGCATGTATATCGTTTGTTATTATTGGAATTGTCTGTCTATTTTGAGTTAATTATGAGCACCAATGTGTCCTGGTCGCTGATAATGCGCTCTCATATCGAGCTCAACGAGCAATTGTTGCTTTTCGAGAATATAACAAGAAGTTTGGACTGACCTGCCGGTTTTATTGGCTTTAATTGGCCAATTTGGGTTTACGCCTAAATCATGTACCTTGTTTTTTGCGATAAATGTGCAATGTAACCTTTTTGTGAGTGAAAATAAATAAAATAATGATAAATGATGATGCTGAATTAAAATTTAATTTTAAATCTTCCTTTGTATAAGCACTTAGTATAATAGTAAGTACCTATACTGTTTGAATTTATCGCGCTTACATTATTTGGATGAAGTGTTCAATCGAGTTCGTGAAAAGTTAGTCAACTTAGATATTTTTAGTGATAAATCATTTCATAGGCACCTTTTTATTATTTTGGGCGACAGAAATACTGAGTTGCTCATTTATTAAATTTGTGGCTATTGTTTAGTTAAGGTTAGGTTAGTATTTTTTTTAAGCTTGATTAACTAAAACCGTTTTTAAATGTCTGCTAAAACAAAATTCCTTAATTTCTATGAAGATAGCAATCTATAATGTCACAATGTTACATAAACACACTGACTATCAAATAAATTCCAAGCATTTTAAAATAGCATTTAAATTTTCAAACAACTAATATGGCCGATAGCATAAAGCCCTCTCTTACGGTATTTATACATACTTAAAAATATTTTTGATTGGTAATAACATCCATATTCTGGGTAATATTTAATCCCTTTGAAAATTATGGTATGTTCTGGTTATCGATAGCCGCGAACGAATACAATGTTTCATTTTATCAATATGAAAAAACATTATTCCCATCGAATAAAACTTTTTAAATTGATAAAAAGTGTTATTTATTCTACACTTCGATGCAACAAAAACCAATACAAATTTTACGACGCGACTAAAATTTCACAAATAAAAAATAATCTAAAAGCACCGCTCCTTGTTATTCCTTTCAGATCCAATCGTAAAAACTGCCATTAAAAATATTATGGGTTTGCGACACACAGCGTCTGCTTACACAGCAATACTCGTGATGTTATGACAGCGAGAGGTCTATAAAGAAAATTAGACGATTCCTTTTCCTGCCTGACCAGTGATATATCATTGCCAAGATAACTAATAATACGTCATTCTAATAAAAGGATAGCCACAATGCGTAATAACGCCATGTTGCAGGTTAACTGTCGTTGGTATTGTTACCCTGTTATTTCAACAGTAAATACATTATTTATGGTATTAATATTGGAAATCACATTTTGCTCTGGTTATGTGGTAAAGAGATACCGTTTCTGTAATAGAACACAGAAACAACGACAGTATCTCAACACCAGACGAGAAAATATAGAAAAGTTAGTTTTCCATAATTACCTCCACAGGGAATCGAATAGATGGCGCGACGATAATGCCCGACCCACTTGCCTTTTGGCTATGGAGGTCAGCAAACAGAATTTTTACTGTTTTGACGTTGATGGCCTCATTTTCTGTTTTTTTTTTTCAACACACCACAGGAAGTGTGGCACTGGAATTTGGAAGTACAGTCAGCTACATGTCAAGGTAAATACTCGCATTTCAATATTAGTTCTTACGCGCACGAGATAAGTCCAAACTGTTTTAGCCTGAAGTGGTTACGTTCGTATTTACCTATAATGACGAACGAATCTGCTTGGGAACCATTCCCTAAAATTAGTCGTTAACTAAGGGATATGTGAATCCAAATTTTACATGCGAGCGAAATTATAAATCCCTCATCAAAATAAGGTCAAATAAAATTCATGTACAGATTGGTCTTGGTATTTTTTATTATGGGTATAAAATAACATATACTTCACAGATATTATCTATTCAGTGTGAGCTAGGTATATAAATATGTACACAAATGTAGATAATGATTCCATAAAACCAAACTTTACTCAAAAGTTACGACACCGATTCTTAGAAAACAAAACATAACTTAGAAAAATGAAACATTCATAGAAAACAATAAACAAACGTAAATAAATAACGGCATAAAACTTGAATTTCCTTGGTAACTCCCAAAACATGCGCAAATTTCTTTTAGCTGGCAGTAAATAATTTGGCGAAATGGCAAAAAAATTGTGAACAAAACACTTTGTAAATAAAAGGGACAAACAAAATGTTAGATGATAAATTGCTATAAAGCATGAAAAGAACAATGCGGGGAAAAAATGTCTTGGTCGAGTTGAATTTGCTGTGAATAAATTTATTGCAATTACAGGGTAGATAACCCTTTGTAACGGTTTTTTTGACATTATTTAATGCTTGTTTGCGCTAGATGTTAAAGGGTGTTGCAGACGACTGATTTATTTATACGGTTTAATCTGTGGCGCATAAAAAGACAGACTTAAAGCGTGTCGTATTTACTAATTACCACGCTTAATTAGCAGTTGCCTGGTGAAATATCATGAAGGACTGACAATTCGGATGATGATTTGGTAAACAATCAT
Source organism: Glyphodes pyloalis (assembly GCA_037074685.1). Lineage (NCBI taxonomy): Eukaryota > Metazoa > Arthropoda > Insecta > Lepidoptera > Crambidae > Glyphodes > Glyphodes pyloalis. The sequence continues at coordinate 3,618,328 of JAYKKO010000021.1, read as the reverse complement.
TAAATTTTGTCCGTTAGTTAGATTTTCCAAACACAGTGAAAACATATGTTTTGGTAGAACAAATAATTCGCAAAGAATTTAGTAGATAGTTGTGTTTACGTCACTTTTTTATAAAAACAGTACAAAGAAGTAACGTCTCGCTATATTTTAATGCAATGTTTTTAGTAACTTCTTGTGAAAGAAAAAATATGTATTTTGAAATGTTTAAGTAATCTTACCGTTAGACCAAAGATAAATGTTTATATGACTATATTTGACGACCTCCGTAGCCGAGAGGCGAGCGGGCCGGACTTTGGCGTCGCGCCATCTCTGAGGTTCCGGGTTTGATCCCCGGTCGGGTCAATATGGGAAACGAACTTTTCTATATTGTCTCGGGTCTGGGTGTTGTGGTACCTTCGTTGTTTCTGAATTCCGTAACACAAGTGCTTTAGCTACTTACCACAGAATCAGAGCAATGTATGTGATGTTGTCCAATATTTATTTATTTATTTATTTATTTATATATATTTTGATATTTTATTTCCATCGCCTATATTCACAATATATATGCCATAACATATAGCACCCTACTTTTAAATAAATTATTAATAAACCCATTTAATTACCATGCTAAGTATTATTTTCAACTAGCCAAGACTCAATAATTTATTGTTCCATATTGGGTCGTAAAATGGATAGCCATTTAAAGTAGAAATACAAAGAGTTGTCATTTTGCCAATTTATCACTCAAGAGTGGACATTATCAGGCCTAGCATACGCAATATGAAATTTATCGCATGAGACGACAAACGTTTCGTTACTGTTGATTGGCTAATAGCACACCGCACTCGTATTTTTAGCTAATCAACAGCTGACGCACTGACTCCAATCGATTTTGACGTTTGTTAAGAGCGCGATAAAGTTTAGTCGCGTTGCGTATGCTAGGCCTGTATGAGAAGTTGACCAAATGCGAAATTGACATTGTGATAAGTGGACTTTTCGAGAAGTTGTCGTAATGCGAAATTGACATTTTAAGAAGTTTACGATATAAGAAATGTACATTTTTCGTCCAGTTGGCATTTTGAGAAGTTGACATTATGAGCTGAAACGAAAACATCTACTACTACTATAAATTATTTTGTAAAACTTCAATCAATAAAATATTTAGTATTCTTATAATTTTTGGACGATGCTATTGTTCACCGATGTGAGGACAACAACGGTTCACCGAATCATAGAACTTTCAATGATTCGGCAAAAGAAATCGACTCAAAAGAAGTTGGCAAAACGATAGATACCCAATAATAACGTGTTTTTATCTTTAAAGGTGTCTATTTTACTTGTAATAAAGCCTTATGCCTAAAGGTGTTTTGACTTTGTTTCTTCAAGCAAAATAATTGCATTACAACAAAATCACGCGGCTGTATTCTAGTCGTGGCAGGTGCGATATCTTTACAATTTGTTACAACTGGCACTAAAGGCTCCGCTTTATGTCGCTGAAGACGGCAAATACAAAGTTAAATAGGGGTACTATTAAATCTTTGCAAGTATCTTTGTTTTAACTGGCGGGAGATATTTTTGTGAACTACTTTGTGGTTGTATGCAACAGATTGTAGCTTTTTTTATTCAAACATTACAGTTATTTTTTCAATAATAATATCTTACTTATGACGTTATTTTAAGCAAAGTGGCATAAATCCTTCAAATCCCACTTATATTGGTACATATAAGCTATTTAATTTGTAGTCGACAATCCCTGACTAAGGGAATTTTTAAAATGAAAGTTCGTGAACACTTCTTCTCTCTCGCTAATACATAAATCGTAGACATGAATTTGTCAATTGCTGAATCCATTTATATATAGTTATTATTTATTTTATATTTTTAAGTGGTATTCTTTACTTATGTATATATAAGTATATATATATATGCTCATTATGTAAATTTAAGTATAGCTTCATATTTTATATATATATTATATTTATTCATATATGTCTATTTGTATATTTAATTGTTTCCGAAATGAATTTTGTAATGCTTGATAGTTACTATTCTCGTGTATTATGTTTTTATTTTTTTTTTTAGATTACTTATGCACTTTGTCACTATTACCGCACCCATAAACTAACTCTCCGCATGACCCAAAGGTTGACTGGTAGAGAATGCCTACAGCATTAAGTCCACCTGTTGTACTTTTTTTTTTGTGCAATAAAGTTTTTAAATAAATAAATAAATAGTGTGTCTGGATTTCCAGGACAAGAAAGGTTAATTCTTGTCCAATTAAGTACCTGCAATATAATGTCACTTGATATATTATGTTAAATTAATTGTGTGACATAGGTCAAAATATCCCTTTACATATTTTTTTATAAATGAGCACTTTTGAAATTATTGCAGATTTCTTATAATATAGCATTTCTCCCGTAAGAAGCCGGGTCGAATCACTAGTTAGTGATATAGGCATACTAGTTTTATGTCCAATATGTATTGCAAAACTAACACATAGATTGGGAATTATTTATTTCTTGTAAATATTTTTTTTATTTATGAATCTTTTAGCTATTAAATTCATATATTATATTAATAATATAAATGTAAATAAATACAAATTAAAGGAATACACGAATGAAACAATTATTAAAAGTAATGTGCATAGATAACCTTTGGCAAAATTATGTTATAAATAAATCATAGTAAGTTGGATTTTCGACCGTATGTGGTTTAAAATATGATCTGAATGAACAAATGGATTCAACCTCAAATGCTTACATTATTTAACAGACCAGCATTGTTAGTGAGCAACTAAAAAGTATAATTTCATTCAAAATACGTTACCTAGTAAATACAAGGAAGGAACGAACGTATGAAACTACATTATTTTCTGCACTAGGAAACAGTCGGAAGCAAAACAATACCAGTTATTATGCAGAAGTAACAAACCAGTAATTTTATGATCGCAAAAAAAAACCCGTACATACTGCGTTTCAGAAAATCTTTCTTAATTGCGACACTGTAGAGCATCTTTGGTTTGTAAACAGATTTGATTCAAAACAGAGATTTAAGTTTTCGTTGATAACTTAATCTTTACTCAAAACTGAATCTTGCTAGGATTTAGTTATTTATTTAATTTGTATTTAAATCTTTATTGCACAAACAAAGGTACAAAAGGCGGGCTTAATGCTAGGAGCATTCTCTACCAGTCAACCGTTGGGTCAGGCAGATAGTTCGTTTATAGGTGCGGTAACAGCACATGATCGGTAACATTTAGGATAAGTTTTTTGAACGATTCTATTCAACTGACAATCAGAGGCCCAATGCCTAAGCTTAAAGAAATCTCACTAATAAATTAATTGTATCTAACTTGTAGTAAACCAAGTCCATCCTTCTTTTGTTTGGTTGTCTGGAAGAGATTGCTTTCTAGCAATAAGACCGCCTAAATTGTACTTAATTATGTCTGTAAAACCAATTTCTGTAAATTTTTCTGTGCAATAAAGTGTATCTATCTATCCTTCGTTCCAGCAATAAATGTTGGTCAACATCACATACATTGCTCTGATTATGCGGGTGTATCTAAGCACTTCTGTGTTAGTATCTCAGCACACTACAACGACGGTACCAAAACACCCGGACCCGACCTGAAACAGTATAAGAAAATAGTTTTCAATATTGACCAACTAAATTCGAAGTCGGTTGGTTGGTTGGCAAGTCCTCCTTAGTTATTTTAGGTTTTTTTCTCAACTGAACACGAATTGCTAAATTAAATTTTAGTTAGCATTGGAAACATTATGGTTTCCAGTATAATATGGAAGCGTATTCAGTTTTATTTTTTTTTGTAATATATAACATTAAAACAGATTAAATTAGTTAGTGAATAATTTCCAATTTAATTTTATAATTAACTATTTTAAATAAATTTGTATTATTAATAATAAATTCGATCAAGCAATCGAATTAAATAACGCACGTAAACAAATAGAAGAAAACATATTGTTATGTATATGACCCAACGTTTGACTTGTAGAGAATGCTCCTAGCATTAAGTCTTTTGAACTTTTTTGGTGCTATTTTTTTTGTAAATAAATAAAAATAAATTATTGAAAGCAGAATTGTTTTTATTCAAAATAGCATAATATCAATATGCAGTTTGTTACGCAGCATTAACGTAGTATGATCGTTAACTGCTATCATAGTGTATTTTCTGGATAGTGTCGTATAAAGTGGTATTGTTCTACAAAATTGCATTCTAGTTTTAAGTGTTATCTCTTCTCTCAAACCTAAATCTATCTGCTTCATCTTTAAGTATCTCCTTGGGTAAATGTAACATAAAGTGGCGGACTTTTTATTGTGCATTACCATCGATAGTGCCACGTTCTTTAGAATGAATGGAGTGAAGTGGACCGCTTCTACTAAGTGTTTCCGCTATTCTCTTAACAAAATCTCCACCGTTCTTAACATTGTAACGAATCCATTTTTCACTGCGGATGTTATCGTTGCAAGTTAGTGGTAATAAAACTCAGAACATGCACTGCTGGGTTGAATTTATGGGAACCCGTTGTTTTCATAGCGGCTTTGTAAATCAAATCAGGTTTAAGTATGGCAAACAGTAAGATAAACAGACTTTCATTGTGAACTTTATTGTGTCTTTTTAATTGCGGTTTGAGGGAACTGATTTCTTCGTCTCTAATTCAGGCAAGTCAAGTCCTATGGCTTGCAACCTGATTTTTTTATTGCACTTCAAGATTGACTTCATGCACTTGATGTTAAGTGGTAATGAGGTCCTAGCTTAAGGGTGACAAGTAGACCTGGATTTGTCGCCCTTACCATAAAGGCTTGACCCCTGCTACTATGTAGCACCACCCAGGAGCTCTGGAAACCTAACTCACACGCAGAAACACAACAACAAAGAAGTGATTATTATTTGGCTGCGGTCTTCTGTAAGGTATTTCACCAGTCGGGCTGCTCCAGTTCGAGCGATGCCCTACCTCTCTTTATACCCTACCTCTCTTAGTTTTTATTGTATTCTCTTTTCACATGTTTTACAGTTGTAGTAAATTTTCTCTAATCTTTTTCAGGTTAATAAACTGTATAAGGTTTTTTAAAATAACTTTGATCTCGTCTTCTTGTATTTATGCGAGTCGGTTCCGAATTCAAAGTAAATTTGGATTTTAATATACTTGGCCCTTTTACAAGTGTTACTTTGTTACCTTCTAAGGATGAAGGGATGTTTATTAGAGCGTGGGTCTTCAAAACTCAGAGGTCGTGGGTTTAAATCTCACGAAGACTACTTTCACTGAGTGAGAATTTCTTAAGCCTTAACATAGAAGGCTCGAATTTCTTGATTATGCGATAATAATCATAATTTTATGATTTGAAAATAAGGTCGTAAAAATATATTATTTGATCCTATATAGGTCTACGTTCCCACGTTAGGTTTGAAATAGAATAGAATATTACTTTATTCATGTTAACTTTTACAAAAGCATTTATGGATCGTCAGATCAAAGTAAATTACTACCGTGTTCGTAATGTAAATGATTGTAAAGCCGGACTACACGCTTGGAGAAAGAACGAGACAATGTTAACTTCATTATGAATGAAAATGGTTTGACTAATGTTTAGGCAATTATAAGTTATTCCAAAGGCGTAAGGCTATTTTGCTGTATTCGAGATAGTTAAGTCCATTAGCAGTAACGTTTCAAAGGTTGAACAAACTTGGCTGAGACCATTAAACATCCTTCGTTTTCCAAAGAACATAGTTTCGCACGGACATTATTTACGGGAAGTGGTGACTATATATTGAATCTATCGGTTGATCTACAGACCACACGGAAAATTTTACTAGGCACTCAACAGAAGGTGGCTTGGGTTGGAGCGAAGCCAAAACTATTGGCCACTCTCGTAAAGATTAGTTAGAAGTACTCAAGGAAAGTGGTAACATTAGGATTACCTTAAGTGAGATGATCACAAAATCTGAACAAATTTCAAAGATACAAATTTATCGTGATCTTTTTTTTTTATTTCATTTACAAATTTCAAATAAAAAAAAATAGCAAAACCATTGCTTTTAAACAAGATCTTATCAAATACCAAACCTTGGCATACTGATGCAAAGGTTTGGTAACTGTAAGATCAACAGAACTGTCTGTTGTTATTAATCTAGGCCAAATGTACCGTTCCAATACCTGGGTGATAGTAGTGTGTGTGTGTGTGTGTGTGTGCCTCCCCTATAACTGTGCCAAGAGCAATACCTAACGAATAAAACCCTCTCCGCACTTCTCATCACCTAGGTAGAGCCGTGGGTATATAAATAAACTATCACGGCTTATACCCTAATTAACAATGTGTAAACTTACCAACATAACTCAAAAAATTCCAGAGCGGACTACTTTTTGTAAATGTTCTATTTTATCATTTTATAATATTATATCTTTCTAATGAGCCAAATCCATAAAAAAACGCATAAATGATGTTAAATCCTAAAACATTTAAGTTTACTCATCAAATTTTTTATCATTTTCAACTATTTTCTCTGCCTGGATATTATCTAAATGAGATTTTTAGCTGTAACGCTAAAATTATACAATAAAGTTTATACAGCCAATTTCTGCATGTGTTTTGTGCAGTGAAGTATATATTTTCTATTCCCTTGCGTCTACGTTCGTCTTACGAGTTAACCAAAAATAATAACATATTTTGAATCTATTAAAAACATTAAATAACTATTATTAATTACACACGACAGACGCAATTACAGACGACCTCCGTAGCCGAGAGGCGAGCGGGCCTGACTTTGCGAGCGCCATCTCTGAGGTTCCCGGTTCGATCCCCGGTCGGGTCAATATGGGAAACGAACTTTTCCATATTGTCTCGGGTCTGGATGTTGTAGTACCGTCGTTGTTTCTGATTTCTGTAACACAAGTGCTTAAGCTACTTACCACAGGATCAGAGCAATGTTTGTGATGTTGTCCAATATTTATTTATTATTTATTAATAAACGAGTTCTTGTTGTTACCCTATCAAGTCTAAATTCAAAATCATGATGTATTTCAAGTCATAGTTTAGTCCTTTTGTCGTCCAGCACTGAACTGACAAGCAGTCACGCCGCAGCAGGCCCAAAATATCAAAGTCAGAACGGTTTATCAAGTTATTAGTCAAGATTCGTCTTGCACTCGCCTCAGATGACAGTGGCTATTCATTCTGCCGGCCAAGACTCAACCGACAAGAAGCCAGTTGCGTCGCAACAGTCCCTGAATAACACAGTCATTACAGTTCACCTATTAGTCAAGGTTGAAGTATGACAAAATTACTAAGCGTCTTGCCCTCCTTGAGATGGCAAGCTTGGCAAGTCGTCCTGCCGGCCAAGAATGAACCGGCAAGAAGCCAGTTGCGTCGCAACAGTCCCTGAATAGCACAGTCATTACAGTTCACTTATTAGTCAAGGTAGAAGTATGATAAAATTACTAAGCGTCTCGCCCTCCTTGAGATGACAAGCTTGGCTAGTCGTCCTGCCGGCCAAGAATGAACCGACAAAAAGCCAGTCCTGCCACAGAAGAGCCTGAACAGCTGAGTCGGTTCATCTTTTAATCAAGATTGAAGGATGACAAAATTACTGAGCGTCTTGCCTTCACCCTGTGCCGTCTGTACGGCAAGCTTGGCTTACTGGCGACATTGCATCCAGCACCGTTATTATTAATCCCCTTCGCGCTCGCTTCAATTGGCAGACGTACCGACGTACCGTACACATACGCTACTAGCACCGTTTTACTGGAAAATGATCAATAATAAAACATTCAAATTTAAAAAAAAACCCCACAGTTTGATAGACGATTGGTTGACTGTACGTACAACAGTACATCAAGCTAAAAACCTGCAGCTCGATATTAGTATATCTATCTTGTCTTATACCCACGACTTAAAGGTAGTGCAAAGTCCAAAGTGCAGTCTGACTGTAAGCACCTATTTACGGGAAAGCCATCGTACATACAAAACCATATTAACCTTACACTGCGACCTACATTTAGGCGTTTCTAATCTTTTTCTTTGACGTGCTCATCTAGTTACAACTACTCTCTTGCAACTACAACCCTGTACAGCGTTTCGTGGTCTACTAAGCGGAGCCCCGTACAACCTATTTTATAATTTCCCTATTTTGTGATGGTCATCTTGGGCCTTAAATGACCAAAATATTTTTCATGCAGATTCTTCTCTAGCTTTGACATACAGTTTCGTACGATTAATTTTAATCCACTTCATTATGAAAAAGTAGCAAACAACTTCATTGTTACTAACTTTCACCTTTATAATTGTAGTAGGATTGGCGCTAGTAGGCCCACAAAGATAATTTCCATCTCCATATTCTACTGTGTTGGGATTGTCAAAGATCAGGTACCAGAAGACGGTTATTGCATAACACTCTCAGATTATAGAGACTCGGCGCACTGAGATAACCGTAAGCTGAACCCAACTGCAACTATGGATAATGTCCATGGATTTACTGTCGACGTCTTGTCTATGCGGATGAACCTGCAAGATTTTGGTGTAGAATGATCTTTATAAGCGCAAATTAAAATATTACCTCTTTGTATGATAGGTATAGATGATAAAAAAACAATCAAAATCAAAAATTCTTTGTTTATTTTGCAATGACATACTTAAATCTAATCAACTTATTAATTCAGATTTAATTGAACGTATGCTCCATACAAAAAGAAAATAATTATTCTGATTGTATGGAACATGGAAAAATTACGTTAGTAAGACACTGTTTTATAGAAGCGTATTTTTAAAGAAATTACATTTTATAAAAGAGTTCTAAGGTAAAAAAATAGGAAACAAACCAAAGCAATGAAAGTTCCAAGTCAAGAAGAAATTTGTATAAAACTCATTTCGCTGTATTTTTCAGCAACACAATTAGAAGTCAAAGAAATTTCCAATTGGGACACAGAGAGTCAAGAACACATGCAAACGAAACGTTTGGGCGCTTGTGATGTCAGATTAATTAGATTGACTTAATGAGATCACCCGGGACTGGGGGTTTTCTTTCACACAGAGTCTGACAAAAGATACAACTTCTACAACAATTGTTTTTGGTTTCAAAGATATAACACATTTTTTTTTTAAATGTACTTGGTATATGTAGTGTTGGATTATTTATGAAAACAAATAAATCACTACAAATAATACTAATGCAAAATATTTATTTCGATCTCTTACATAATATTTATGAAAATAAAACAAACTTGAAAAGATGTTTTTTTTTTCAAAAACAATTAATAATAATTTTCTATAATGTAAATACATTAGAAGTGTTGAAATTCTATGTTTTTAAAAACTTGTCCGAATGTTTCAAAGCTTCAAAACGCATTAATGAGTATTTTGACTTTTTCTATTTGTATGACTTAGATTAGGAACAGAATTCAATTTGTTGTAAATATTGTTCATTTACATTTGTTCCGCGAGAAAAGAATCCACGGCCTTTGGTTTTGAAGTCAGAGTCGACTTATTGCTAAGTCACTTACTTAATAAATACCATAACCGTCACAGTGCCTTATGTACAGAAATAATATTGCCAAACGCCATTATATACATTCTGAAATAACTATTAGATACAAAACACTTCTGGTATTGTCACAAATCGCGGCGAAGTAAAACGCTTCTTTTTATCACAACTCGAAAAACGCCAAAAGCGTTTGGTAGTCGTTTGGTAGGAATCCCAGTAAGACAAGCCCTTTGGGCGCATTTCTCTTACAAATGTTTGGATATTAATTATGTTTGCTTGGAAGATGAGACGTTTGCTGGATCTGTGTCGACTTCGCCCTATTTAAATTTGATTTTATTTTGGTTCATTCTATTTCAAATTCAGGTGCTTGAAATGCCCTGTCATCTGGTTACCTTATATAATAATATCAATTTCAAATTAACCTCTAGGTGTTCATTTTAAATTGTTTTTGTTGCATATTTGTTAATGTTATTTAAACCAAATAAATCAATAAGATAATGCTACTAAAAGATAAATACTGAGTTTCTTGTCGGTATCTTTTGGTAGACGTAGTTTCCGAACCGGTAGTAGAGTCACTTTGCATTGTCCTATAAACCAACTAACTGAAAATATTCTTGATTATTTAATTGACAGGGTATTGTTCTTAGGGACTTGGCTTCGATTCTCAGATAAAACATAGAAAATTTCGGATTTTCACACCTTCTGATTCACGTTCAACAAGCGTGGTGACTACGTCAGTATCCATAATCATGGACATCAATAAATATCACAATCGTAACGATTATTTGACTTCCATGACAAAAGGATTTAATAGGCAACCTTACTTTAAATAATGTTCAGTTCTTGAGTCCAAATAACATTTTATACATTCCAATCAATTTATCAATCTTCTGAAGTTACTCGGCTCTCCATAAGGTAGTAAAGGTAAAAAAAGATAAAGTTGTTTGTCCGAATTGATCGTTCAAGTTTACTGCTCTACCTTTTTATACTATGGCGATGTAAAATAAGATTTACACAAAGATAATTGCAAAAGTAAACTCTTTTTTCTTTTGCTCTTTTAAGTAATGACAACAGCACATCTAACACGACCTAAGCGAGATCAGGAATCAGCACACAGTTAATCCGTTCTTAAAGAATATGGAAATTGTACCACTATTCATAAGGAACAAAAGCAGTATTTCAGTATGTAAATTATCGCCGCAGTATATTCTCGGCTTGGCCATTGGACATCCATTTTGTTAACGACTAGCTGTAAGATACTAGTGACGGCAATAAAATGCGCTATGTTTGAGATGTTGAATTCACATTAAAGAGTTTGTTGCAGTTTGATAAAAGGTTAATGTCTAAAACGCATGCTTTTATTACCTACGTTTTTACGATCAAATTAATCCAGCACTTGTCTTGAAGCTTGGTGTTATCGCATGAAAAACTTCACCGCTGCTTTGGGCATACGATTTTTTTCCGGGGTGGGACTTCTTTTGCGAACCGTACCGCCATTAAGGGAAGACGAATTTGTGTGTGGTATTCGAGTCTTTCCAGGTACCTACTAATGCCCGGTTTCAATATTTTACGGTTCGTAGTATGCCAAAAATTACTATCCGTTTTTCTCCAACGGACTACGAGTCGTTAATAGGTACCGTTGCATAATTTACTTTAACACCAGCTGTCATCAGTTCTCGGTCGTTCGTTTTTAGCTTACGCCTCGTTCAATTAAATACTATCCGTAACAAGAACAGATAGTTTTTAAATATTGGAACCGGTTTTAAAACGTCCTGATTGAACCTCATCACTTTTAAGGTAATGCTGTGGGAAACTTGGCTCAGCTATTAACACCACAGCACCATCGGTTAAATAGCAGCCATGCGCTACCGTCTCTTCCCCCTGGATTATACGAATGGGGAACAGGAATGCCTAATCAAATGGAACCAATAACTCGCATTAGATAAGATTGTTTAAATTAAATAATTAATCTTTGACATCTGTTAAAACTAGTACAACATCGTTGCACCGCGCCATCGCTTCGTTTACATCGTAACCATCGCCGTTAGTATCTTTACTGCTCGTAAAGAAGATGCATGCTCATCCCAGGGCGATAATTTACATTCTTTTGCGTTATATGCACAATCTAAATTTCAGTACAGTCTTGGACTAAAAGGAGTACTTTATTTATTTTAATTTTAACATGTGAAAAAGCTACAAATATTTATTAACCACGCAATTACTTTAAGAATATACCGATGTATGGATGTCGAGGTATTCAAGTATACATAACACAAAACTACGAAACGAATTTTGATAAAGTTTGGTTATAATCAATTGTATTTAAAAAAATCATTTTATTCCATTTGCCTGGATGATTCATTGGTAACATTTTTGAAATACGATGAAAAAACGTTATATGCTTTAGTTAATAAATGAATTAATGACAATCATACAACGCATCAAAGTTCCGTGGAGAAAAACCATACGAAGAAGTGACATCACGCTGAATCATCATCACATTAAGCAATGTAATGCAATGAATCTCAGTAAATTTTTGTTAACATGATAAAATTTTTTTGGTAACTGTTTAAACAAAAGTGGATCAAATATAATTTTTTGTCAAAGGTGTATGTTTGATCCAGATTTGGTTAAGTATATCGTTTCATTTGCTTCTACCGCACTTCGACACGCTCCACAAAAGTATGGCCTAGAACAAAGTAGACGTACTTAAAATTCCTCAGTCTCCCGGCCTAGTTAAACGATTCCCAACGAGGGCAAATGCAAAGCAAACGAGCGTAGCAACTGATGCAAGTCAAAGCGCGGTGCAGCAAGACACGTACCCGGCACAGATTGTTTTGTGCACTAAGCTGTACGTACTATTTATTTGTGTGTATGTAATTGGATAAACATGATATTCGTTTTGTTGACGAAACAGGAATACTTACTCATTCTGACGTAACAAATAAACACACAGACAAACACACAAAAAGAGAGACAAAGAGAGAAAAAACCAACATACACACACATACACACACATATACACACACGCACACAGAGAGAGAGAGAGAAACAAACACACTAATGACTTACAATCCCAATCTCAGTAAATCCTATTACTTAATTAACTAATTACTTAAACCTTAAAGTACATTATTTATATCTACGCTACTTTTATAACTCGTAGAATAAGAAATGTAAATTTTTGTTTTGTTAAAATATATTAGTTTTATCAAAATGACACATGTAGATCTGTATTATGAAAGGTCTTATTATTGTAATGTGATATTGTGCAATAAATAATTTGAGTTTGAGTTTGAATCCTTTAGGAGGGATTTTGTACCACAAACGTTGCCTAGCTCAAATCAAGTTTAATCTGGGACAGCGATATAGCAGAAAATCGTGATAAGCAGGCCTAGCATATGCCACGCGACTAAATTTTATAGCGCTCTTCACACACGTCAAAATCGATTAAAGCCAGTGCGTCTGCTGATGATTGGCTAAAAATAAGAGTGCGGTGTGCTATTAGCCAATCAACAGTATCGAAACTTTTGTCGTCTCATGCGATAAATTTGACGTATTGCGTGTGCTAGGCCTGAAGAACAGCACTACACATCGAGATATCACATCATCTGTACAATAGTAAGCTTGACAGGCTACACACTTTGGAATTTGTGCCTTTAAGTCGTTAACATAAGAACTAATATCGAACTGTAAGTGTTTACTTTGATATATTATGTACTGTTGACCGTATGTCAAAAAGTGATGAGATATAAAATGGCTACGTATGTGACCAACCTGCACTGTGCCATATTTATCCATTTAAAACAAGCCTAATAGGATGTTTTAGGGAAGCATCGGATTGGATGAAGACATGTTGAAACATGAAATACGAGTATATATACCAATACCGAACTGTTAGTGTCTAAATAAATGATTATATAATATATTCTGTAAAAAATAAGGTCGTAAATCTATTTCCCTAAAAAAATACTCTAAGGTTGTATTGGCACTTCACCATCGAATATATTATTATCTGACAGCTTTCCAAGTCAAAACGCCAACGCTTTTAACCCACCAACGGTTGTAGTGAAAAAATAAAATACTCATAACATAATTATGATACAACGTCATTAAAACGATTTAGTTCCCCTAAAACAAGATCTTTTGTTACGAAAATACATATAACTGAATCATATTAATCCTTCCTTTGTAATGATAGTCGAGCGCTGATTCATTTAACAACTATGTCATAAGTTGGCCGAGGTAGCATAGTTCCTGTTTGAGTAAATCTTCACAAAGTGGCTACGCTCCTGAAAGTTTGATAACATAAATACAACATACAGAGGATGATTATGTTGCTAAGTCGACTTATTGCATTTGGATTTTAACATATTATTAGTATTCATTTATATACGACGACCTCGGTGGCGCAGTGGCTAAGGTAGGTGGCCAAAGCGTGAAAGGTCTCGGGTTCGATTCCAGGTCGGGTCAATTTGGAAAACAGACTTTTCTAAATTGACTTGAGTCTGGATGTGCTGGGATGACGCCCCCAGTTAGTATCCGTCGTCTGGTACTCATAGTACAAGGGAAAACTTTAGTTTGAGACCAGAAGATTAGTGTGATTGTTTGGCGCATTTATTATTATTATTATAATATTTATTATTTATTCTACGTCAATTAATAAAATATATGTTTGCAATTTTTGTAGTGATTTACGCCGCACTAGCGTACTTTAAAATAATGGAAAAACGTTTTCGAAAAATGATGATTGTCAAAAACATTATATGTAAAGGATGGCTTTACGCAAACTCAACTATTCCGTTATGAACGAAAACTATTGGTCCGCTAACATCAATTCTAAATGCGAAAAAACTTCAAGATGACGTTTATGATTTTTGAGCCATTTCAAAATGCATTGTCACGTACCCAATACATAAAGTCAAAGTCAAAGTCAATCTTTTTTATTCACATAGATTACATTAGTAATACTTATGAATAGTCTCTATATAAAGCAAATGAAGCTACCATAAGATTTTATCGTAGGCTCTCTGGTGATACATTCATACTACACCTACCTACATAGTCAAAAATATAACTCTTATTTAGATTTTCACAATTTTTATTAGTGCTTCACGCCGCAGTAGAGAACTTTAAATTTTTTTTTTTCAAAATTTCACTGAAATTTTCAACAAAATTTTCGTAAACGTCGCCGTTATCGTGAAAATAGCTTTTACTTTTTCATTAACACGTCGTGCAAGTTATATTAGACTATAAATTCGAATATATTTTCAATTGTTTTTTTTATTGTTTCAGATAATTTCTGCTTACGATTGGACATGGAAATAAGGTAAACAACCCTTTGAACATTTTTTTTTATAATACAAATGTAACCAAATAAGAATATTAAGCACTTTTAAAAGTTACCTGTAGCAAAGTGTATTATATATTTTGCTCATAATATCTAGTAGGTACAAAGTTTTCATAAAATATAATACCTACTATTTATGCAAACTTAAATCCTCGTTTTTCCTTCCGAACTTTTGATAAACCTTCAAAAACGTTTCGTTGTTGAGGGTAGACCCCCTAGTACTGTCACCTCAACGCAAAACATATATCATCTTTTAAAAGAGTGTCCGATATTCTACCATGTTCGCGAAAACTTTTTGATGACCTGTGATCGTAAGAAAATGGTTCTACTTAATCTTATGGAAATGCTAAACAGCGAAGAGGACATTGAAGCATTTGTTAAAATGGCAATTCTTATAGTGTCCAAACTAAAGAATATAAACAATACTTAAATATTTCACGTATTTAGATATCTTATATTTAAGTATACATATATCTTCCTGTATAAATGGATACAGGTCATACAGGAAGATATGTTATTATGCAGGATATAAAAACAATAAGGAGCTGATTAATAAATAATTAGTGACTTATAAAATCCCCAAAAGTGCCTAAAAATAAATAATATAATTAAAAACATTTTTTTAGCATGACTTAATATGAGTAGGTACCATTTTTAAACCGGCTCATTCACAAAAATTCTAAACTAAACCTTTGAATAGCTACGTGTTATTGGTTTTAAAACTAATTCAAAACGCATCCCAACATCGAAATGACTTTTCGCTTGAACTATTATAGCTACAAAATCAAACTGCACTTTAACTTTTAAATACACTAAACCAAATCCCAAAAAGGCTTTAAACCCGATAATCATCTTTGTTTACGTTCAGTTTATGCTTTGGGGCGAGTTTACAGTACCAATTCAATTACGCGTTAGCCAGAGACAACAATTTCGTTCGGGCGTGAACTGGTTCAGGGCGGTTTACACAGGTGTAAAACCGGTTAAAGCCAGTTTTAGCCACTATTGGAACTGTTGAATGGACTGTGAAGCGAATTTGGTTTTGGCAGATGCCTGCTATTGGCTTATTAGTGGGCGTTCTGTGGGCATATTATAGAAGGCTGAATTGTTGTTGTATTTGCCGATCTTTGTATTATTTCCGCATGAAACGGTTGAATATAAAGTCGAGACTTGGATAAATTAAAATAAAAACTACAATGGGGCCGTCCATTAATCATGTGAGTCATCGAAAGGGGGGAAGGGTCCATAAAAAAATCACAAAATGTCATAAGGGGAGTATCGTATATATATCACGAGTATTTTAAAAAAAATATTGTACCTGTATTTTATAATTAATATAACAAAGAATTAAGATTCTTTGTAGGTGCTAAAAATACACGTGATAGGGTGGGGGTCAAAATTCCATACAAAATAACCTATCTAAATTAAAAAAAAATGTTTTAAAATCGGGTATAAATCAAATATCAGTCATAATAAATACTCAGCTCAAACTGATTTTATTATCATTCGTTCAATTTCTAAGAAATATTATGAAACAGTATCATTCAAGATGAAAAATCATTTTTGCACTTTTACACAAAGCCAAAACGCCAAGAAGTTTGCGCGTGCCAAAAAATAGACCAGATTGCCTACTATCACCTCAAAAGATACGTTGATGGTTCATTTTACATTACTGGGCCTTTTCCACCGCTGTCAAAATTGAGAAGGGTCCGATATTATTAAGTATATTATTTATTGGAGCAACATCGTATGAACATTGTAGCATATGTTTCGTATTCTGGTTTGAGTGAAGTACGTTCGAAAATACTTTTAGGGCACAAGATTGAAAGACATGAATAAATGTTACAAAAATCAAATTTAAAAACGTAGGCTAACGGGTTGATACAGGAGAGAAAAATTTCATCGCCTACGATAACTTGCGGTTAGCTCAGTTGGTAAGAGCAACACGCGCGATATGTGAAGGTCGTGGGTTCGATTCCCGCACCGCAAGGGGAGATATGATTTTTTCTGTTTCTTTAAAATAATAAAAATCAAACTTATTCACCGATAAATACATTTAAGATTCTTTAAGGATGGATACATGCCACTTGAAAATATTAAATACCATTATAATCATAAACATCAAACAAAATAAAGCAAAGTAAAATATTTATCTGAGGTCTGAGGTTCGATCCCCGGTAAAGTCACAATGTAGGAAACGAACTATTCTATTGATTTTCTATTTTTAAATTGATTTTTGTTTGTAACTGTGAATATACAATGGGGCTGACATATCCCTGTGGATAAAAGCCCCAAATTGAATGTTGAATAAAAAGAAAAAAATAAATTCTATATTGCCTCGCGTCTGGGTGGTCCACACGGTACCACTACCGTCAATGTTTCCGATTTTTGTAACACAAATGCTTTAGTGACTTACCACAGAATCGAAGCAATGTATCTTATGTTGTCCAATATTTATTTGTCATATAATTTATTTAGCAATTGAAAGTCCTACTGCAAGGCTAAGATTTTCATTATTAAAGTCATGTCATTATTACAACAATGGGTACTGGGTTAATTCTCAGTGGAAACCAATATCCAGTTAAAGCTTGTTTCCAAGCAGAATCAGGTCTTAAGTGAGCTATTCACATACATAAGTCGTTTCCGAGACTCTATGCACGATTGAGCCGTTCAATTTAACCACCACTGACTATTTAACTGCTCCGTACAAATTAACACCAAGTTAGTACTTAAAAACTCACGAAATCGTAAATAACAACCAATTGATCGGATTGACTTTCAATTTCTCTGCATAACCCAGAGAATCGTTAAACTAAAATATTCAAAGTTACAAATTAAAAAAAAATATATTCGAAAAAACGATCCGTTCTAGTTACGCATAACGTTAAAAGCTACTGACGGATGACTGATGACAGCTGAACATACCACCTAAGGTAATAAGTTAAGGCACGGTATTAGGTAACGACTTGTAGTCACTTGGAGAAAAACGTAGTCATTTTCGGTACATTACGAATAGTAAAAAACGGGCTAAACAATAAATATTAGATACAGAAAAAAATCTTCTCCCTTTGCGATGCGGGAGCGGAACCCACGACCTTCACGTATCGCGCGTGCTGCTCTTCCAACTGAGCTAACCGCAAGTTATCGTAGGCGATGAAAATTTTTCTACTGTATCAACCGTTAGCCTCCGGTAAGTGCCCTCTGCCGAATATGTTTAGAAGTACATTCTTATCGGCTAGTATGGCGTAAAGTACTATAAAAAGAAAAAAAAAACGGGCTAAACAAATTTCCATACTGCACAATTTATACCCCAATCGAAAACATTTAAGAGTAATCGCAGCGATCGATTCGAAAATTTTGTTTATATAAAATTTATTTTCAAGACACGCGCGAGCATCTCGACTTTCCCAAAGACGGTGAATGCTCGTTACGTGTTGTGAATAAAAATTTGTATTATACATTTTTATAACCAGCCTCACTTTCTCACCTTGCAACAGAGGGTC